>JAMPIT010000775.1:0-10698 GCA_026261815.1 Monarcha castaneiventris obscurior
GGACCCTGCTATAAAACCTGGCCACACAAACAAATTCAGCATTGTTCTGAATTTGCCTGTCAGCAGAAAGGACCCTTGCAGAAAAAATATCACAACCATAACAATAACTTTGTGTATGTGTGTTACAATGTGTGTTAAAGTTGGCATCTATACGGAAATATCATAGAACACATCACAATTAAACCATGAATGATGAATCATACACATTTTTATCTGATACATAATGCAATCTTTATTACCATTGTCAATATAGTCAATACATACCAGTTGCAAATGACATATAAAGACAGAGCCTTAGTATAATGAAATTAATTTTGATCAGCAGAACCAGAGCAGGTATGTTCCCATGCACTGCAACTTCATCAAAGCATCAATGAAGAAAGCAAAAACATAACACTCATGCAGTCAAATGGAGAAATTATTCGTTCCAAGATAAGACTTTCTTTACTCCAACTTGTCCATTTCCCCCTATGGTTCATAATAACTTTGAGAAATCAACCACATCATGTTCTGAAAATCCATTTCTGTTGTCTTAAGGCACCTGTGAAATATCGGATTCCCAGCAAAATTGTGGCACTTTCAGAATTTTATAGAAATCATCTAATAGTACTGAAATTGTAGTACTATAAAAAAGTACTTATAAAAATATTGAACAGCTTGAATAAAAATTATAATTTTTATTATGTTAAGTGTACTATTAAGAAAAGTCTACTCAGAAAACAACCAATAAACCAAAAGTCTATATTTAAAAAATGGGAGACACTCAAGTTTTTATGGGCTTTTCTGCATGTGCTCTGAGACAGTTACTTGGTATGTTTCTCCTGTGAGGCCAATTCTTGTCACCTTATTCGGGTATTGGGGGTACTCACAGGTTGTCACTGGGGTTTCTGGTTCACGTTCTCTCCTGGAGCAGGGCAGTTTTGATATTTCCTTAAAAAGACAAAAAATATTGTGTAGTCTTTTGTTTTTGCAGACCTTCAGGTACTTGATGAAGACCATGATCCTCTTCCCTTTTCCATCTAGGCAAGTAAAGAACAAAACCTGGACTAGAGCTTTTTCTCCCAAGCCCATTAATATCTGCCCCAGATAGTAGTGCCTATTAATATCTGTAGCATTGAAATAGTGAAAATTTGAATAAATTTCAGAGCAACCATAATGGTTTTTCCTATTCTTCATCCTTTGCTGCAGTGGTTCAGCCCATTAGTAGGCTATGGTACTCAAAC
Organism: Monarcha castaneiventris obscurior; assembly: GCA_026261815.1. Taxonomy (NCBI): domain Eukaryota; kingdom Metazoa; phylum Chordata; class Aves; order Passeriformes; family Monarchidae; genus Monarcha; species Monarcha castaneiventris. Next base: position 1,224 of record JAMPIT010000775.1, read on the forward strand.
GCCCATCAAACTTTAGCCATTGAATGGGCTGAAGATTCCGAGTCAGATGGGACATCTGTGGGCAATGCAGAGGTTTAAGGCTGCAGCCCCTTGTTCTTGAAAGTTCTCCCTAGGTTGATCCCCCATTGGACCTTTGTTTGTATTCCCACCCCAGTTTTAAACTTGTTGGTTGACTAAGTTGTCATTCATTAGCAAGGTGTTTCCCTATTGGTTGGTATCACTTGCTCCACCCTGTTGTCTTCTGTATAAAATGGCTTGCACGGCCCTGTCCTTTGGTTCTTTCTGTCCCTGACCCCTTTGGAGAAATAAAGCTTTGTAACCCCAGTGGAAAGCCCTCTCCTGCCTCCTTTGTTCCTGGGAGCTTGGCACTGTTACGTTTTGCTTCCTCAGGGCTCGCTGCCTGTGCATCGATCCAGCGTGGCCTGGACAGCAGCCGCCAAGAACAGACTGAGAACTTCTGTGTCGTGTCTGCAGGAAGGTCACTGAAGCCTCTCTCACAGGAGTTGTGCTCCTGAGGCGTGACCAAGCAACAATCCTTCCAGAGGAAATGATTTTCTTAAAACAGCTTCTTGTGGTCTACGTAATATCTTTGGTGTTATCCACAAATGTTGGTTGGTTGTCCCATTTCAAGCTGGAAAGAGAACCCTAAGAGCAAACCAAGTTCTGAAATTCTGTACCTGTTAGAGTTGTTCTCTAAGCCAAGAGAATCCCATCAGGCGGCTAGGGTATTCTTTGTGAATACTGTTGTGAAGAGGAATCTTAAGAAGACCTACACACATAGTCAGCCAGAACAATAGGATTCCGTCGTGTTTCTAAAACTACTCTTTGAAGGCAAAAGCAATCAACTTGTGAGAAACAATCCCTGTGTTTTGATTATTTCTTTAATGCTTTTAAGTTCAGATAACAGATAGCTTTAAATATTAAGGGTACTTGGCATTTTTCTAGTTTGCTATGCAGTTCAGTTGTCTGCACATATCAGTCATTTGTCTTGGGGTAACTGATCTTGATTTATACAGTGCTGACAGAACAAAATTACTTACTTAATTTTTCTTCTCCTCCACGTTTTTCATTACTAAGAAACTCCTCGACTGGAGTTCAACCTATATATTACTCAAGAGTACAGTTTATTTCCCAAGCTCAGGTAGTAATTATACATTTCTCTTTTTACCATTATGGCAGAGTAGTTGAGAGAAGGTTGTCAGCCAAGCAAAAGATGTAGGACAGAGTTACTGCATGGATGATTATGATTAGACTTATTGCTAACACAATATCTAAATATTGTAAATGCAGTATTTAAATAACAGCTCTATTACAACGGTTTGCAGTATAACTAAGTCATAGTTCCTCCCAAGCTGCAGTGAGATCTCTTTGCTTTCTAAACTTGTCAGAGAAGTCTAGGTGTGACTAGGTACACCTAGTCTCAGATTTGCTCAACGGTATGTTCTAAAGGGTTTGGCTAGAAACATACGTGTTTGTAGTCTTTGTCCTTGCAGAATTCACAACTGCCAAGCAACAAAGTCTCTATATAGCTACTTTACGACTTTATCTACATATTTGACTGGATCTTACTGCTTTTAACTTAGACAACCAAAAGTGAGCAAGACATCCCTACTGAGGGGTGGGGAATCCACCCAGAAGCTGCTTGCAATATTGACATGTCAGTTTGCCCAGTTGGCAGGATATGCAGCAGCATTTTATATAATATCTCTGTTCCCTCATCTCTGGAATATAGTTACTGAGCATCCAGACAGTTCTTCCTGCAAAACCTACCTGGTCTTCTTATCTTAGGACAAACCAGATTGCACCATCAGAGAGAGCAGAAAGGGAAATGGAGTGTGTGGGGGTCTGCAGAGGTGTGTGTAAGACACACATGAAGACCCAATTATTAATGTTTCACAGCTGTCAACATTAAGTTATTTGAAATTATTTCCTATGATTTTAAATGCAGACACTATTTGCTAGATAACTATTTGCTAGTTTCACAGCTGTCAACATTAAGTTATTTGAAATTATTTCCTATGATTTTAAATGCAGACACTATTTGCTAGATAACAGTCTTAGTCATATTGTTTCATTTTAGGTAGCCACACAAGGAATAACAGCTTGGACTCAATGATCCTTGTGGTTCCCTTCCAACTCAAGATATCTTGTCTTTCTATGATATATGATAAACCAATATTTAAGCTGCTAAATCAGACACACAGGAGTTAGATACCCCAGTTTCAAATTTGCCTTTATAGGTCTCCTACACATACATATTTAATGTGACTCTTTAACTGTAACACCCTCTGCACCAGAAGACTCTTATCTTCAGTGTTTAAGGCAGAGAATATTCACTATGAAGCATCTCTTTATATATTTTCTCTGGTTTTATTACTTAGCCCTATGCCTTTCTTATTGAACACTCTTCAGACTATGTTCTAAAAAGCAGAATTATTCATATTATTTTTGTCTGAGCTAGAAGTTCAATATAATCAGTAATTAGATCTTTTTTAAAGCATTCCTCTGAGGAGAAGATCTGGCTGTAGGCATAAAGAGTCTAAAAGGCTACTCAGGACAAAAAGGAGTATGTTTTGTTTGTTTTGTTGTACTTCTCCCTCCTCCTCACTTGCAATTTTGAGATATCAGTCTGTGGGAGCTGGCCCTTTGCAAGTTCTTACACTGCAACAATTGATAGCTTGTTGGCTTTCAGTGTAGGAGTGAAAAATAACCTGTATTTTCTTACAATGTTGAAGTAAAGCAGAAAGGTTTGGAGTACAAGGAAGGAAAATGTGAATAGTGAAGAGACTGGACTGATGAAATTGCTTATTCAATGTGAAATATTCTAGCAGTGAATAGACAGACTTTCTCATTTTAAGATTTGCTTTTCATTTAATTAGGCTATTTTATTATTTTTTCTGAGCATTAAAGTGAGTATATAATTGACCACATATGACAGAGAAAGGCTAGAGGAATAAAAATCTCAAATTTAAAAGCACTATGAATTAAATCTTTTACCCACAACATAGGGTGGGACTTTTTCAGAATTTTTAGATCTGTATAAAACCAATTTATCTGCTGATTTTTGCAATTCATTTATATCAGACTCATATATTTCAAATTTAAAATATTGGAAGGTTACAATAAGTGAGAATTGGAAAATATAAATTCAAATTCCATGAGAGATGTCAAACAGCAGTATTTTAGTAAGGGGGCCATTAATACGATTAACAGCAGTATCATTACAATATGTAATATTAGTTGAAACTCATATTGTCTGTCTGGTTTATGCTTCATTAATACATTAACTAAATATTTTGGAAATTTTGTATCACTTAGGATAGGGGCCAGGTGCATCCAAAAAATCTAAGCTAGTCCTAAAATAGCTTTGATGTTCTAGCAGAAACAAATCCTTAAATGTGAGTACACTTGAAGAGTGATCTATTTTATAAGTAAAGCAGGCATTTTTGTGGAGCTACCAGTGATAATCAACTGTGTCAAATTTGAGCTAAGAGTAAGCTGCAGTTATTGAGACACAAGCTTCTGAAAAGTAATGCTATGTAGATCTCACAGCCTTATCACAGAGTGAGTTGTGTCACCTTATAATGTGATATAGATGATTCTTGATTGAGTAGAAGCATGTAATTCAATTGAAGAGTTCTGCTGACACAAGAGCAGCCTTCAGGTGATTTATGAATGAGAGTAGAGCACTTCATTGAATTACAATCTTGGTATTCAACTTGGAAAGGGTTTGCAATATACACCATTATCATCATCCTGGAGTGGAGGGGGGGAACAGGAATTTAGGAAAGTGAAGAAAACAGGTAATATAATTCTTGAACTGGAAATGTGCAAGTAAATAGCTTCAACTCAGATTTTTAAAACAAAGTTTGTAATATTTTGATATATGTAGAAGGTTGAAATTTGAAATCTTTGGACATCATTTTACATTTTCCCAGACGAAAACACTGAGGGACTTATGATTGTTTCACAATATGTATCATAATTAACTGACAAGTATTTTCCATTCAAAAAAGCAATTAATCCAAGTTTTCCTTACCAAGTATAATTTAAGACGACTAGTGCAATAAACTAATGCTTCCCTGAAGATTAACTGGCTGAAAAAAGAGGCAACTGTTCCCATGCAGGAGACTGTTAGTATTTGGAAAAAAACCAATCATAATGAAAGCCAATTTTCTTTTTCCAAAGTAACTTGTTTTCAGCAGACACATATTCATGGAGCTGGTACTCAGAAGCAAGTGAAGTCTGTGAGATTGCATCTCATTTCCCCCTCTGTGTATGCATTTATGCCCCCTGTGCAGGGTTCAAGGCCTCTGAGTCAGTTGCATCCCAGCCCACCTATGTGCACAGATTTCCTCACAGATGAGGGCCTCTGAAAGTGTCTGTGTGGTGAGTCCTTGATCTTGCCACAGTATAAATCAGAACACATCCAACATTCCAGAGAACCCAAGTCAGAGTGGCCCTTGGGTTTAAAAATGCAGTGTTAGCCATAGAGAACTGATGAAATACAGACATTGTGTAACCCCTTCTGGAACTTCCCTAGAACATACCAATTATTTAGTCCTGAATTATTCAGTCGTACACAACTATCACTAAATATTTGATATATTCAATTATCGATGTGGCTCACCAAGCTCTCCTCATGTATTATGAATATCATGCAAGAACACGGACAGGTAATAACAGAGTCATTTTGAATAGGCAAGGAACAACAAGTTGAGGTAGTATTGTTTGCCCTACAGAGAAGCAGTCAGGTGCGTGTCCCTCACAGGGATGTTCCGCAAGAAAGTTCAGACATAAAACAGAAACACGTTAGGAGTATTTCTAGAAGTAGCTGTGCAAAACAACAAGTTGTACTAATTCCCTTTCTGAGGCACAATTCCTTCTCAGATTCTTTCAGCACGAGGGGCACGGATTTTTTTCTAGCGCATATAAAACCAAGTAATTCTGCTGCCACAAGGGTGGTATGTCAACAAATGAGCAGCAATTTGGAAAGGTGAAGTTTAGCTTAATTCCTACTTACTGTCTAGCTACATGTTGTCAAGAGAGTTTTGCTTCTTTTTTCATCTATAACAGTTCACTTTTTTGTGGTGGTGGCATGTGACAATAAGCAAGTGAGGGCACAGTCTTGAAAACTACTATGAATATAAATCTCATAATGAATATCATATGAACTCTCTGTCTTATCTCAGCATGAAATCAAACAGGTTGTATTATGACCTGCTCTGTCTGCCAAGATAGAACACTTTGCATAGAAGACTTGAGATTAGAGTGAGGAGAACAGTACCATGGGAGCAAAAGGAAATTTGCTTTCACAGATGCAGGGCCTGCTCTCACTGTTTGTGTAATTTGAGGCTTTACGGTGTGAACAGGGTTGAGATGACATTAGGACAGCATTGAGAGAACCAGAAAAAGGAACTGATAAACAAGAAAAATTACAGATATCAGGGGTCAAATCACCATGAGACAAAACCAGAAGAAAATATCATACTACACAGAAATGTTTAAAAATACATATTTCAAAAAATTATCAATGGCAGACTAGCAAGATGGGGTCATCAACTATATCTAGCAGACTGCTTTTTACCACTGGCTCATAGTGAATACAATGAGGGTCATCAAACTTTAAAAATACACTCATATTAAACAAAAAAAAATAAAGTAAGCAGGAGAGGATCATAATAATACAAAGAGGAAGAGCTTCAAGTGCTGATATATGTAGCATATTGCCAAAGAAGTTGCTACAGAAATCACAGAATCATTGAGTGCCTGAGATGGTGCAGCAGCTCTGGAGATCTACTAATCCAACACCTTCTCAGAGAAGGGTTAGCAGCAGCAGGTTACTCAGGACTGTGTCCAGCTGTGTTTGAGTACCTCCAAAGACGGTGACCACAACTTCTCAGGACAGCCTGTGCCAGTGCTTGACAATCATCACACAAAAAACAGCTCCAATACCTGATGGCACAGCTCCTTCACCAGAGCACACCTCTCAGAGGTGCCAAGACCAATGCCTCTGCCTCCAGCAAGAAGTCCCAAATACCTCTTCAGCTTCTTTCTGCACAGGTACTTTGTTCCTCAAGAGCTTGGGTCTCTGATGTAGCAAAGACACAAAGAATATTTCCTTAGTGTATTTAAAGTGTTCATTTTTCAGTAACGGCTTTGGCTACAGGCACACACGTAAGATATAACCTCAGTCCAGAATTAAAGCTAATAACTGATTGTGACATAACCAGAAATTAACTATAAAATGAAAAAGTTTACTTCATGTGCTAAAGCATATAATTTGAGGTATGTTTATATATACTATGCATAGGATCATCAAATTGAAAATAATACAACAAAAGGATCCCTCCCCCATATATTGATTTTGGCTGGGGTAGATCCAGTTTTCTTCACAGTGGCTGGTATGCGGCTGTGTTTTAGATTGGTGCTAAACACAGAGTTGATAATAGATGTTTTTGTTGTTGCTGAGCAGGATTTGCACAGAGCCAAGGCCTTTTCTGCTTTTCGTACTGCCAGGCTGGTGAGGGAGCTGGAGGTCGTAGGAGGTTGGGAGGGGACACAGATGAGGCAGGTGACCCAAACTGGCCAAAGGAATATTCCAGACCATACTATACCATGCTCAGTATAAAAGGTGAGGATAAGAAGGAGGAACAGGAGGGAAATTTAGAGTGATGGCATTTGTCTTCCCAAGTGACCACTACACTTGATGGGGCCCTGGGGCCCTGCTCTCCTGGATATGGCTGAACACCTGCCAGCTCATTGGCAGTAGTGAATGAATCCCTTGTTTTGTTTTGCTTCTGTGCACAGCTTTTGATTCCAGTATCAAACTGCCTTCATTTCAACGCATGAGTTTTATACCTTTTACCCTTCCAGTTCTCTTCTTGATCCTTCTGGTGAGGGAGTGAGTGAGCAGCTGTGTGGGGCTTGGTTGCTGGCTGGGTTAAACTGACACCCCAGTAAAAGCTGTGAGAAATATTAACTCTTGAAATAATCTGATGAATTTTCTCTGGAATTTTTCTGTAAGTGCTTGGAAAAGGACTGGCCTAACTACACAAGACCTTTCATGAAGACAGACAATTATTTATTTTATTATTAATTATTTATTATTAATTAATTAATAATTAATTAATAATTAATTTTTAAAAAAAATTTCCGTATGTGTACCTGTTTAGCGTTACCTTTCAAGCCAATACAGAGACAAAATACAATTCCAAGAGTATCCTTTCTGATGCATTAGTTTTGTCCATCACAACTCCAGTCTGCCCTGCCAACCCAAAAATAAATGTCCCACAAGCATTCAAGCCTGGCAGAATTTGGAGTTGGTTTTCTGGAGGTTTGTTTTTATAGTTTGATTTTTTTGGTTTTAGGATTCTTTTTTTTTTTTTCTTTTCAGTAGATGGAGAGTGAGGGAACCTGCCAATACACAATTCAAACATGTTACTGAATTTTTAAAGGTCTCTAACTGATCAGTTTGGATATATTCAGTCAAAAAATTTACCATGTGGAACTGGAGAGAGGTCAAGAATTCAGCAAAAACTTGTTTTAATTTGAGCCCACAGTGGATAATTAGAGTGATGTGCATTTCATCTTATATATGCTACATGTGAGTAAATATCTAATCCCATCTTTCTAACCTTGTTAAACTCAGTACTATAAAATAAAATGAAGGAGTTGGTAATTGCATTTTCAAAAGAATACCTAGAGGCCACAGACTCATGGATTTCTTAATTTCTTGTTCTTAACAATAAAATGGGACATGGAGCTTTAAAGCCCAGCAGGGCTGCTGTGCAGTTTAAGGAAGGAAATGAATTCTGAGAGCAGTAAGCTAATCAGATGCCACTTTTCCAACTCTCTTTACAGTGTTCTTTACAAAAGGGGATATTCTCAGAAGCTCTCTGAAAAATGAGAAATGAATATTCTAAAGAACAAAAGCAAAACAACTAAAACTGTGAAACAGATTCCGTGAAACTTCTCTCCTGCAGTACTTACCTCTGCCCTATTAGACATCATTAACAGTGCTCTAAGGACAGAGATGCCATCTTTTTTGTTGTCTGAGAGGTTTGTTTTTTACAGACAAAAACCTTAAGATGAAGCGGTTAACAAAAACAGGGCTCTTAACACTAGTATCTTCACTCTCCTCTATTTAATTTTTAGTGCTTGGGGGTTGATCCTGTAACTCCTTCCTCCACATTGCCTCTTTAACCCTTGTGTAGTCCTGCTGATAAATTCCTTTGTTGCTACTGCAAAAGGTTCCAGTTTTGTAGAGCAGTATATCACCCTGTCTTGGGTGATATTACAATGATTCGTGATTATATTAGATATTATGTGATTTTATGATGATTGGTCTATTCCTTGAGCATCTGCTCTCTGCCCAAAAATGGTCGCTGTAGATTTAGGGTAGGTGTGGAGGGAAAGGGGAGCCTTGGGGCTCTTCCGTGGGCTTTTTCAAAGCGTCACCCCCACCCAGGGGTCCAGGTGCTGCGTGGACTGCGGTTATTTTTTTGCTTAGCTAGCTTTTGTTAGCTTAGGCAAGAAGGTTTCTTTCCTTTACCTGACCTTGGAGAGGCCGCAGAAGCAATCCTTTGGCAGCTTTTTTTGAAGTGAATTGGATGGTCCGATTCGGTCCAAGATCAGAAAGAACCACCAGCGGGAGAACAATTGGCCAGGACCAGCCAGAAAGGGGAGGGGCTGCTCCCTTTTGGCCCAGACCTTGAAAATGCCAAGCTGGCAAAAGAAAGCACACCTGCTTCATCTACTCTGAAGAGGGGACCAACACCAGAGATTCACCAGGTACCCATCTGTTCTTTCCTGAGCTGCTGCATGAACCTTTTGGGTTTTTTTTCCTTGAGACAGGAGCTGGCGCCATTTTCTCTCCCCAGCATGTTGCCTGTCATTGTGGTTTTTTTCTTTCCCTTCCATTTTAGGGTTTTTTGTTCTGGTGGGTGGAAGGCAGGGGCCAGAGCGTAAGGTCTGATAGTTCAGTATCTATCATTTATTTACCCTTTTTTTTCCCATGCCATGTGGCCACTCAGTTTGTCAATAAATTGTTGGGTTTTTTCACTTTCATCTGCTAGTACTCAATTCATATTGGCAGAAGGGGATTCTTGGAACACCTTTTTTTTCTAGAGTAAACACTCATTCCAGAGTGTTTTTCTCCTAAACTTGTTACTAAACCGAGACATACGTTCTTATGGTTTAGATGATGAGATCAGCTCCAATGAATGTTGATTCCAATAACTTGCTGATCAGGTAAATGAGCAGAATTTAAGGAGTGTACTGGAGACTCTTAATTTGCTGCTTGCTTTATTGAAGTTGTATTAGGTTTGTGTGGCCAGGTTTTGATAGTGGAGGGCTACAGGGGTGGCTTCTGGGACAAGCAACGGGAAGATTCCTCCATGTATGGCAGAGTCAATCCCTGGTAGCTCCAAGACTGACCCACCCCTGCCCAAGGCTGGGTCTGTTAGATATGATG
>JAMPIT010000776.1:0-10735 GCA_026261815.1 Monarcha castaneiventris obscurior
GCCAGGTGGGGGCAAAGAGAAGCCAAGTCTTGGTGCCCTGGGGTACAGCAGCGTCAGTGCCACTGAGGGCTGTGAGGAGACACCTTGTCCTGAGGCCCTGGGGCCTCCTGGCACAGCCCCAGCAAGGCTGGGCACTGTCAGCCCCTTGTCCTGCCCTCAGCATCCCCCCACATCCCAGTGCCCCCAGCAGAGCCCTGAGCAGGGCTCAGGTGAGGGACAGGATCTGCCTTCCCCGGGGCTGGGGCTCAGGCCTTGGCCTTTCTGCTGCCCCCAGCCAGCCCAGGCTTTGCTCAGCACCTGAGCTGCCTGCACAGAGCCTTTGCCTCCCTGCACTCCTGGCCTCAGGGATCTGCTGCAACGAGTCCCTGGGGAGCCTTGCTCAGGAATGGCCCTGGGGGGCTCCTCAATGCTCCCAGGGACTGCAGCTTTTTCAAAGGACTTTGGCTTTGGCTTTTGCCTGGGAGTCTCTGAGAGCTTTGTGCAATCCTGGCCCCCAATTATCTGCTGTAATGAGTCCCTGAGAGCCTTTGTCAGTAACAGCACTCAGTGGGGCTCATTAATGCTTCAGGGTACTGCAGTTTTTTCAAGGTTCTTTCCATTGTCCTTAGCACACTGAGTCTCTGAGAGGTTTTAGTGCAATCCTGGCCTCCAATTCTCTCCTCCAAGGAGTCCATGAGGAGCCTGTGTTGGGCATAGACCACAGTGGAACCCATTAATGCCTCAAGACACTTTGGCTCAGCAATGCACCCAATCATCACTGCCAAAGATTGTCTCCAGTGATTAACCAAGATCCAGCAGCAGTTCCCCTCAGACTTTCCCATCCCCCAGAGCCACACATCAGCTGGGGGAAGCTGTCCCAGCCAAGGACTGGAGCCACTCCCGGACACTGGGAATTCCTGCAGCGGCCTCCACCCACAGCTGAGGCTCCAACCCCGCTGGGAGAGGGCCCAGCTTTGACAGTGCTAAATAAACAAACTGACAGCACTTCTAGTGCGGGAACATCTGGTTTCATCCTCCTCTTGGGCTCCTCCTAAGCGTGGCCAGGGCTCAAGCAGAAACCAAGGCAGTTGACTTGGACCATACAGCCCCAAATAAGGCCAGAGGTCAGATTTCATGGCCTTGTCTGGCTTCTAAACACAGAAAGGTCAATACATGTTTCACTCATGAAGGGATACATCTATCACAGCGCTAATGATCATGCATATTTCAGTAATGAGCAGATACAAAGATAACCTTTGGCTGGAAGATTCATCCAGAGGTCACCTTTGACTCAGGGCCTGTTGTTCAGGCCTCACTCAGGCCTCTTGTTCAGGCCTTGGCACTTCAGGGATGTGGTTTAGTGCTGGGCTTGACTGTGCTGGGTTAATGGTTGGACTTGATGAGTTCAGAGGTCTTTTCACACAGGAAGGATTCGATAATTCCAGGATTCTGTCTGCTGCATTCAGCCAGGCCCATGGTACCAGCATTACTCTGCCCAAAAAGTCTCCTCTTGCTCAGCTCTTGTGGCCTAAGGCTTCAGCTCCTCCAGCTCCTGGTGCTAAGCTGCTCATGCTGAACGAGATGACCCGGAGAGAAGAATACAGTTTATGCAATTCCTTCTGGGACACGCAGAGGGGAGGGTGTGAAAACAGGAGCATTGTTTGGTGTGACCTCCTGTCTGCCCTTCACGCCTTTCAGTGCTTTGAAACAGCCAAGAGCTTTCTCCAAGAGTGCAATGAAGCAGCTGCTCCTGCCCCCAGCTCTCGCCCTTCCCAGTCTCTGCACTTGACTGCTTTTGTCCCTCTTGCTGTGCCCTCTGTGCCTCCGGGGCTCGGTGGCTGCTGCCCAGGGCTGCGGAACTGGCACAGATCCAGTGCTCGAGACCCTCCTTTCTCTGCCCTTGGAGCTGCACAGCAACGGGGAAAAGCCTCAGCCCTGCAGGGGCCAGGAGCTGCTGGGCTCTGCCTGAGCAGCTCAGCCAGCAGGAATGGAGCTGCTTCACACAGGAACAAGCAGTAAAGAACAGTCCTTTCTAGGACATGTTTCCATTTTTAAGAAGTAAAAATGAAAAGGAAAGAAGAAAATCCAGGTAAAATGTGAAAGATAAAAACAAAACCCAAGTGCGCAGTAAGAAATCTTCTGTAACTTTGGATTAAGAGGTAACTGATCTTTTGAAGAAAAGAACTTAGTTATTTACTTTGTAAATGTGCTGATTGCATTGGTCCGTCTTACTGACCTCAGCAGCCTTTTTTTAAAAGATTTTGGGGTTTGTTTCCTCTGTCGTTGTTTTAAACTGTGGTTGAAGCAACAGGAAATTGCTTTGTGCCCTGCCAGCTGTGAGCAGGACTGGCAATCTGAACTCTGTTCTGCCCCAACTCATTGAGAAGGTGCCCTTCCTTCTCACCCTGGGAATGAGCTGCACATTCCCTTGGAAATTGTCAGGGGCTTCTTAAAGTCGCAAAGTCCCACTTGGGGCTTTTTGCTCTGGTTTGGCAGTGGAGAATGGCAATTCTTCATCCTTTAGCTCCAGCCTGCAGGGCCTCAGGAACACGGCCCACTTGCCAGGTTTGGCCCCCTCGTGGCACTTCCAGAGCAGGAAGAAAGTGCAATGGCACAATTCAGGCCCAAAAGGAATGAAGAGTGGGACAGACAGAACATCCTGTGGAGATCCAGGTGTTCAGCTGGGACTGAGGAGAGTTTGGGCTCTTGCCAGTGGGATGTGTGTCCCTGACTGCAATCTCCTGGCCTGCACCAGAGTCTCACTCACCTGCACAAGCAGAAAGCTCCGTCGCTGTGCTCGCAAGGGGCTCGTCTGCTGCAAAGCTGCCAGAGCCCTGTGAGGGCAGAGCGGGCCCAGCCGTGCCCGGGGCTGAGCCCCAGCAGAGCCCTGGCAGAGCCCAGAGCAGCCTCAGCATGCGCAGGGCCCGGCTGCAAAGAGAGAAAGCAGAAACCGCCCGGCAGCTGAAGCCTCCTGTCCCCTTGTCCCAGCCGCCCGCAGTGCCCAGGCCGTGCTGGCCGTGCTCAGAGCTGGGCCCAAAGCTGCCAGCACTGCTGCCTTTGGGAGCAGAGCAGGAGGGCAGGACATGTGCCCAGCCTGCAGCCAGCCATGGCACAGCCACCTCCTCAGCAGCTGCCCAGAGCCCAAAAGCAGCTTGGCAGCCGCCTGAAGAATTCGCTGCAGCCGCCCCAGCAAAGGGGGAACCTTTGGTGCCCGGCCAGGCCGTGCCATGCCCAGATCTGGGAGCATCCCCCTGCCTGTGGCCTCACCTGCACATTGGGCGTGGAGCGTGGCTTTGAAGAAGGTGCCAGAATCAAAGTCCATCATCTTCAGCTGCCGCTGGCCAGCCCGAGGAAGAGGTTGTCATCCTTGAGGTTGTCCTTGGTGCCTCCAGCAGCAGCAGCCCCACCTGGTACAGCTTCTCCAGGGGCTCCTTCTCCTTCCCTGGGGGCCAGACCAGGCTGTCAGGGTTCTGCCCAGGGCCCCAGCCAGCAATGAAGCAGACAAGCAAAACCAGGGGGGATGGTGGCCACCAGTGCTTGCCAGAGCAGCTCAGCTCCAGCTCAGCTGCAGCCCAAGAGCTGCGTGTTCCCTTCTGGTGATCCCTGCTCAGAGCTACAGGCAGGACAAAAAACTCTGGGCTGCTTTGCCACTGATTGCCAGGAGATGTGTGGGGCTGGTACCTGCCAGGCCCCTGGATCACACTGTGCCCGTGGATCTCTCCCACCTTCTAGGGCAGATGAACACCCTGCAGCCACGGATCATTGAAGAGCTCTTCCAAGGACGGCCTGTCCAAGGGCTGCATGGACAAGCACCTCTTAATAACATCCTGGCACTCTGGGGAGAGAAAGCAGAAACCACCAGTCAGCTGGGGAAGGATCCCACCCGCTTTGCCCCCCCGTTGCCATGCCCAGGCCATGCTGGGTGTGCCCAGAGCTGGGCCTAAACTTCCCCATGGATTCTGTGCCTTGCAGGGCAGCAGCAGAGCAGGACATGTGCCACCTCCTCAGCAGCTGCCAGAGCGGGATGCTCCTGAGCCCGCTGCTGTCTCCCAGCACTGCTGTTCCCCCCGTGCCACAGAGATGAGGTATCCAGACAAAAGGAAACAGACGAGGAGCCGACACTTTCATTGCCTGTCAGAAATGGCTCTCATTTTGCTGTGCATTCCTTTCCTAAGAGGTGTTATCTATTAAACAAAAAAAGGAAAATAAAAAAGGAAAGAACCAGAAGAAGTATGAAAGATAAAAACAAACCCCAACTGTGTAATGAAAAATCTTCTGCAACTTTGGATTCAGAGGTAATTGATAATTTTAAAAAGAGAACTCAGTTATTTGCCTTTTTTTGTTTCATTCAGTATTTACATTGTTTTCACTCCTTCCTTCCTTCCTCTTCCTTCCTTCCTTCCTTCCTTCCTTCCTTCCTTCCTTCCTTCCTTCCTTCCTTCCTTCCTTCCTTCCTTCCTTCCTTCCTTCCTTCCTTCTTGATTTTTTTCCTTTTCTTTTCTCTTTTCTCTTTACTCTTTCCTTCTGCAGCTGCTGTCTTGCTTTCTCTTTCTCTCTGCCATTCATTTTCTTTCTTTCATATTTATCAAGAACGAACAATTTCTTTCTTTCTTTCTTTCTTTCTTTCTTTCTTTCTTTCTTTCTTTCTTTCTTTCTTTCTTTCTTTCTTTCTTTCTTTTTCTTTCTTTTCTTTCTTTCTTTCTTTCTTTCTTTCTTTCTTTCTTTCTTTCTTTTTCTTTCTTTTCTTTCTTTCTTTCTTTCTTTCTCTCTCTTTCTTTCTGTCTTTCTTTTTCTCTTTCTCTCTTCTTTTCATTTCCTTTCCTTCTCTGTTTGCATTTTCTTGTTGTTTTCTGTCTTTTTATTTCCTCCTTTTCCTTTTTCCTTCCCTTCTCCCTTTCATTTTCTTTTCTTACTTTTTTTTATCTTTTGACTTTCTATTTTTCTTTCCTTTTCTTTTCTGTTTCTTGTTGCTTCCTTGCTTTTGTCTGTCTTCTATTCTACTTTTCTTCCTCCTCTTCTTGTTTCTTTCTGTCGTTTTACTTTCATTCTTTAGTTGTTTTATCTTTTTGCTTTTTATTTTCTTTCTTTCTTCATTTTTAATGATTTTTTTTCCTTTCTTTTGTTTCTTGTTGCTTTCTTTTATTTCTTTTCATTTTTCTTGTTCAGTTCACATTACTGAGATTTTCTTCCTTTTTCTTTTCTTTCTTTCTTTCTTTCGACCCTCACAAGCCACTTCTCACCCCACTGAAGGGCTGCAGAGCACCAGGATCCCCTCCCAACTGGGCTCCCCTCCAATCCCCAAAATCTGGGCACTTCACCTCAGCCCCCCAAACTGCGGGGATTTACGGCACCTTCCCCAAATTCACTGCAACCTCCCAGAAGCCGCTTAGAGACCCCACAATTGTCAAAAAGCAGCAGGAGCCTCCCCAAAAGCGGCTCCTGCTTTCCCTCCCTGGAGTGCCCCACTCCAAGTGCCCAAACCACCCCGTCCCTCCCAAACTTCATTCCACCCACACAATGCCATCCCCATCCCATCCCATCCCATCCCATCCCATCCCATCCCATCCCATCCCATCCCATTCCATCCCATCCCATCCCATCCCATCCCATCCCATCCCATCCCATCCCATCCCATCCCATCCCATCCCCATCCCATCCCATCCCATCCCCATCCCATCCCACCCCATCCCATCCCATCCCATCCCATCCCACCCCACCCCTCCTGGACACCAATTCCCCTTCTGTGCTTCCTGACTCCAGAGCCGCGTCCGGGCCACGGAACCGAGCGGCCGCTGCCCCCCCAGCCCGGGCTGATGGGGATTCCTCTGCGGACACCTCGGGGAAGGGCCCCTTGGCCACCTCCTGAGCCACAATGCCACAGACAAGTGTCAGATACAGGTACAGAGCTCTGCCCAGAGCTGGCAGGGAACATTCATTAAACAGAAAAAACACACCCAGGAAAAGAGAACGCCCCCCCAGCAGAGCTGTTCCCTCCTGCAGCAGCTCCACCTGCACACCCACAGCCCCTGAGCCTGCAAGGAATGAGCATTCCCTGGGCACAGCTGCAGCCAGAGCAGCTCGGGGACAGCCTTGCAGCAGGGCTGCTCTCAGCTGAGCCAAAAAGGCCCCTCTGGCAGCTGCAGGGCCATTGCAAAGGGCAAGGGCCAGAGCCTGGGCCCATGGGGCAGGAAAGGGCTCTGAATTCCCCTCCCCTGGCACGGAAACCCTGTTCCCAGGGTGCTTCCCACACAGGATTCTTCTGGAGGACTGCGGAAAGCTGACAGTCAGCTCTGGCTTCTCCACTTTGCATGTCCTAGAGCTGCCTGCTAGAAGAACTCGAGGGACAGCTCTGGTGGCACAATCCCTCCCGGCCCAGGGCACAGCGCTGGGAAGGTCTGGGGGGGACACACACGGCCCCTGGGGACCCCCCCTCACCTTCTCCTGCAGCGCCAGGAGGATGAACCCCAACATGGAGCCCCTGATCCCCAGCAGCATCTTGGGGGTGGGGTCTGGTGGAAGCCTTGGGGGTCTGGGGGTTCCCAAATGCCTCAAAACGCCCTCCCAGCCCCACAGCCACTCCCAGACCCCTCAAACCACCCCACAGCTCCTAACCAGGAAACCCCCAACCACTCCCTGCAACATAAATGACCCCAAGAATCACCCAAATTCTCCCCAAGACACACAGCCCAGACAAGACCCCCAAAACACCCTCACAGACCACCCCAAAAGCCCCCTCCAAGCACCACTGATGCCCTCAAGAGTGACAGAAGCCCCTCCCAATCCCCCCAGAAGCCCCTAAACCCCCTCCCAGCCCCCCATGGCACTGACCAGGAGAGCTTGGTGGACAGGAACATCCCCAGCTGGGAGCAGCTCAGGCACTTCAGCAGCGATTTGGGCACTTTGACGGGCACACCCCAAATGGGGAGACCCAGGCCAGGGACTGGGACAGAAAACCGCAATTCCTGGAGAACAGACGGCCTCAGGTGGACACGTTCTGCCAGCACAACTACGAGATCATGGCCCCCTCTGCCCAGCCCATGGACTCACAACACCCAAAAACTCCCGAATATTCCCCTGAACCAACCCCAAATTCACCCCCAAATCCCAGTAAAATGGTGCAGCTTTAGACACCTGTGTTGAATTTCTTTATTTCTACCCCAATTTTGGTTGTTTTGACAGGATGAAGGAGGAAACTATTTAGGTTGAAAAAGACCTCCAAGATCATCCAGGATTGCTGGATGCCACCAGAAGAAACAATTGGACAGAGCAGGTGACAATGTTTGGGCTGTAAAGTCAACAAATCAGCTCTTCCCAATGAATTTCCGATTTCGGTCAGAGTCCAGATGGATGTTCCAGCCCCTGCGTTCACCCAGGTGCCTACAGGGATCCAGGAGGACGTGGAGAGCACCAGCCAGGGGTCTTCCCAACCTGGATCACAGGGAATGTGGGTCAGCAGGGCTCTGCCAAACGTGGCTCCTCTGCTGAGGGATGACGTTGGAGTAGAGGATGAAGCTCTTCCTGCACTCAGGGCACTCACAGGGCTGCCCTTACCGGTGCCTCCGTTGGTGTGTGGTCAAGCCAGAGCTGCGGGAGAAGCTCTGCCCACACTGGGGACACTCGTAGGGCCTCTCCCCGGTGTGGATGCGCCGGTGCTTGACGAGGTCGGAGCTGTGCTTGAAGCCCTTCCTGCAGTCAGGGCAGCGGAAGGGCCTCTCGTCTGTGTGAATCCGCTGGTGCAGAAGGAGATGGGAGCTGGTCAGAAACCTCTTTCCACACTCGGAACACTCGTAGGGCCTCTCCCCAGTGTGGATGAGCCGGTGCCTGACGAGGGTGGAGTTGTCCCTGAATCCCTTCCTGCAGTCAGGGCAGCGGAAGGGCCTCTCGTCTGTGTGAATCCGCTGGTGCTGGAGGAGACTGGAGCTGGTCTGAAACCTCTTCCCACACTCGGAACACTCGTAGGGCCTCTCTCCCGTGTGGATGAGCTGGTGAACAATCAGGTGGGAGCGCTGGCTGAAGCTCTTGTGACATTCCCCACACTCATAGGGCCGTTCCCCAGTGTGGATCCTCTGGTGAACAATCAGTCTGGAGTTGACTGTGAAGCTCTTCCCACATTCCCCACACTCGTAGGGCCGTTCCCCAGTATGGATCCTCTGGTGAATGATCAGGTCGGAGCTGTCTCTGAAGCTCTTCCCACATTCCCCACACTCATAGCGCCGTTCCCCAGTGTGGATCATCTGGTGACGGATCAGGCTGGAGCTGTGGCTGAAGCTCTTCCCACATTCCCCACACTCGTAGGGCCTCTCCCCAGTGTGGATCCTCTGGTGACAGATCAGGTCACAGCTGTACCTGAAGCTCTTCCCACATTCCCCACACTTGTGGGGCTTCTCCCCAGTGTGAAGCTGCTCATGAACCACCAGGTCCGAGCTCTGGCTGGATCTCCAGCCGCCTTCCCGGCACAGGGTGGGTCTTTCCTCCTCAGAGCTCCCTGGGCTGGGTTTGCAGCCCCTCCTCCTGTGGGATCTCTGGGGCTTTTCCTCCCCGCTGGATTCCTGCGCCGTGGAGCCGCT
Source organism: Monarcha castaneiventris obscurior (assembly GCA_026261815.1). Classification (NCBI taxonomy): domain Eukaryota; kingdom Metazoa; phylum Chordata; class Aves; order Passeriformes; family Monarchidae; genus Monarcha; species Monarcha castaneiventris. The sequence continues at coordinate 8,547 of JAMPIT010000776.1, forward strand.
CAAAACAGCCTCTTCCACCAGGTTCTGCTGCAGGGATTTGTCCTCCCTGGACTCCGTCCTCAGCTCCTGGTCTGGGGCAGGAAGGACAAGGAGAGGATGGCATTTGCCTCCGTGCCACAGGGAAGGGGAAGGAGATCCCCCCAGTCCGTCCCCGGCAGGACGGCGTCGGCAGCGGGGTTGTCCTGCAGCCGGGGGCGATGCTGGGCTGGGAGATGGAGCAGGAGAGAGGGGGAAAGGGGCACTGACTTCCTCCTCACCTGCCAGGGGGTCCTGGGGAATCTTCCTCTTCCTCACAGCCTTCTCCGCCATCTGGCCAAGGTTTGGGAAAGGGAAATCCTGGTTTGGGGGGAAAACAAGGGATGTGCACGTTGAGTTTGAAGATCCCCCTGCCCAAGTCCATCTCTAGAAGTCACCAGGCATTGTGTGTCCATAAAAATCTCCTCTGAAAAAGCCTCCCAGGAGTTCCCAGTCTTGGGTCCCTCCCCTCTGGTGTTCAGGGCTCCCCCTGTCCCAGCTGCTGGGGTCACGCTTGTATTGGGGGTCCCCCTCTCTACTCGGTCCCCGCCCTCCCCAGGCTCTGGGAGTCCCAGGAATCCAAAAAGCTCCCCCCTCTTCCATCTCCCCACTTAGGGATGCTGGGGATTATGGGGTCCCAGGAGTTCCCCCTGCCCCTCTCCAGGCTGTTGAGGGTCCCGTGAATGGCGGCGCTCCCCCCTCTCTGGGCTCCCCACTTTGGGGTCCTGGGGGACACAGGGGTCTGCTCCTCCAGACTGCCTCTGCCAGCAGCCGCCACTGGGACCCCGCACAGTCCTCCTAAGGGGCATTTTCCGCTCAGCTTTGGAGTTCTTCATTCTCCAAACATCCCCACAAAAAAACCCAACCCACGGACCCCACGGATATCTGGGCTGAGCTCCCCCTCCCCAGGCACCTGTCAGATGGGGGGCTCTCCTTCTTCATCCCTCCTCTCCCGTCCCTCCTCCTCCTCCCCCCAGCACCAGCCACAGCCTGGGTCCCCCGTTCCCGGAGCCCTCGCAGCCCGCGGGAGCAGCGGGGATGGAGCCGGGACAGGTCGGGATGGGCAGCGCGGGGCTCTCGGCTGCTCCCACCCGCTGGGGGCGGGGGAACCCGGCCCGGGGAAAAGGAGAGGGAAACTGGGAACACTGGGGGCTGCACATCCAAACTGGGCCTTGCTGGGGACCCTGGCTGGGCACTTGCAGCCCTTGGGGCTCCTCTCGGGGGCCTGGAGAGCCGGGAGGGGGGAGCACAGAGGGCTGGGGGATCCCACGAGTGGCACCACTGGCTGTGACTGGTTTGTACTGGGATAACTGGAACCTTACTGGGGCCACTGGGAGTGACTGGGAATGACTGAGGGCATGCTGAGGGACACTGGGGTATACTGGGAGTGTCTGTAACCATACTGGGACTGACTGGAACCACACTGGGAACAACCAGGACCATGCTGGGGAGAACTGGGGCTACGCTGGGGACAACTGGGAGCAAGTGGCAGTGACTGGGTCCACACTGGGGGCAACTGGGCATGCCTGGGACCTTGCTGGGAGGGACTGGGATCATATGGGGAGGGACTGGAACTATACTCGACTGGGTTCAACTGGGATCACACTGGGAGGAACAGGGAGCCACTGGAACCATGCTGGGGGCAACTGGGATCCTACTGGGATCACAGTGGGAGCAGCTGGGCCCATGCTGGGGGAGACTGGAATCATAGTGCACCACACTTGGAGCAACTGGGACTGCACTGAGGGTGACTGGGAGTGGCTCTGAGCAACTGGGATCAGACTGGAAGCAACTCAGGGCAACTGGGAGTGACTGGGAACGTGCTGGGAGCAACTGGGTTACACTGGGAGAGTCTGAAACCACAGTGGGGGTAAATGGGAGAACTGGAACCACACGGGATGATAACGGGAGCAGCTGTGCCCATGCTGGGGTCATATTGGGATCCCACTGGAACTAGCTGGGATCATACTGGGAGTGACTGGAATAGTACGGGCAGTATCTGAGAGTGACTGGGATCATACTGGAACCAGAATGGGAGTGACTGGAAAGGTGCTGGCTGTGATTGGAACTATACTGGAAGCGACTGGGAGCAACTGGGCCCACACTGGCAGTGACAGGGAGTCACTCTGGCCATGACTGCAATAATACTGGGAGTATCTGGGAGTTACTGGGGT
>JAMPIT010000777.1:0-29987 GCA_026261815.1 Monarcha castaneiventris obscurior
TCCCTGGAGCTCTGGGTTTTTTGGTTTTCTGAATCCTAACTAGAACCGTAACCCTAGACCTTGCTCTATGCGGAGCCTTAGAAATAGCATTGGGCAGAAACGCAGTCCAATCAAGGAGATAAGGATGCCGCCTTTTTGGGGCTGTTTTGCATTTCTCTTGGCATGCCTTTCGCATTTTAAGTAACCCTGGAGATCTGGGCTTTTTGTTTTTCTGAACCCTAGCAAGAGCCGTAACCCTAGACTTCGCACTATGCGGAGCCTTAGAAATAGCATTGGGCAGAAACGCGGTCCAATCAGGGAGATAAGGATGCCGCCTGTTTGGGGCTGTTTTGCAATTCTCTTGGCATGCCTTTCGCATTTCAGGTGTCCCTGGAGCTCTGGGCTTTTTGTTTTTCTGAACCCTAACTAGAGCCGTAACCCTAGACTTCGCACTATACAGAGCCTTATCAAAAGCACTGGGTAGAAATGAGGTCCAATCAAGAAGATGATGATGGTAGATGACGGGGGCTGTTTTGCATTTCTCTTGGCATGCCTTTCGCATTTTAGGTGTCCCTGGACTTCTGGGCTTTTTGGTTTTCTGAACCCTTACACTATCCGTAACCCCAGACTTCGCACTATGCGGAGCCTTATCAAGAGCGCTGGGTAGAAATGAGGTCCAATCAGGAAGATAAGAATTGCACTTGTTTGGGGCTGTTTTGAATTCCTCTTGGCATGCCTTTCGCATTTTAGGCGTCCCTGGAGCTCTGGGCTTTTTGTTTTTCTGAACCCTAACTGGAGCCGTAACCCTAGACTTCGCACTATGCGGAGCCAAATAAAGATCACTGGGCGCAATTGAGGTCCGACCAGGAAGATAAGAATTGCCCATGTTTGGGGGCTGTTTTGTGATTCTCTTGGCATGCCTTTCGCATTTTTAGTGTCCTTGGAGCTCTGGGCTTTATGGTTTTCTGGACCCTAAGTAGAGCCGTAACCCTAAACTTCGCACTATGCGGAGCTTTATCAAGAGCGCTGGGCAGAAATGCGGTCTAATCAGGGAGATAAGGGTGCCGCCTGTTTGGGGCTGTTTTGAATTGCTCTTGGCATGCCTTTCGCATTTTTAGTGTCCCTGGAGCTCTGGGCTTTTTGGTTTTCTGAACCCTAACCTCGCCGTAACCCTAGACTTCGCACTATGCGGAGCCAAATAAAGAGCACTGGGCGCAATTGAGGTCCGACCAGGAAGATAAGTATAGCACGTTTGGGGCTGTTTTGAATTCCTCTTGGCATGGCTTTCGCATTTTTAGTGTCCCTGGAGCTCTAGGCTTTTTGGTTTTCTGAACCCTAACTAGAGCCGTAAACCTAGACTTCGCACTATGCGGAGCTTTATCAAGAGCGCTGGGTAGAAATGAGGTCCGATCCGGAAGATGATGATGGTAGATGACGGGGGCGGTTTTGCATTTCTCTTGACATGCCTTTTGCATTTTTAGTGTCCCTGGAGCTCTGGGCGTTTTGGTTTTCTGAACCCTAAACCTAGGATTAATCCTACACTTCGCACTATGCGGAGCCTTATCGAGAGTGCTTGTTAGATATGAGGTCCAATCAGGAAGGTAAGAATTGTGCATTTTTGGGGCTGTTTTTGCAATTCTCTTGGCATGCCTTTGGCACTTTTAGTGTCCCTGAACCTCTGGGCTTTTTGGTTTTCTGACACCTAACTAGAGCTCTAACCCTAAACTTCGCACTATGCGGAGCCATAGAAATAGCATTTGGCAGAAATGCCGTCCACTCAGGAATATAAGGATGCCGCCTGTTTGGGGCTGTTTTGCATTTCTCTTGGCATGCCTTTTGCATTTTTAGTGTCCCTGGAGCTCTGGGCTTTTTGGTTTTCTGAACCCTAACTAGAGCCGTGACCCTAGACTTCGCACTATGCGGAGCTTTATCAAGAGCCCTGGGTAGAAATGAGGTCCAATCAGGAAGATGATGATGGTAGAAGACGGGGGCTGTTTTGCATTTCTCTTGGCATGCCTTTCGCATTTTTAATGTCCCTGGAGCTCTGAGCTTTTCGGTTTTGTGAACTCTAACACTCGTTTTAACCCTAGACCTCGCAATATGCGGAGCCTTAGAAATAGCATGGGGCAGAAATGCGGTCCAATCAGGGAGATAAGGATGTCGCCTGTTTGGGGCTGTTTTGAATTCCTCTTGGCATGCCTTTCGCATTTTTAGTGTCCCTGGAGCTCTGGGCTTTTTGGTTTTCTGAACCCTAAACCTCGCCGTAACCCTAGACTTCGCACTTTGCGCAGCCTTATCAAGAGCGCTGGGTAGAAATGAGGTCCAATCAGGAAGATGATGATGGTAGGTGACGTGGGCTGTTTTGCATTTCTCTTGGCATGCCTTTCGCATTTTTAATGTCCCTGGAGCTCTGAGCTTTTCGGTTTTGTGAACTCTAACACTCGTTGTAACCCTAGACCTCGCAATATGTGGAGCCTTAGAAATAGCATTGGGCAGAAATGCGGTCCAATCAGGGAGATAAGGATGTCGCCTGTTTCGGGCTGTTTTGAATTCCTCTTGGCATGCCTTTCGCATTTTTAGTGTCCCTGGACCTCTGGGCTTTTTGGTTTTCTGAACCCTAAACCTCGCCGTAACCCTAGACTTCGCACTTTGCGCAGCCTTATCAAGCGCGCAGGGTAGAAATGAGGTCCATTCAGGAAGATGATGATGGTAGGTGACGTGGGCTGTTTTGCATTTCTCTTGGCATGCCTTTCGCATTTTTAGTGTCCCAGGCGCTCTGGGCGTTTCGGTTTTCTGAACCCTAACTAGAGCCGTAACCCTAGACTTCACACTGTGCCGAGCCTTATCAAGAGCGCTGGGTAGATATGAGGTCTGACCAGGAAGATAAGAATTGCGCATGTTTGGGGCTGTATTGCATTTCTCTTGGCATGTCTTTCGCACTTTTAGTGTCCCTCGAGCTCTGGGCTTTTTGGTTTTCTGAACCCTAACTAGAGCCGTAACCCTAAACTTCGCACTATGCGGAGCCTTAGAAATAGCATTGGGCAGAAATGCGGTCCAGTCAGGGAGATAAGGATGCCGACTGTTTGGGGCTGTTTTGAATTCTTCTTGGCATGCCTTTTGCATTTTTAGTGTCACTGGATCCCTGGGCTTTTTGGTTTTCTGAACCCTAACTAGAGCCGTAACCCTAGACTTCGCACAATGCGGAGCCGTATAAAGAGCGCTGGGTAGAAATGAGGTCCAATCAGGAAGATGATGATGGTAGGTGACGTGGGCTGTTTTGCATTTCTCTTGGCATGCCTTTCGCATTTTTAGTGTCCCTGGCGCTCTGGGCGTTTCGGTTTTCTGAACCCTAACTAGAGCCGTAACCCTAGACTTCACACTGTGCCGAGCCTTATCAAGAGCGCTGGGTAGATATGAGGTCCAATCAGGAAGATAAGAATTCCACACGTTTTGGGCTGTTTTGCAATTCTCTTGGCATGCCTTTCGCATTTTTAGTGTCCCTGGAGCTCTGGGTTTTTTGGTTTTCTGAACCCTAACTAGAGCCGTAACCCTAGACCTCGCACTATGCGGAGCCTTAGACATAGCATTGGGAAGAAACGCGGTCCAATCAGGGAGATAAGGATGACGCCTGTTTGGGGCTGTTTTGCATTTTTCTTGGCATGCCTTTCGCATTTTAGGTATCCCTGGAGCTCTGGGCTTTTTGTTTTTCTGAACCCTAACTAGAGCCGTAACCCTAGACTTCGCACTATGCGGAGCTTTATCAAAACGATGGGTAGAAATGAGGTCCAATCAGGAAGATGATGATGGTAGATGACGGGGGCAGTTTTGCATTTCTCTTGGCATGCCTTTCGCACCTGTAGTGTCCCTCGAGCTCTGGGCTTTTTGGTTTTCTGAACCCTAACTAGAGCCGTAACCCTAGACTTCGCACTATGCGGAGCTTTATCAAGAGCGATGGGTAGAAATGAGGTCCAATCAGGAAGATGATGATGGTAGATGACGGGGGCTGTTTTGCATTTCTCTTGGAATGCCTTTCGAATTTTTAGTGTCCCTGGAGCTCTGGGCTTTTTGGTTTTCTGAACCCTAAACCTCGCCGTAACCCTAAACTTCGCACTATGCGGAGCCTTTTCAAGAGCGCTGGGTAGAAATGAGGTCCAATCAGGAAGATAAGAATTGCGCACGTTTAGGGCTGTTTTGCATGTCTCTTGGCATGCCTTTCGCATTTTTAATGTCCTTGGAGCTCTGGGTTTTTTGGTTTCCTGAACCCTAACCCTCGCCGTAACCCTAGACCTCGCACTACGCGGAGCCTTAGAATTAGCATTGGGCAGAAACGCGGTCCAATCAGGGAGATAAGGATGCCGCCTGTTTGGGGCTGTTTTGCATTTCTCTTGGCATGCCTTTCGCATTTCTAGTGTCCCTGGAGCTCTGGGCTTTATGGTTTTCTGAACCCTAACACTCGTCGTAACCCTAGACCTCACACAATGCGGAGCCGTAGAAATAGCATTGGGCAGAAATGCGGTCCAATCAGGGAGATAAGGATGCCGCCTCTTTGGGGCTGTCTTGAATTCCTCTTGGCATGCCTTTCGCATTTTTAGTGTCCCTGGAGCTCTGGGTTTTTTGGTTTTCTGAACCCTAAACCACGCCGTAACCCTAGACCTCGCACTATGCGGAGCCTTATAAAGAGAGCTGGGTAGATATGAGGTCCAATCAGGAAAATAAGAATTGCACTTGTTTGGGGCTGTATTGCATTTCTCTTCGCATGCCTTTCGCACTTTTAGTGTCCCTGGAGCTCTGGGCTTTTTGGTTTTCTGAACCCTAACTAGAGCCGTAACCCTAGACTTCGCACTATGCGGAGCCTTATCAAGAGCGCTGGGTAGATATGAGGTCCAATCAGGAAGATAAGAATTGCGCACGTTTGGGGCTGTTTTGCAATTCTCTTGGCATGCCTTTCGCATTTTTAGTGTCCCTGGAGCTCTGGGCTTTTTGGTTTTCTGAACCCTAAGCTTCGCCGTAACCCTAGACCTCGCACTATGCGGAGCCTTAGAAATAGCATTGGGAAGAAACGCGGTCCAATCAGGGAGATAAGGATGCCGCCTGTTTGGGGCTGTTTTGCATTTCTCTTGGCATGCCTTTCGCATTTTAGGTATCCCTGGAGCTCTGGGCTTTTTGTTTTTCTGAACCCTAACTAGAGCCGTAACCCTAGACTTCGCACTATGCGGAGCTTTATCAAAACGATGGGTAGAAATGAGGTCCAATCAGGAAGATGATGATGGTAGATGACCGGGGCTGTTTTGCATTTCTCTTGGCATGCCTTTCGCACTTTTAGTGTCCCTGGAGCTCTGGGCTTTTTGGTTTTCTGAACCCTAACTAGAGCCGTAACCCTAGACTTCGCACTATGCGGAGCTTTATCAAGAGCGATGGGTAGAAATGAGGTCCAATCAGGAAGATGATGATGGTAGATGACGGGGGCTGTTTTGCATTTCTCTTGGCATGCCTTTCGCATTTTTAGTGTCCCTGGAGCTCTGGGCTTTTTGGTTTTCTGATCCCTAAACCTCGCCGTAACCCTAGTCTTCGCACTTTGCGCAACCTTATCAAGCGCGCAGGGTAGAAATGAGGTCCAATCAGGAAGATGATGATGGTAGGTGATGTGGGCTGTTTTGCATTTCTCTTGGCATGCCTTTCGCATTTTTAGTGTCCCAGGCGCTCTGGGCGTTTCGGTTTTCTGAACCCTAACTAGAGCCGTAACCCTAGACTTCACACTGTGCCGAGCCTTATCAAGAGCGCTGGGTAGATATGAGGTCTGACCAGGAAGATAAGAATTGCGCATGTTTGGGGCTGTTTTGCATTTCGCCTGGCATGCCTTTCGCACTTTTAATGTCCCTCGAGCTCTGGGCTTTTTGGTTTTCTGAACCCTAACTAGAGCCGTAACCCTAAACTTCGCACTATGCGTAGCCTTAGAAATAGCAGTGGGCAGAAATGCGGTCCAATCAGGTAGATAAGGATGCCGACTGTTTGGGGCTGTTTTGAATTATTCTTGGCATGCCTTTTGCATTTTTAGTGTCACTGGAGCTCTGGGCTTTTTGGTTTTCTGAACCCTAAACCTCGCCGTAACCCTAGACTTCGCACTTTGCGCTGCCTTATCAAGCGCGCTGGGTAGAAATGAGGTCCAATCAGGAAGATGATGATGGTAGGTGACGTGGGCTGTTTTGCATTTCTCTTGGCATGCCTTTCGCATTTTTAGTGTCCCTGGCGCTCTGGGCCATTCGGTTTTCTGAACCCTAACTAGAGCCGTAACCCTAGACTTCACACTGTGCGGAGCCTTATCAAGAGCGCTGGGTAGATATGAGGTCCAATCAGGAAAATAAGAATTGCGCACGTTTGGGGCTGTTTTGCAATTCTCTTGGCATGCCTTTCGCATTTTTAGTGTCCCTGGAGCTCTGGGTTTTTTGGTTTTCTGAACCCTAACAAGAGCCGTAACCCTCGACCTCGCACTATGCGGAGCCTTAGAAATAGCATTGGGCAGAAACGCGGTCCAATCAGGGAGATAAGGATGCCGCCTGTTTGGGGCTGTTTTGCATTTCTCTTGGCATGCCTTTCGCATTTCTAGTGTCCCTGGAGCTCTGGGCTTTTTGTTTTTCTGAACCCTAACTAGAGCCGTAACCCTGGACTTCGCACTATGCGGAGCTTTATCAACACGATGGGTAGAAATGAGGTCCAATCAGGAAGATGATGATGGTAGATGACGGGGGCAATTTTGCATTTCTCTTGGCATGCCTTTCGCACTTTTAGTGTCCCTGGAGCTCTAGGCTTTTTGGTTTTCTGAACCCTAAATAGAGCCGTAACCCTAGACTTCGCACTCTGCGGAGCTTTATCAGGAGCGATGGGTAGAAATGAGGTCCAATCAGGAAGATGATGATGGTAGATGACGGGGGCTGTTTTGCATTTCTCTTGGCATGTCTTTCGCATTTTTAGTGTCCCTGGAGCTCTGGGCTTTTTGGTTTTCTGAACCCTAAACCTCGCCGTAACCCTAAACTTCGCACTATGCGGAGCCTTTTCAAGAGCGCTGGGTAGAAATGAGGTCCAATCAGGAAGATAAGAATTGCGCACGTTTGGGGCTGTTTTGCATTTCTCTTGGCATGCCTTTCGCATTTTTAATGTCCTTGGAGCTCTGGGTTTTTTGGTTTTCTGAACCCTTACCCTCGCCGTAACCCTAGACCTCGCACTACGCAGAGCCTTAGAAATAGCATTGGGTAGAAACGCGGTCCAATCAGGGAGATAAGGATGCCGCCTGTTTGGGGCTGTTTTGCATTTCTCTTGGCATGCCTTTCGCATTTTAGGTGTCCCTGGAGCTCTGGGCTTTTTGTTTTTCTGAACCCTAACTAGAGCCGTAACCCTAGACTTCGCACTATGCGGAGCTTTATCAAAAGCGATGGGTAGAAATGAGGTCCAATCAGGAAGATGATGATGGTAGAAGACGGGGGCTGTTTTGCATTTCTCTTGGCATGCCTTTCGCATTTTTAGTGTCCCTGGAGCTCTGGGCTTTTTGGTTTTCTGAACCCTAACTAGAGCCGTAACCCTAGACTTCGCACTATGCGGAGCCTTATCAAGAGCGCTGGGTAGAAATGAGGTCCAATCAGGAAGATGATGATGGTAGATGACGGGGGCTGTTTTGCATTTCGCTTGGCATGCCTTTCGCATTTTTAGTGTCCCTGGAGCTATGGGCTTTTTGGTTTTCTGAACCCTAACTAGAGCCGTAACCCTAGACTTCGCACTATGCGGAGCCTTAGAAATAGCATTGGGCAGAAACGCGGTCCAATCAGGGAGATAAGGATGCCGCCTGTTTGGGGCTGTTTTGCATTTCTCTTGGCATGCCTTTCGCATTTTTAGTGTCCCTGGAGCTCTGGGCTTTTTGGTTTTCTGAACCCTAACACTCGTCGTAACCCTAGACCTCACACAATGCGGAGCCTTAGAAATAGCATTGGGCAGAAATGCGGTCCAATCAGGGAGATAAGGATGCCGCCTCTTTGGGGATGTCTTGAATTCCTCTTGGCATGCCTTTCGCATTTTTAGTGTCCCTGGAGCTCTGGGCTTTTTGGTTTTCTGAACCCTAAACCACGCCGTAACCCTAGACTTGGCACTAAGCGGAGCCTTATAAAGAGAGCTGGGTAGATATGAGGTCCAATCAGGAAGATAAGAATTGCACTTGTTTGGGGCTGTATTGCATTTCTCTTGGCATGCCTATCGCACTTTTAGTGTCCCTGGAGCTCTGGGCTTTTTGGTTTTCTGAACCCTAACTAGAGCCGTAACCCTAGACTTCGCACTATGCGGAGCCTTATCAAGAGCGCTGGGTAGATATGAGGTCCAATCAGGAAGATAAGAATTGCGCACGTTTGGGGCTGTTTTGCAATTCTCTTGGCATGCCTTTCGCATTTTTAGTGTCCCTGGAGCTCTGGGCTTTTTGGTTTTCTGAACCCTAAACTTCGCCGTAACCCTAGACCTCGCACTATGCGGAGCCTTAGAAATAGCATTGGGCAGAAACGCGGTCCAATCAGGGAGATAAGGATGCCGCCTGTTTGGGGCTGTTTTGCATTTCTCTTGGCATGCCTTTCGCATTTTAGGTATCCCTGGAGCTCTGGGCTTTTTGTTTTTCTGAACCCTAGCTAGAGCCGTAACCCTAGACTTCGCACTATGCGGAGCTTTATCAAAAGCGATGGGTAGGAATGACGTCCAATCAGGAAGATGATGATGGTAGAAGACGGGGGCTGTTTTGCATTTCTCTTGGCATGCCTTTCGCATTTAGGTGTCCCTGGAGCTCTGGGCTTTTTGTTTTTCTGAACCCTAACTAGAGCCGTAACCCTAGACTTCGCACTATGCGGAACCAAATAAAGAACACTGGGTGCAATTGAGGTCCGACCAGGAAGATAAGAATTGCGCATGTTTGGGGCTGTTTTGTGATTCTCTTGGCATGGCTTTCGCTCTTGTAGTGTCCCTGGAGCACTGGGCTTTTTGGTTTTCTGAACCCTAACTAGAGCCGTAACCCTAGACTTCGCACTATGCGGAGCTTTATCAAGAGCGCTGGGTAGAAATGAGGTCCAATCAGGAAGATGATGATGGTAGATGACGGGGGCTGTTTTGCATTTCGCTTGGCATGCCTTTCGCATTTTTAGTGTCCCTGGAGCTATGGGCGTTTTGGTTTTCTGAACCCTAACCCTCGCCGTAACCCTAGACTTCGCACTATGCGGAGCCTTATCAAGAGCGCTGGGTAGAAATGAGGTCCAATCAGGAAGATGATGATGGTAGATGACGGGGGCTGTTTTGCATTTCGCTTGGCATGCCTTTCGCATTTTTAGTGTCCCTGGAGCTCTGGGCGTTTTGGTTTTCTGAACCCTAACTAGAGCCGTAACCCTAGACTTCGCACTATGCGGAGCCTTAGAAATAGCATTGGGCAGAAACGCGGTCCAATCAGGGAGATAAGGATGCCGCCTGTTTGGGGCTGTTTTGCATTTATCTTGGCATGCCTTTCGCATTTTAGGTGTCCCTGGACCTCTGGGCTTTATGGTTTTCTGAACCCTAACTAGAGCCGTAACCCTAGACCTCACACAATGCGGAGCCTTAGAAATAACATTGGGCAGAAATGCGGTCCAATCAGGGAGATAAGGATGCCGCCTCTTTGGGGCTGTCTTGAATTCCTCTTGGCATGCCTTTCGCATTTTTAGTGTCCCTGGAGCTCTGGGCTTTTTGGTTTTCTGAACCCTAAACCACGCCGTAACCCTAGACTTGGCACTAAGTGGAGCCTTATAAAGAGAGCTGGGTAGATATGAGGTCCAATCAGGAAGATAAGAATTGCACTTGTTTGGGGCTGTATTGCATTTCTCTTGGCATGCCTTTCGCACTTTTAGTGTCCCTGGAGCTCTGGGCTTTTTGGTTTTCTGAACCCTAACTAGAGCCGTAACCCTAGACTTCGCACTATGCGGAGCCTTATCAAGAGCGCTGGGTAGATATGAGGTCCAATCAGGAAGATAAGAATTCCACACGTTTGGGGCTGTTTTGCATTCCTCTTGGCATGCCTTTCGCACTTTTAGTGTCCCTGGAGCTCTGGGCTTTTTGGTTTTCTGAACCCTAAGCTTCGCCGTAACCCTAGACCTCGCACTATGCGGAGTCTTAGAAATAGCATTGGGAAGAAACGCAGTCCAATCAGGGAGATAAGGATGCCGCCTGTTTGGGGCTGTTTTGCATTTCTCTTGGCATGCCTTTCGCATTTTAGGTATATCTGGAGCTCTGGGCTTTTTGTTTTTCTGAACCCTAACTAGAGCCGTAACCCTAGACTTCGCACTATGCGGAACCAAATAAACAACGCTGGGTGCAATTGAGGTCCGACCAGGAAGATAAGAATTGCGCATGTTTGGGGCTGTTTTGTGATTCTCTTGGCATGGCTTTCGCTCTTGTAGTGTCCCTGGAGCACTGGGCTTTTTGGTTTTCTGAACCCTAACTAGAGCCGTAACCCTAGACTTCGCACTATGCGGAGCTTTATCAAGAGCGCTGGGTAGAAATGAGGTCCAATCAGGAAGATGATGATGGTAGATGACGGGGGCAGTTTTGCATTTCTCTTGGCATGCCTTTCGCACTTTTAGTGTCCCTGGAGCTCTAGGCTTTTTGGTTTTCTGAACCCTAACATGAGCCGTAACCCTAGACTTCGCACTATGCGGAGCTTTATCAAGAGCGATGGGTAGAAATGAGGTCCAATCAGGAAGATGATGATGGTAGATGACGGGGGCTGTTTTGCGTTTCTCTTGGCATGCCTTTCGCATTTTTAGTGTCCCTGGAGCTCTGGGCTTTTTGGTTTTCTGAACCCTAAACCTCGCCGTAACCCTAGACTTCGCACTTTGCGCAGCCTCATCAAGCGCGCTGGGTAGAAATGTGATCCAATCAGGAAGATGATGATGGTAGGTGACGTGGGCTGTTTTGCATTTCTCTTGGCATGCCTTTCGCATTTTTAGTGTCCCTGGCGCTCTGGGCGTTTCGGTTTTCTGAACCCTAACTAGAGCCGTAACCCTAGACTTCGCACTATGCGGAGCCTTATCAAGAGCGCTGGGTAGATATGAGGTCCAATCAGGAAGATAAGAATTGCGCACGTTTGGGGCTGTTTTGCAATTCTCTTGGCATGCCTTTCGCATTTTTAGTGTCCCTGGAGCTCTGGGTTTTTTGGTTTTCTGAACCCTAACTAGAGCCGTAACCCTAGACCTCGCACTATGCGGAGCCTTAGAAATAGCATTGGGCAGAAACGCGGTCCAATCAGGGAGATAAGGATGCCGCCTGTTTGGGGCTGTTTTGCATTTCTCTTGGCATGCCTTTCGCATTTCTAGTGTCCCTGGAGCTCTGGGCTTTTTGTTTTTCTGAACCCTAACACTCGTCGTAACCCTAGACGTCACACAATGCGGAGCCTTAGAAATAGCATTGAGCAGAAATGCGGTCCAATCAGTGAGATAAGGATGCCGCCTCTTTGGGGCTGTCTTGAATTCCTCTTGGCATGCCTTTCGCATTTTTAATGTCCCTGGAGCTCTGGGCTTTTTGGTTTTCTGAACCCTAAACCACGCCGTAACCCTAGACTTGGCACTAAGCGGAGCCTTATAAAGAGAGCTGGGTAGATATGAGGTCCAATCAGGAAGATAAGAATTGCACTTGTTTGGGGCTGTATTGCATTTCTCTTGGCATGCCTTTCGCACTTTTAGTGTCCCTGGAGCTCTGGGCTTTTTGGTTTTCTGAACCCTAACTAGAGCCGTAACCCTAGACTTCGCACTATGCGGAGCCTTATCAAGAGCGCTGGGTAGATATGAGGTCCAATCAGGAAGATAAGAATTGCGCATGTTTGGGGCTGTTTTGCAATTCTCTTGGCATGCCTTTCGCATTTTTAGTTTCTTTGGAGCTCTGAGCTTTTTGGTTTTCTGAACCCTAAACTTCGCCGTAACCCTAGACCTCGCACAATGCGGAGCCTTAGAAATAGCATTGGGAAGAAACGCGGTCCAATCAGGGAGATAAGGATGCCGCCTGTTTGGGGGTGTTTTGCATTTCTCTTGGCATGCCTTTCGCATTTTAGGTATCCCTGGAGCTCTGGGCTTTTTGTTTTTCTGAACCCTAGCTAGAGCCGTAACCCTAGACTTCGCACTATGCGGAGCTTTATCAAAAGCGATGGGTAGGAATGACATCCAATCAGGAAGATGATGATAGTAGAAGACGGGGGCTGTTTTGCATTTCTCTTGGCATGCCTTTCGCATTTTAGGTGTCCCTGGAGCTCTGGGCTTTTTGTTTTTCTGAACCCTAACTAGAGCCGTAACCCTAGACTTCGCACTATGCGGAACCAAATAAAGAACACTGGGTGCAATTGAGGTCCGACCAGGAAGATAAGAATTGCGCATGTTTGGGGCTGTTTTGTGATTCTCTTGGCATGGCTTTCGCTCTTGTAGTGTCCCTGGAGCACTGGGCTTTTTGGTTTTCTGAACCCTAACTAGAGCCGTAACCCTAGACTTCGCACTATGCGGAGCTTTATCAAGAGCGCTGGGTAGAAATGAGGTCCAATCAGGAAGATGATGATGGTACATGACGGGGGCTGTTTTGCATTTCGCTTGGCATGCCTTTCGCATTTTTAGTGTCCCTGGAGCTTGGGTTTTGGTTTTCTGAACCCTAACAGCCGTAACCCTAACTTCGCACTATGCGGAGCTATAAGCTGGGAGAATGAGGTCCAATCAGGAAGATGATGATGGTAGATGACGGGCTGTTTTGCATTTCTCTTGGCATGCCTTTCGCATTTTTAGTGTCCCTGAGCTCTGGGCTTTTTGGTTTTCTGAACCCTAACTAGAGCCGTAACCCTAGACTTCGCACTATGCGGAGCCTTAGAAATAGCATTGGGCAGAAACGCGGTCCAATCAGGGAGATAAGGATGCCGCCTGTTTGGGGCTGTTTTGCATTTCTCTTGGCATGCCTTTCGCATTTTTAATGTCCCTGGAGCTCTGGGCTTTTCGGTTTTCTGAACCCTAACCCTCGTCGTAACCCTAGACCTCGCACTATGCGGAGCCTTAGAAATAGCATTGTGCAGAAATGCGGTCCAAGCAGGGGGATAAGGATGCCACCTGTTTGGGCCTGTTTTGAATTCTTCATGGCATGCCTTTCGCATTTTTAGTGTCCCTGGAGCTCTGGGCTTTTTGTTTTTCTGAACCCTAACTAGAGCCGTAACCCTAGACTTCGCACTATGCGGAACCAAATAAAGAGCAGTGGGTGCAATTGAGGTCCGACCAGGAAGATAAGAATTGCGCATGTTTGGGGCTGTTTTGTGATTCTCTTGGCATGCCTTTCGCACTTGTAGTGTCCCTGGAGCACTGGGCTTTTTGGTTTTCTGAACCCTAACTAGAACCGTAACCCTAGACTTCGCACTATGCGGAGCCTTATCAAGAGCACTGTGCAGAAATGAGGTCCAATCAGGAAGATGATGATGGTAGATGACGGGGGCTGTTTTGCATTTCTCTTGGCATGCCTTTCGCATTTTTAGTGTCCCTGGAGCTCTGGGCGTTTTGGTTTTCTCAACCCTAACTGGAGCCGTAACCCTAGACTCGCACTATGCGGAGGCTTATCAAGAGCGCTGGGTAGATATGAGGTCCAATCAGGAAGATAAGAATTGCGCACGTTTGGGGCTGTTTTGCAATTCTCTTGGCATGCCTTTTGCATTTTTAGTGTCCCTGGAGCTCTGGGCTTTTTGGTTTTCTGAACCCTAAACTTCGTCGTAACCCTAGACCTCGCACTATGCCGAGCCTTAGAAATAGCTTTGGGCAGAAACGCGTTCCAATCAGGGAGATATGGATGCCGCCTGTTTGGGGCTGTTTTGCATTTCTCTTGGCATGCCTTTCGCATTTTAGGTATCCCTGGAGCTCTGGGCTTTTTGTTTTTCTGAACCCTAACTAGAGCCGTAACCCTAGACTTCGCACTATGCGGAGCTTTATCAAGAGCGCTGGGTAGAAATGAGGTCCAATCAGGAAGATGATGATGGTAGAAGACGGGGGCTGTTTTGCATTTCTCTTGGCATGCCTTTCGCATTTTTAATGTCCCTGGAGCTCTGGGCTTTTCGGTTTTCTGAACTCTTGTTGCCCTCTGCTATGAAGGCATGGCGACCTGGTTCAAAGCCTCAGCACGGCAGCACGGCCTCCCCCGTGCCACTCGGTCCAGGACACACAGACACCAATGTGGTGGATGGTCAAATGGCGTTTATTATCTTGTCTCATGGGGCTATATAGTCCAGGGGCTTCTCTAGTCGGGAAAGGGGGATTGTGGGATGGCCAGGGTTAGCAGTGAGTGGAAAACTACTGGGGTTAGGAGGACTACATTCCTAAGGTGATGCTTATCAGTGGGATGAAGGGGGGAGGGAGATTCCATGCTGTCCCTGCTTCCCGTCACATCGCGTAATCTTCCGTTCGCCTGTCCCTTACATTTCCCCCCCTCTTATTATAAATGAATGAGGTAGTCATAGGTATAGGCACTGAAGTGAGGTACGAGGTAGTGACTTAACAAGGGAAAAAGGGGTTTGGTACACCTGAGTAAATTTCGCAAGGCGAGTTAAAAGGGTCTTGCGATTGACAGTGTTTAAAGTTTGGTTTACAGCATTTGTTGGCGGCCTAAAACCAGAATGTTGGCCCGTTCTAAACGGGTCTGGATAAAAGAAACCAGTTTGTTCAGCAGGCACGGTCCAAAGGTAAAAGCTAAAAGCAACATTGCCAATGGACCTATCAATGTGGAAATTAGTGTGGTCAGCCACGGTGATTGATTGAACCAGGACTCAAACCAGCTCTGCTGAGCTTCCCTGTCTTTCTGTCTCTGAGCCAGTCTATCTCGGAGTTCTGCCATGGAGTCTCTGACAACTCCTGTGTGATCTGCGTAAAAGCAGCATTCCTCTTTCAAGGCAGCACACAAACCTCCTTGTTGCATGAACAAGAGGTCCAGTCCTCACCTGTTCTGCAGAACCACTTCTGAGAGTGAGGAAACTGATTTCTCTAGAAAGGAGATGGATTTCTCGATCCTCTGCAAGTCCTCATCGATGGTCATTTGTAGCTGAGACAGTCCTTGGTGTCGAGTCGCAAGAGCTGAGATACCCGTGGCCGTTCCGGCTGCTCCCAGGCCGAGCAACATTGCAATTGTTACCCCTGTTATCAGTTCTCTTTTGTGGAGTCGGCTGGGTTTTTCAAAAAGGTTGTACACCTCTTCATCTGAGTGGTATATGACCCTGGGAACAATTAGAACTTGAACACAGAAGTCAGTGGAATCATTGAATTTGGCCAGAGACACACAAGGACTCACTCCAGATCGCTGACAAACCCACATCCCAGATGCAGACGGAACCACCCACTTATTCTGTCTGTTGGGCTTGGCTACTTTGGTGCAGATGTTGCCTTTCTTTGCTAAGGTCGCATTGCCAAAACATCTGCCCTTGCCCGTGACCTGACTCAGGGTGATTCCTCTGCGGGGAGTATCCCACCTGCACTGGTGAGGGGCGTCAGCTGTGGAGTAACTGAAAGGGATATCTAAAGCAACTCCTTCATAAAAGGGAGGTTTAACATCATAGCAAAGCCAGCAGGAATCGGTTAGGTTCGGGTTGGATTCATTTAGGGATAAAAAGGTGGCTTCTAACATACGAAAGACTGGATCTGGGTCAGATCCGGTTAAACTTATTTGGGGAGCATCTGCATGACCGATCAGGGTATCAGTGACCTTAGTGGGCAAGGCTTTGGAGTGGGTTGTGTTTTTCCCTTTCAGCACATCTTTAATAACTTTGTTGGGCCCGATCGCCCTGGATGCTCGTGGCTGAAGCTTGATAATTCGCACATTCACCCACTCCTTTGACCCTTGAATGACTACTGTCCATGTCCTGCCTGTGGCCCAACTAGGGTGATTTGGCTGCAGAACGGTCATGTTATAGTCAGTGCACCTTTGGGATTTAGTGAATTTATGATGGTTTCGGTAAAACTTTTCTTGGAAGATAGCAGGTTGCTTACAGCCGGTGGGTGCCCAGGTGAACTGTAAAAATTCATCGGGTCTCTGAGGCTCCCACCCAGGTCCTGATGGTCTGGCATCTGTAACAATGGTTTCACAGCCCCAGTATCCACAATACCCCCACCCCGGGTAATTGCAGTATTTCTTTCCTGGGTTTGAGGCTGGGCACCAATAGGATAGATGCATATGTGTAACCCGAGGGGAATAGGGGTTTATTTTTGGTTTTCCAGGGAATAGATCAGTAACACGGATCACAAAAGATGGGGTGTTTGGTGTGGTGGTTTCTCTGAGCACCTTGTCATTTGACAGGTGTTGCATGACCCACCTGAATGGCTGATGAGAGTAATGGTTTGGACTGGCTTGTCCTCCGGCAACAAGCCCCAACAGCAAAATCATATAAAAACACTGCTGACATTTGGTTCTCACCGATGCAGGATTCTTAGGTGCTGCTTGACGGCTTGGAGGTCTGTCACTTTCTTCTGGGACAGGGGTGTACGCATTACGGGGGTGTCTCACGAGCATGTCCTGCAAACAGAAACTCACAGTTTTCATTAGCCTCATTCTGCTCCTTTTGAAGGTCTGGCTTTATTGATTTCAGTGGACACCACCTGATTCTGCCTTCCTTTTTAACAGCTGCGTACCCTCGCCCCGTAAGCACCAACCTCCAGCCCCGTTCCCATTTGCCTAGCTCATTTTTAATTATAACCTTTGGGCCTTCCTCTAGGGCTCGGGTGGCCCAATGTTTTTGAGCAGGACTGTTTGTTTCATCGCCCCTGCAGAACTGATTCAGTGCTAGCAAAGCAGTTGCCAGTATACGCGCCTGGTCCCCTGAGGGAATGGAATTTTCAAAGCCTTCTGCTGTTGCTAGTACTTCTAACTTGGTTTTCAGGGTCTGATTTGCTCGCTCAACAATGGCCTGCCCGGTGCTGTTATACGGGATACCTTGCACCAAAGTGATGTCCTATTTCGAGGTGAATTCTTGCACTGGTTTGGATATAAAATTGGAACCATTGTCAGTTTTAATTTGTTTGGGAATGCCAAGCCATGCCATGGCTGTCAGCCAGTGCTGAATTGTGGCTTTAGAGTTAGTTTTGGGGTGTTGTGTGGCCACAATTATCCTGCTATAAGTGTCCACTGTCACTGCAAGCCATGCTCGAGGCTTCAGCAGTTGGCATAAAGTGAAGTCTGACTGCCAGATCTCTGAGGGCTTGAGACCTCTCGGGTTGATCCCACTGGACCATAGGGGTGACTTCTGGCAATGAGGGCAGGTGGCCACTACATGTTTTGCGTCCGCTGTCGAGATCCCGCATCTCTTCGCCAGTGCTTTGGCTCCGATGTGGAGTGATTCATGCAATTGACAAGCTTTTTGCAATGTCCACACTCCCTTTGCTGCGGCATCTGCCTTGTCATTGCCGGTCTGGAAGTAACCTTTAATTGGATTGTGGCTGTTGACATGAATGACAGACACTGTGCCCTGTCGCGAGGAGAGTGCTTCTTCCAGCATTAGGGCTGCTGCAGATGTTGACACACCTGGTCCTGACGTGGCTAGGCAGAGCCTTGCCACGAATATAGAGTCCGTCACGATGTTGAGGTGTTCCTCCTGGAAAAGTCCACACGCCAAGACCACTGCTGCTGCTTCCAGCTGCTGGACTGACAATGTAGGATCACATTTCTTGATGCAGCGCCACTGTTCTCCCACCTGCCACACCACTGCTGCAGTAGAAGTTGTGGAAGAGGCATCTGTGAAGACTGTCGGTCCTGGCAGTGGGCGGTCTGTGACTTTTGGTGGCATGTCTATGTCCACAATGTCCAGTAGCTGGGTCCAAGGTGGTCTGGTGGCGTAGGAGATTTCTCCTCCGAAGCCTGCGAGAGCAAGAGCTAGGTACTCCGGTATCGTGGTTGATTCTATGATTGGCTGCTTGCGGAAGGGGAGGTGAATTCTTGTCGGCTCAGTTCCCAGGTGTCTCAGGGTGAGTTTTCTGCCCTTCATGATGAGGTTAGCGATGCATTCGATTCCTGGGGAGAATGCACGAGCCGGCTTTCCAAGGACCACCCATTGGATCGGTCGGGACTTATCTGAAGGTCCTTGAGCCAGTGCACCCACTCCTCCCTTCGGTGTGAAGTGGACGTATAATTCAAGCGGCATGCTCAGGTTCCACCTGGCCAAAGTGCCAGTGGACATCTGATGCTCGATGAAATCAAGGGAGCTGGTTGCTTGTGGCGTTAATTGTTTGGGTTCCCAGGGGTGCTTTCCTTTCAGGAGGTCATATAAGGGGTCCATGACCTCAGGAGGGATCAGGACGATGTTGCGGAGCCACTGCAGAGATCCCACGAGGCGCTGCACGTCATGAAGCGTCTTGATGTCTCGGCGGATCTTCACCTTGGGGGGTGTCACATAGGAATTTGTGATCCCCACTCCCAGGAAGGTCACGCAGGGTCCTTTCTTGATCTTTGCACTCGCGATCTCGAAGCCGTTTGCCTGGAGGGTCTCTGTAATTGTGGACACCATGTAATCCACCTGGTTTGCCGATGGTGCAGCGATGAGGATGTCGTCCATGTATTGGATGATGGTTGCATCAGGGTAGGAATGTCGGACTGGTGTCAGTGCCTTGTCCACGGTGATCTGGCATATGGTCGGGCTATGTACAAAGCCTTGTGGCAGCACTTTCCACTGAAAGCGAAGGTTGGGTCTGCTGCCATTTGGGGACACAACAGAAAAAGCGAAACGTTCCTTGTCCTCAGGGTGCAAGGGTATTGAAAAGAAACAGTCTTTGATGTCCAGCACTGCGCATGGCTGTCCTTCTGGGATGGCTGAGTTCATGGGCAGCAGTGTTTGAACTGGGCCCATGGGTTTGGCTGTCTTGTTCACCTCCCTCAGGTCATGGATGAGGCAGTAACTTTCTCCAGACTTTTTGGGGATTACAAATACAGGGGTATTCCAAGGGCTGACAGAGGGTTCTATGTGACCCTTTTGTAGCTCACGGTTAACTATTTCCAGCAAAGCTGCCATTCGAGGCTCTGACAGAGGCCACTGCTCCACGTAGATGATTTCTGATGATTTCCAAGTCAATTTAATTGGCA
The DNA here is from genome assembly GCA_026261815.1 of Monarcha castaneiventris obscurior. Lineage (NCBI taxonomy): Eukaryota > Metazoa > Chordata > Aves > Passeriformes > Monarchidae > Monarcha > Monarcha castaneiventris. The sequence goes on from JAMPIT010000777.1 coordinate 19,087, forward strand.
GCTGTGGATGAATTGCAGTGGCCTTCATGATAAATTTGTCATTTTAACTCCCAGCAGAGCAAGGACATCCCTTCCTATCAAAGGTGGAGAGTTCTGTAGAATGTAAGGGTAGACTGCCACTGTCTGTTCTGGTCCCTCTTTTGTGTGGAGTGTTATAGCTACCAACTGGGTGCTTTTCCACGCCCGGGACGGTCCTCCCACACCATTCACTGGAGGGACTTCTTTAAATTGCCAGTGTTGTGGCCAATGTGCCTGGGGAATGACCGTGCAATCTGAGCCCGTGTCTGCCCAAAACTGAAGCCCTATGGTGTGGGGATCCTGACTGCCATAGAGGCGGCACACCCCCCACACCGTCAGAGGCTCCTTCCCTACTTTCATGGCCAGGGCCACCCAGGGACTCTGCCCTGGGGCGCCCCCTGCTGGCCCTGCGGCACAATCGCGGCTTGTGGCTGCGGTGGAAGCGAGAGTGCTGCTGGCGGTGTTGCGAAATTCTGCAATTGCACCGTTTGTGTGGGTGCAAGACTGGCTGTCTCCTGCGGGGGCATGGGGAATAGGGGCCCCCCACCCACTGGGGGTTGGCATAGATGGGCCGCGTCGCGTTCGCAGTGGGAGGAGGCTGGGTGCGGCCGGCACGCCCCCTCCCTCGTCCGTTTCCCTGGGACCGGGACCTGCATTCCCTAGCAAAATGTCCCTTCTTCCCACACCCCCAACAAGGTCCTCTCGCGCGTGCGTGAGATAGAGGCACCGCCGAGGGAGGCTGTGATTTCTGGGGACAGCCCGTTGCGATGTGGCCTGCCTGACCACATTTAAAACATGCCATTGCATTGGCCAGATCACGTACGGCCGCCTGGCAGGGAGTCAGTGTTTCCTCCCTAACAACGTGTTTTATCATGTCAGCCAGGCTGGCTCCAATTGGAACGGAGCGCAGAATTTCCTTGGTTCTGGAGTTACTCTGTTGTCTCAAGCAGTCCATCACGACCGGCCCTTTTGCCGCCGCGGGCAGCGTGGATGCGTCTACCGCCGCTTGTAGACGGTCTACAAACTGCGTGAAGCTCTCACTCTCTGTCTGTTTTATGGTGGACCACGGGGAAGGTCTGGCAACCACACAGGAAGCGGCTCTTATTGCTTCCCTTGCAGCTCGGGTTGTGGCTCTGATTTCCTCAGCCCGTAATTGTGCAGCTTGCTGCTGAGGAGTGATTATATCGTCGTGCCTTCCTGTTAGTCTAGAGAGGCTTGATCCATGTAGTGGCTGCCCTGCTCCAGACGACTGAGCTAAAAGGTTTGTGCATTGGTCTCTCCATTCCTGTTTAAAAACTATCATACCAGCCCCATCAAAAATCATGCGACCTATTTGTATAATGTCAAAGGGGAGCAGGTTATCATTACAAAATAGTCCATCTATGAGAGTAGATACAATGGCAGAGTCCATCCCTTTTTCTGAAATCGCTTTGACTATTGTTTGTATGTCTTTAGGATTAATGGGATTGTAAACCTGTTGCTGGTTCCCGTCTTGCCCAGTGACTCTCACAGGGAAGGCATGGACTGTCGCCGAGGGGGCCCACTCTGCACATGCTATTTTTATTTGTCCCCAGTCAGTAAATTTGTATTGCGTTTGCTTCCCGGCGCAAATTATAGCTTTATTTGTTTTCGCTTTAAATTGCGTCTGTTCTACTTCTTCTGAACTCGCATCTCCGTCAGTTTCCGATGTCTCAGAGCTGGAGGAGCTGCTGTCGGACTCAAGACCAGAAGCTCTCTGCCACAGGACTTCCGGGATCGTCTGGGTTTTCCTGCGGCCCCGGCCCCGCTCCTCCCCCTGGGGGTGGCGCCGATCCCGCCCCCTGGGCTGGCCTTGCTTCCCACCAGGGGAGGTGTCTCCCTTAGATGGAAACAGCATTGCGCAGGGCTCTTGGCTGGGCATGCGCCCTCTGCTGCTCTCCCGCGCAAGCGCGCTTGCAGCTCCCCCTTCCCACGCATGCGCAGCAGCAAACACCTCCACTCTTTGTTCGTTCCCGCCGGTCAGACTCTGGCCCCGCCCGTCTCTTTGCTCGCCCGCGCCATTTTTAGCCGGGTATGGCGGGGGGGGAGCGGCCGCCCTCACCCCTTCCCTATGTCTTTTCTCGTTTTCCCTCGCTTCGTCTGTCAACTCCTCCCAAAAAGACTTCGCATATTGCTGCGCCTCCAGCATGGATTCGCTGGCCGGCGGCGGAGAGACGGATGAGGAGACCGCAGACGTTTGGGAAGGTTCCGCGGGGGGGGGTGGATCCGGCGGGTTTGGGGAGAGGGTCGGCAGGTTCCCTGGGGGCCCCGGGCCATCTGAATTCAGGTTTGGGGAGAAGGGAAACGCGCCCGGTCCCCGCAGACCCCCGCTCTCCGATGGATCGCCCTCGGGGTCTGTCTGTGTCCCTGCCCCCACCCCTAGCTGAGGGGTAGCTAATAAACATGCACGCACGGCACTCCAGGTCTCTTGCTCCTCTATCGCCTGGCGTAAAGCCGTTTCTACTTTTCCCCACGCCTTGAGACATTTACCGCTGCCTGACGATTTTGTGTATTCCGCCAGAACATTAGTACATTTCTCCCACACCTCCGGGTGCAAAATTTCCACGGGGCGTTCAATCGCTCCAAGTTCTAAAAGCTTCGCAATAGCGAGGTAAAAATCTTTAAGCTTACACCTAATTCCCCATTGTTTATAGAGTGAACTCACGACTTTAGCTAGCGCTTCCATGGTGATCGTGGATCCTCTCGAGGGCGTCCCCTCCGCCTGAGTACAGCTTCGTTGTCTCGGCCGCTGAGTTTGTCCAGGTGATCCCCGCTGCCCGAGCTTTTCTTCTCCCTTTTTCCTCCTTCTTTTCCCGGGTTGACGGCACCAAAAATGTTGCCCTCTGCTATGAAGGCATGGCGACCTGGTTCAAGGCCTCAGCACGGCAGCACGGCCTTCCCCGTGCCACTCGGTCCAGGACACACAGACACCAATGTGGTGGATAGTCAAATGGCGTTTATTATCTTGTCTCATGGGGCTATATAGTCCAGGGGCTTCTCTAGTCGGGAAAGGGGGATTGTGGGATGGCCAGGGTTAGCAGTGAGTGGAAAACTACTGGGGTGGAAAACTACTGGGGTTAGGAGGGCTACATTCCTAAGGTGATGCTTATCAGTGGGATGAAGGGGGGAGGGAGATTCCATGCTGTCCCTGCTTCCCGTCACATCGCGTAATCTTCCGTTCGCCTGTCCCTTACAACTCTAACACTCGTTGTAACCCTAGACCTCGCCATATAAAGAGCGCCGGGTAGATATGAGGTCCAATCAGGAAGATAAGACTTGCACTTGTTTGGGGCTGTATTGCATTTCTCTTGGCATGCCTTTCGCACTTTTAGTGTCCCTGGAGCTCTGGGCTTTTTGGTTTTCTGAACCCTAACTAGAGCCGTAACCCTAGATTTCGCACTATGCGGTGCCTTATCAAGAGCGCTGGGCAGAAATGAGGTCCAATCAGGAAGATGATGATGGTAGAAGACGGGGGCTGTTTTGCATTTCTCTTGGCATGCCTTTCGCATTTTTAGTGTCCCTGGACCTCTGGGCGTTTCGGTTTTCTGAACCCTAAACCTCGCCGTAACCCTACACCTCGCACTATGCGGAGCCTTAGAAATAGCATTGGGAAGAAACGCGGTCCAATCAGGGAGATAAGGATGCCGCCTGTTTGGGGGTGTTTTGCATTTCTCTTGGCATGCCTTTCGCATTTTAGGTGTCCGTGGAGCTGTGGGCTTTTTGTTTTTCTGAACCCTAACTAGAGCCGTAACCCTAGACTTCGCACTATGCGGAGCTTTATCAAAAGCACTGGGTAGAAATGAGGTCCAATCAAGAAGATGATGATGGTAGATGACGGGGGCTGTTTTGCATTTCTCTTGGCATGCCTTTCGCATTTTTAGTGTCCCTGGAGCTCTGGGCTTTTTGGTTTTCTGAACCCTAACCCTCGTCGTAACCCTAGACCTCGCACTATGCGGAGCCTTATGGAGAGCGCTGGGTAGATATGAGGTCCAATCAGGAGGGTAAGAATTGGGCATTTTTGGGGCTGTATTGCACTTCTCTTGGCATGCCTTTCGCACTTTTAGTGTCCCTGGATCTCTGAGCTTTTTGTTTTTCTGAACCCTAACTAGAGCCGTAACCCTAGACTTCGCACTATGCGGAGCCTTTTCAAGAGCGCTGGGTAGATATGAGGTCCAATCAGGGAGATAAGAATTGCGCACGTTTGGGGCTGTTTTGCAATTCCCTTGGCATGCCTTTCGCATTTTTAGTGTCCCTGGAGCTCTGGGCTTTTGGTTTTCTGAACCCTAAACCTAGGCGTAACCCTAGACCTCGCACTATGCAGAGCCTTAGAAATAGCATTGGGCAGAAACGCGGTCCTATCATGGAGATAAGGATGCCGCCTGTTTGGGGCTGTTTTGCATTTCTCTTGGCATGCCTTTCGCATTTTAGGTATCCCTGGAGCTCTGGGCTTTTTGTTTTTCTGAACCCTAACTAGAGCCTTAACCCTATACTTCGCAGTATGCGGAGCTTTATCAAGAGCGCTGGGTAGAAATGAGGTCCAATCAGGAAGATAATGATGGTAGATGACGGGGGCTGTTTTGCATTTCTCTTGGCATGCCTTTTGCATTTTTAGTGTCCCTGGAGCTCTGGGTTTTTTGTTTTTCTGAACCCTAACCCTCGTCGTAACCCTAGACCTTGCACTATGCGGAGCCTTAGAAATAGCATTGTGCAGAAATGCGGTCCAAGCAGGGGGATAAGGATGCCGCCTGTTTGGGCCTGTTTTGAATTCCTCATGGCATGCCTTTCTCATTTTTAGTGTCCCTGGAGCTCTGGGCTTTTTGTTTTTCTGAACCCTAACTAGAGCCGTAACCCTAGACTTCGCACCAAGCGGAACCAAATAAAGAGCACTGGGCGCAATTGAGGTCCGACCAGGAAGATAAGAATTCCGCATGTTTGGGGCTCTTTTGTGATTCTCTTGGCATGCCGTTCGCACTTGTAGTGTCCCTGGAGCACTGGGCTTTTTGGTTTTCTGAATCCTAACTAGAACCGTAACCATAAACTTCGCATTATGCGGAGCTTTATCAAGAGCGCTGGGTAGAAATGAGGTCCAATCAGGAAGATGATGATGGTAGATGACGGGGGCAGTTTTGCATTTCTCTTGGCATGCCTTTCGCACTTTTAGTGTCCCTGGAGCTCTAGGCTTTTTGGTTTTCTGAACCCTAACTAGAGCCGTAAACCTGGACTTCGCACTATGCGGAGCTTTATCAAGAGCGCTGGGTAGAAATGAGGTCCAATCAGGAAGATGATGATGGTAGATGACGGGGGCTGTTTTGCATTTCTCTTGGCATGCCTTTCGCATTTCTAGTGTCCCTGGAGCTCTGGGCTTTTTGGTTTTCTGAACCCTAACCCTCGCCGTAACCCTAGACCTCGCACTATGCGGAGCCTTAGAAATAGCATTGGGCAGAAATGCGGTCCAATCAGGGAGATAAGGAGGCCGCCTGTTTGGGGCTGTTTTGCAATTCTCTTGGCATGCCTTTCGCATTTTTAGTGTCCCTGGAGCTCTGGGTTTTTTGTTTTTCTGAACCCTAACTAGAGCCGTAACCCTAGTCCTTGCTCTATGCGGAGCCTTAGAAATAGCATTGGGCCGAAACGCGGTCCAATCAGGGAGATAAGGATGCCGCCTGTTTGGGGGTGTTTTGCATTTCTCTTGGCATGCCTTTCGCATTTTAGGTATCCCTGGAGATCTGGGCTTTTTGGTTTTCTGAACCCTAACTAGAGCCGTAACCCTAGACTTCGCACTATGCGGAACCAAATAAAGAGCACTGGGTGCAATTGAGGTCCGACCAGGAAGATAAGAATTGCGCATGTTTGGGGCTCTTTTGTGATTCTCTTGGCGTGGCTTTCGCTCTTCTAGTGTCCCTGGAGCACTGGGCGTTTTGGTTTTCTGAACCCTAACCCTCGTCGTAACCCTAGACCTCGCACTATGCGGAGCCTTAGAAAAAGCAATGGGCTGAAATGCGGTCCAATCAGGAATATAAGGATGACCCCAGTTTGGGGCTGTTTTGCATTTCTCTTGGCATGCCTTTCGCATTTTTAAGGTCCTTGGAGCTCTGGGTTTTTTGGTTTTCTGAACCCTAACCCTCGCCGTAACCCTAGGCCTCGCACTACGCGGAGCCTTAGAAATAGCATTGGGCCGAAACGCGGTCCAATCAGGGAGATAAGGATGCCGCCTGTTTGGGGCTGTTTTGCATTTCTCTTGGCATGCCTTTCGCATTTTAGGTGTCCCTGGCGCTCTGGGCTTTTTGTTTTTCTGAACCCTAACTAGGGCCGTAACCCTAGACTTCGCACTATGCGGAGCCAAATAAAGACCACTGGGCGCAATTGAGGTCCGACCAGGAAGATAAGAATTGCCCATGTTTGGGGCTGTTTTGTGATTCTCTTGGCATGCCGTTCGCACTTTTAGTGTCCTTGGAGCTCTAGGCTTTTTGGTTTTCTGGACCCTAACTAGAGCCGTAACCCTAGACTTCGCACTATGCGGAGCCAAATAAAGACCACTGGGCGCAATTGAGGTCCGACCAGGAAGATAAGAATTGCCCATGTTTGGGGCTGTTTTGTGATTCTCTTGGCATGCCGTTCGCACTTTTAGTGTCCTAGGAGCTCTAGGCTTTTTGGTTTTCTGGACCCTAACTAGAGCCATAACCCTAGACTTGGCACTATGCGGAGCCTTATCAAGAGCGATGGGTAGAAATGAGGTCTAATCAGGAAGATGATGATGGTAGATGACGGGGGCTGTTTTGCATTTCTCTTGGCATGCCTTTCGCACTTTTAGTGTCCCTGGAGCTCTGGGCTTTTTGTTTTTCTGAACCCTAACCATAGCCGTAACCCTAGACCTCGCACTATGCGGAGCCTTAGAAATAGCATTGGGAAGAAACGCGGTCCAATCAGGGAGATAAGGATGCCGCCTGTTTGGGGCTGTTTTGCATTTCTCTTGGCATGCCTTTCGCATTTTAGGTGTCCCTGGAGCTCTGGGCTTTTTGGTTTTCTGAACCCTAGCTAGAGCCGTAACCCTAGACTTCGCACTATGCGGAGCTTTATCAAAAGCGATGGGTAGGAATGAGGTCCAATCAGGAAGATGATGATGGTAGAAGACGGGGGCTGTTTTGCATTTCTCTTGGCATGCCTTTTGCATTTTTAGTGTCCCTGGAGCTCTGGGCGGTTGGGTTTTCCAAACCCTAACTTGAGCCGTAACCCTAGACTTCGCACTATGCGGAGCCTTAGAAATAGCATTGGGCAGAAACGCGGTCCAATCAGGGAGATAAGGATGCCGCCTGTTTGGGGCTGTTTTGCATTTCTCTTGGCATGCCTTTCGCATTTTAGGTGTCCGTGGAGCTGTGGGCTTTTTGTTTTTCTGAACCCTAACTAGAGCCGTTACCCTAGACTTCGCACTATGCGGAGCTTTATCAAAAGCACTGGGTAGAAATGAGGTCCAATCAAGAAGATGATGATGGTAGATGACGGGGGCTGTTTTGCATTTCTTTTGGCATGCGTTTCGGATTTTTAGTGTCCCTGGAGCTCTGGACTTTTTGGTTTTCTGAACCCTAACCTCGCCGTAACCCAGAGTTCGCACTATGCGGAGCCAAATAAAGAGCACTGGGCGCAATTGAGGTCCGACCAGGAAGATAAGCATAGCACGTTTGGGGCTGTTTTGAATTCCTCTTGGCATGACTTTCGCATTTTTAGTGTCCCTGGAGCTCTGGGCTTTTTGGTTTTCTGAACCCCAACTAGAGCCATAACCCTAAACTTCGCACTATGCGGAGCCTTATCAAGAGTGCTGGGTAGAAATGACGTCCAATCAGGAAGATGATGATGGTAGAAGACGGGGGCAGTTTTGCATTTCTCTTGACATGCCTTTTGCATTTTTAGTGTCCCTGGACCTCTGGGCGTTTTGGTTTGCTGAACCCTAGCTAGAGCCGTAACCCTAGACTTTGCACTATGCGGAGCCTTAGAAATAGCACTGGGCAGAAATGCGGTCTAATCAGGGAGATAAGGGTGCCGCCTGTTTGGGGCTGTTTTGAATTCCTCTTGGCATGCCTTTCGCATTTTTAGTGTCCCTGGACCTCTGGGCGTTTTGGTTCTCTGAGCTCTAAACCTCGCCGTAACCCTAGACTTCGCACTATGCGGAGCCTTATCAAGAGCGCTGGGCAGATATGAGGTCCAATCAGGAAGGTAAGAATTGGGCATTTTTGGGGCTGTTTTGTGATTCTCTTGGCATGCCTTTCGCACTTGTAGTGTCCCTGGAGCACTGGGCTTTTTGGTTTTCTGAACCCTCACTAGAGCCGTAACCCTAAACTTCGCACTATGCGGAGCCTTATCAAGAGCGCTGGGTAGAAATGAGGTGCAATCAGGAAGATGAGGATGGTAGAAGACAGGGGCTGTTTTGCATTTCTCCCTGCATGCCTTTCGCATTTTTAGTGCCCCTGGACCTCTGGGCTTTTTGGTTTTCTGAATCCTAACTAGAGCCGTAACCCTAGACCTCGCACTATGCGGAGCCTTAGAAATAGCATTGGGCAGAAATGCGGTCCAATCAGGGAGATAAGGATGCCGCCTGTTTTCGGCTGTTTTGCAATTCTCTTGGCATGCCTTTCGCATTTTTAGTGTCCCTGGAGATCTGGGTTTTTTGGTTTTCTGAATCCTAAATAGAGCCGTAACCCTAGACCTTGCTCTATGCGGAGCCTTAGAAATAGCATTGAGCAGAAACGCGGTCCAATCAGGGAGATAAGGATGCCGCCTGTTTGGGGCTGTTTTGCATTTCTCTTGGCATGCCTTTCGCACATTTAGTGTCCCTGGAGCTCTGGGCTTTTTGTTTTTCTGAGCCCTAACTAGAGCCGTAACCCTAGACTTCGCACTATGCGGAACCAAATAAAGAGCACTGGGCGCAATTGAGGTCCGACCAGGAAGATAAGAAGTGCCCATGTTTGGGGCTGTTTTGTGATTCTCTTGGCATGGCTTTCGCTCTTGTAGTGTCCCTGGAGCTCTGGGCGTTTTGGTTTTCTGAACCCTAACTAGAGCCGTAACCCTAGACCTCGCACAATGCGGAGCCTTAGAAATAGCATTGGGCTGAAATGCGGTCCAATCAGGGAGATAAGGATGCCGCCTGTTTGGGGCTGTTTTGCATTTCTCTTGGCATGCCTTTCGCATTTTTAGTGTCCCTGGAGCTCTGGGCGTTTTGGTTTTCTGAACCCTAACTAGAGCCATAACCCTAGACTTGGCACTATGCGGAGCCTTATCAAGAGCGATGGGTAGAAATGAGGTCCAATCAGGAAGATGATGATGGTAGAAGACGGGGGCTGTTTTGCATTTCTCTTGGCATGCCTTTCGGATTTTTAGTGTCCCTGGAGCTCTGGGCGTTTGGGTTTTCCGAACCCTAACTAGAGCCGTAACCCTAGACCTCGCACTATGCGGTGCCTTAGAAATAGCACTGGGCAGAAATGCGGTCGAATCAGGGAGATAAGGGTGCCACCTGTTTGGGGCTGTTTTGAATTCCTCTTGGCATGCCTTTTGCATTTTTAGTGTCCCTGGAGCTCTGGGCGTTTTGGTTTTCTTAGCCCTAAACCTCGCCGTAACTCTAGACTTCGCACTATGCGGAGCCTTATGAAGAGCGCTGGGTAGATATGAGGTCCAAACTGGAAGGTAAGAATTGGGCATTTTTGGGGCTGTATTGCATTTCTCTTGGCATGCCTTTCGCATTTCTAGTGTCCCCGGAGCTCTGGGCTTTTTGGTTTTCTGAACTCTACCACTCATCGTAACCCTAGACCTCACACAATGCGGAGCCTTAGAAATAGCATTGAGCAGAAATGCGGTCCAGTCCGGGAGATAAGGATGCCGCCTATTTGGGGCTGTTTTGAATTCCTCTTGGCATGCCTTTCGCATTTTTAGTGTCCCTGGACCCCTGGGCTTTTTGGTTTTCTGAACCGTAAACCTCGCCGTAACCCTAGACTTCGCACTAAGCGGAGCCTTATAAAGAGCGCTGGGTAGATATGAGGTCCAATCAGGAAAATAAGAATTGCACTTGTTTGGGGCTGTATTGCATTTCTCTTGGCATGCCTTTCGCACTTTTAGTGTCCCTGGACCTCTGGGCTTTTTGGTTTTCTGAACCCTAACTAGAGTCATAACCCTAAACTTCGCACTATGCGAAGCCTTCTCAAGACCACTGGGCAGAAATGAGGTCCAATCAGGAAGATGATGATGGTAGATGACGGGGGCTGTTTTGCATTTCTCTTGGCGTGCCTTTCGCATTTTTAGTGTCCCTGGACCTCTGGGCGTTTTGGTTTTCTGAAGCTTAAACGTCGCCGTAACCCTAGACCTCGCACTATGCGGAGCCTTAGAAATAGCATTGGGAAGAAACGCGGTCCAATCAGGGAGATAAGGATGCCGCCTGTTTGGGGCTGTTTTGCATTTCTCTTGGCATGCCTTTCGCATTTTAGGTATCCCTGGAGCTCTGGGCTTTTTGTTTTTCTGAACCCTAGCTAGAGCCGTAACCCTAGACTTCGTACTATGCGGAGCTTTATCAAAAGCGATGGGTAGGAATGACGTCCAATCAGGAAGATGATGATGGTAGATGACGGGGGCTGTTTTGCATTTCTCTTGGCATGACTTTCGAATTTTTAGTGTCCCTGGAGCTCTGGGCTTTATGTTTTTCTGAACCCTAACATGAGGCGTAACCCTAGACTTTGCACTATGCAGACCTTTATCAAAACGATGGGTAGAAATGAGGTCCAATCAGGAAGATGATGATGGTAGATGACGGGGGCAGTTTTGCATTTCTCTTGGCATGCCTTTCGCACTTTTAGTGTCCCTGGAGCTCTAGGCTTTTTGTTTTTCTGAAC
>JAMPIT010000778.1:0-44532 GCA_026261815.1 Monarcha castaneiventris obscurior
ACATAGCTGTCTCCATTGCTTTTCAAAGAGCAACAATGCAGATGGAGGTAGTATAACTGAGGCAAGCTGAGAAGAGTCACATGGCAGTAATAGGTCACAAGTGTACAAATATTGTAGCAGCTGGGTGGTGAATGGTGATCGAAGACCGTACTTAGATACTGCATCTCTTGCTTTTTCAAGCAGTTTCCAGTCAAAGGCTTCCCAGTTCCTCTGCCCTCCAGGCTGCAGAGTAACAGGAAATGCCTGGGGAAGAAACTGTCCTTCAATTAGGGCATCACGAATTACCCCTTTCCATCACTGTGTATGCTGACTGCCTGCATCTGGGTTCTGGAATACTGGAAGAGGGACCTGTTGTTGCTTAATCCCTATTTTGTTCATTGGAGGAAGTAGAGGATCACGGAAGGAATACCGATTATGCAAGCCTGTTTCAGTCTGTGACTGCTCTAAAGGTGGATTTACATTAAACTGTTCGGCTGGACTTTGTATTTTTAAGTCCTCTAACTTTCCAAGCACGTCTCGCAACAAATCTTCGACTGCAGCACCTTTTAGTTCTTCTTCTTTAACAGATTGCAAAGGTGACTCGGGTAGCTGGCATTGAGCTGCTGCTTGCTCTTGAGCAGCGGCCGGATCTTGGGCGGCTGCCAGCTCTCGGACAGCAGCTGGATCTTGGGGGGCTGCCGGCTCTCCTTTGAAATCTCCAGCACTCTGGGTAGCATTTGCTGGGGTGGTCGGCTCGGGTACCGAAGGGGCAGAAGGCAGGGCTGTTGCAGAAGTGGGAAGTGGAAACGCAACTCGGGTTGAAAAGGTTGAGGTGGTTGCTGTTTCAGTGTTATTTGACTCTGAGCCTGCAGGGGTTAATGCTGTGAAAGCAGAAGCAGCTGCCTGCCTCTCCGCTTTCATTGTCTGCAGGGTCTCTAGTATGAGCTTCCAGTGAGTGGAATATTTGGATGCTTCTTTGGCGGCTGCTCCGCTGCTGCTGATAGCGTCCCACAAAGCTTTCCCAATTGCTTCCCATACAGATATCTGAAAGGTTACCTCCGCTTTTGGGATAAAATCCCGGTCCCAAGCCCACTTTAAGAGATTCCGAAGAATGGAATCATCGTATTTCAATTTTCTCTTAGAGATAATATGTTGGAGGAGGTTTAGGACAGCTTTTTGCTCTTTATCTTCCTTGTCCTTCCCCATCTCCTCCCTGACCATACAGTTCAGTTCACAGTCTTCCCGCAATCCTCTGTGGCGCCCTGGTGGGACTTCTCCCTTCGGGGAGGCTTCTCGCAGACCCTATCTCCGTAAAACCTTTCTTCCCACACACCCTGTGTGTGTGTGAGGCTTCCCGCACCACGGTGCCAGTGCGAGGAATTTCTGCGAGGATTCCCTTCCCACACTTCTATGTGTGAGGCTTCCCGCACCCCCTGTGCGAGGCTTCACGCACGACCAGCGTGTGTGGCTTCCCACCCCCTCAGTGAGGCTTCCCACACAATCTCTGTGTGAGGCTTCCCGCACCTGCTGGTGTGAGGCTTCTCGTCTTGCGATGAGGAGTCCTTTCTTCTTGCACTCCCCAATCTGTGCAAGGCTTCCTGCCGGGGCAGCAGGGATTAGGTCAGCTGCTTACCCGCTACTGCCGTGCTCGATCCACTGAATATCAGTATCCGATGCACTCGGGAGTCTCCCCTCATGCTGGGTGGTATCACGTAGCGAGGCTCGGCATCATCAATCACGTCGGGTGCACCATTTGCGGGTAAATAATGGACAACACACACGATCAATGTGATCTAAGTGAAGCCGTTTATTCCGAAAACCGCAGGTATTCTTATACCCTAAGTGACAGTACTAAAAATAAAGTCATAAGTTTTCTCACAGTGCCTTTTCCCACACAAAGTTTCACACAGTTTTCTCTATCCTAATTAGTGCTCTGACTCCCGTATCAGAAGGGTACAATAATAATTTCTTCTGCCAAACTCCTTTCCAGACACCTGGGAGTTAATCTCCTTTTTCTCACAGATGTTTTACAAACGGCCTTGGGAAAGAAATGCAGAGGTCTATTGCTTTTATAAATGCAGAGGCTTATTTCTCATCTAACGAGTTTGGATTGCTCACTGTCTACCTATTTACTATATGTCTATATATGTATGTCTACATATAGGACATAGTATTCCTCCACAGTTCCAGGGGCTGGAATTACCAAGGATGGGTGTCCTGGGGTATGGGAGGTCCAGGGATGGGGTGGGGGTTCTTGGGAATGGGGGTCCTGGGCCATGGAGTTCCTGGGGAATGGCTGTCCCGGGATGGGCGTCCCAGGGAGGGGGGACATAAGGAGTGGGGGTCCCATGGTTGCAGTTCCCAGGGGCATGGGGGTCCCAGGGATGGGCAGTGGCTGGGTGGGCACAAGGGTCACAGCTCCTTCCCTGGGTGCCTCCAATTTTGGGGTGTCTCAGGGCCCAGCGCTGCTGCCATGGGGTGCTCGTGGTTTGGGGGGGCACCACAGGGCAGGGCTCCAGGGCTGTGCCCCCACCCCGGGCCTTCTTCCTCTCATCATTTCCATTTCTTCCCTTATTTCCCCCACTTTCCCATCCCCTCTGCCCCTCCCAGTTCGTGGCTCGGCGATCCCGGGGAGCTCCTGAGCGGGGAACGGGACCTGAGGGTGCCCTTCACCCCCTGGGCTTTGACTCTCACAGCTTTAGAGCTGCTGCAAAGGTGAGAATTGTGTGGGGGAAAAAGGCCTGGCTGTGGTTTGCTCAGCCCTGCGAGAAGCACAAAAGCCAACGGGAGCCCAAGCAGTGGCTCTGCGAGGGCCTTTGATGGTTTTCAGAGCAGGGCTGGCTGGAAACCCCCCCACAACAGGGGCAGCTGCGAGGGAACCAGTCCGGAAATGCCCCAAGTGATCCTTTTGTCCCTCTGCCCAAGGGACTGAGGGAGCCCCAAAACTGCTGCAAATCCCACAAGCATCTGCTCAGCCCCTGAGTGGGACCCTCCTCCTTCCCGAGCTGAACAGGCAGAGCTGAACAAACAGAAAGCCTTTATCCCATTTCAATTAAAAAGCTGCATTTTGGGTCCAAGAAGAGGGAAAAGGGTCCTGTGCCCACCCGGCACATGGAGGGGGCATGGGGAGCCCCTGGGGTTCTGTGAAGAGCAATGAGGGACGCCTGGGGGGACTTGATGCCTCCCAGTGCCCCCCAGTGCCACCAGTGCCCCCCAGTGTCACACCACACTCTCGTAGGTGGCACTGGGGTCCTGCTGTCCCTCGTAGGGTCCCGGCAGCTCCACGTTGGTCACCTGTGGATCCCGGGGGGGGCAGGGCCGGGGGACCCCCGTGGGGGCGCTGACAGAGACAGCGGCTGTGGGGACCCGGGTGGGGGTGGCAGCCGTGGGTGACGGGTCCCTGTCGCCAGCCCCGGACTCACCCTCCACCTTCTGGGTGCTCCCAACGAGGGTGTCCAGCACCTCCCCATCCTCTGGGGGGGCCGGGGGCTCTGGGAGGGCCCTGCGGGGATAAGGGGGGGTTTGTGGGGTGGGGGGTTTATGGGGTGGGGGTAAAAGGCGGGTCAGGACTGGAAGCCCCCACTCACCTTTCCTGGTGCTTCCTGGTGGCTGCAAAGAAAATGGGTGGGGGGACTGTGGGGTCCCTGGGGCGCCTAAAAACCCTCGGGACCCCCGAGTCCACCCAGGACCCACGAGCATCCCTGATGCCCCCCAGAAGCTCAGAACCACCCCGGTGCTCCGGACTCCCTGAGGCCTCAGAGCCCCAAGCCCGCGAGGGAGGGGAACCTCTCAAATTCCCCCCAAACCCCTGAAAGAACCCCCAACATCCCAAGGCCACCGCAAAGCCTTGAGCTGGGGTCACAGGGGGCCCATCCACCTCCAAGTCACGAACTGTGGGTGCTGCCCCACTCCCTCCCCGACTCTGGGGGGCTTCCCACCGCCCCCGGGACCCCCGTCCCCCATTGTCACCCACCCAGGCGGTGCCACCAGTGACAGCCCCCGATGACAGCCACGAGCAGGACCAGGAACAGCAGGGTCCTGCTGATGTTCACAGCCACTGCTGGGGACAGAGGGGGACACATTGGGGTCACCTGTCACTCCGGGGGTACTGAAATCCCCATGATCCTGAGTGACCCCACCTGTGTTCCAGCGTCCCTGCGGTGTCACCGTCAGTGCCAGCTCTGGGCTGAGCGCCCAAAACACGCGGTGCCCGTGCTGTCCCAGCTGGTTGGTGGCCACGCACTGGTAGGTGCCCGAATGTTCCACATGGACGTCCCCAAGCTCCAGGAGGGGACCCCGGGCCACCTCGCGCCCGTCCCGCAGCCAGGTGAAGGTGACAGGGGCTGAGCCCACCTGCACCGAGCAGCGCAGGCTCACGGGGTCACCTGCGTGCACCGGCTGTGCCAGGGCACCGGGGGTGATGGTGGCATTGGCCACGGGCACTGCCGGGTCCCAGACGGGGATGGAGGGACCTGGGGACCATGGAGGGACCTCAGAGAGGGCTGGGTGGACCCAGGAATGGATGAGGGGAAGTGGGAAATGATTGGTAGACCCGGAAGGGGCCCGGGAAGGGCCGGGTGTACCCAGGCAGGGCAGGGGACCCGTGGCGGCTGTCGGGGCTCCCCGTGCCCATCCCCGCACTCACTGCGCACCGTGACGCGGAGCCGGGCGCTGCTCTTCCGCACGGCCCCGCCCTCGGAGCGCACCTCGCAGTGGTAATTCCCCGAGTGGGAGACCCCCACGGCGGGCACCAGGAGCTCCGGGGACCCCTGCGGGCCCCTCACCAACTGCCTGTCCTGGTAGAAGAGGTGCAGGAGGGGGGCTCGGGGCCGCAGGGGGCTGGGGGTGCTGAGGCAGATGAGATTCAGGGGGGACCCCTCGCTGGGCTCGGGGGGACCCTCCAGCACCGGCACCGGGAAGAGCTCCGGGAATGAGATGGGTAGGGGGACGGTGACCCCGACTTCCTGGGGAGGGGCTGTGCGGGTGTCGGGGTGGCGGCTGTGGGGTGCTCACCGTGCACTGTCACTGTCACCAGCGTCGACTCCTTCCACCCCCGTGGCGGCTCGGAGTTCACCCAGCCCCTGCAGCGGTAGCGGCCGCTGTGCTGCAGCTGCAGAGGGGACAGGGACAGCTCGGTCCCACCGGGGAGCACCTCCAGTTCCTTCTCGTCTCGGTAGAAGGACACCGAGGTGACTGACTTGTTCTGCCAGCCCCGGCAGCGCAGGGTCACCGAGTCCCCCTCCAGCAGCGCCCGCGCCGGCACCTGCAGCACCAACAGCTCTGGGGAACGAGGGGTCGCGTCAAACCGGGCGGTCCCGATGGCACCGGGAGCCCCAATTTGATCACACCCAGCGCACCAGGGGTCCCCAGTTCCAACACGGGGGTTCCCTCACACTGGGATGCTCTGGGATGTCCCCGTGTGCAGGGGACGGGCTCTGGTCAACACCAGGGGGGTGACCCATGGAGCAGAGCCCACCCAGAGCCCTCGGGGACCCCGCGGGCGCCCAATCCCCACTCACCATTTAGAACATTCACCCGGGGGCTCAGCCCAGTGTCGGGTCTGTCACACTGGTAGCTGCCACTGACGGTGGCGCGGATTCGGTCGGGTCCCTGCAGCCCCCAGCGCTGCCCGTCCTTGTACCAGGCGGTGGCACCGGCGGTCCCCGAGCCCTGGCAGGTCAGTGTCACCCGGTCCCACAGCACCGCCGGCGTCCAGGGGGGCTCCACGAGGAGCTGGGTGGTCTGGGCGCCTGCGGGTGACAGGGGACAGCAGCCTGCCAGGGCCAGCGCGGGCTGGGGACAGCGGGCCGGGGACGTGGCATCCCCCCGAGGACTCACCAGCGAGGCCGAGGGTCTGGGCTGGAAGGGAGAAGGGACAGGGCTGGGTGGGGGTGGCACCGCGGGGACAGCGGCACCCGGGGCACGGGGTGTGGGGCTGTCCCCAAACTGTCCCCACAGGGTCACCGGTTCAGCACGGAGGCCTTGAGGACAGGGACACCTCGGTCACCCTGGGCTGAGGCAGGACACAGGGACACTGTGGACACCCCGTGCTTGTACAATTCACCTCCACCAGCCCCACAGCCTCTATCCCCACGGCCACATCCCCAGGGCCCTCTGCCCATGATCCCATCCCCATGGCCCCTGTCCCCATGGCCCATCCTCATGGTGCTTGGCCCTCGGCCCTGTCCCTGCATCCCTGTGCCCCTGTCCCTGTCCCCACTGCGGTCCCATCCCCAAGGTTCCTTTTGCCGCATCCCAGTCCCTCCATTCCTGTCTCCCCCCATTCCTGTCCCCACAGCCACCCCATGACCCCGGTCACATTTGGGGGTCCACCCCCATGCACGGGCTCTGCTGCCTCTGGGGAACTCAGGGGACCCCGCAGCCCCCCTGTGCCCCCTCCCCACCGCTCTCTGCCCCACCAGGGCCCATCCCCGGGGCGTCAGGCCCGTGCCCGGGGCACTCACCCCACAGGAGCAGCGCCACCTTCCCGGCCATGCCGGTGTCCCCGGCCACCCGGGCTGGCTGTCACTCGCTGCCGGGGCCTCTTGTCCCCTGGCTGGCGGCTCTTGGGATGAAAGGGGAAGGAAGCGAGGTCACGTCTCGTCCTCACGTGTTGGTGGCCCTTGGTGGGGGCTGGGTGGGAACAGAATGGATGCAGGGTGGGGACACTGTGGGACATGGGGTTGATGATGGGACGTGGTGGGGACGCCAGAATTTGAAGGTGGGGACGCCAGAATTTGAAGGTGGGGGGGGTTTAGGGAGCCAAGGATGGGTGTCCTGGGGTATGGGGGGTTGTCTTGGGGTGACTCTATGATGTGTATCCCCTATCACGGTTCTATGCCAAAAACTTAATTTTGTGCCTTTAAACTGAGCTTGAGAGGGGAGAGGAAAAAAAAAACTAAATGAACTTTTCAAAGCAAGTTCCCAAGGACACGGAGATAGAGACGGCTCTGCATTCTCCAGCGGCTGCAGGAGCACGGGGGGAGCACCCTGCCTGTCTCTTCAGCCAGTTTTTGGGTTTTTTTCCTTTTTTTTTCCTCCAGCGTGTTTCCTAGGATTTTGGTGAGGTTTTTTATTTCTTTTTTTCTCTTCGGAACTGTTTCAACAACATCAGAACACATCAGGAGAACTTCTCTTCAGGCCCGGAGGGGGCCTAAGGCCACCCCCCACGCCAGCTCCGAGAAGGAGGGACCCCACCTACAAGAGGACTCTAATTTCTTCCCAGGTTTTCTTGTTATAGTGAGGGGTTTTGCTATTTAGTATTGTTTTTTTCCAGTGTGTTTGTTAATAAATAGGTTTTATCTCTTTCACTTTCCTTCAAGGGATTCCTTTCCCGAACCTGGTGGGGGGAAGGGTAGTCGTGACTTGCCTTTCTCCCAGAGGATATATTGCTAGATTTTGGCCAAAACTGGCACAATAATAGTGGCGCCCAACGTCAGGGGCTCGAAGGAAAGTGAAGGAACCTGTAGTGATTACATTTTGGGTTGATTTAATTGCTTTGTGTTGGAGTAAAGTGGCTACAATGTTGGTTGAGTTCATGATGTCTCGCTGGCTGGATATACTCGTGTCTTTTTGGTCCCTGTTTGCCTGTCCACAACTTGCTCCGATCATATTGCTGATAAGAAACTTTTACAGAGCAGGGGCACGAATCCGAATTTCTATTTTGCTGTGCTCGGTGATAGTGATTTATATGAAGTTAACAGAGGTACAGGCGGCTGTTCAAAGTGTGTATGATAGGTGGTTTCTCCGTCCTAACCCCAGTCCTGGTTCAAGTAGCCTGTTTTGGGGGTTTATTAGTAATGGCACTCAGTTTGTTGGAGGAGGAGATGGGGTTTCCCAGCCTTTCATCTCCCCCCCCCTTTTTAAATTTGATACATTATCTTTTGAGAATGTTCAGTTTCCCCTGGATGTTAAAGAGACCATCTTCTTGGTATCTCTGGTATATCTGGTAGGCTTCCTCTATCTGTTTTGCAGCTTGTCTAGAATGAGGGCTCAGATTTCCAGGGGGACTGATGAGACACCTGACCCAGGGGTGGAAAAGCCTGAGTGGGGTGGAGAATGGGAGGAGATGGGCCAGATGCTGAAGGAATTCTCTGACCCAATAGCTTGTAATTTCCCCCCTGAGCAAATTCAGAACCCAGCTAAGGTGGGGAAATACCTAAAGGAAAAATTCAATGGCAATCCCAAGGAGGAAAAGGTCATTGCAATATGCTGGGCCTTGGCATATGTCTATCGCACACTGCTAGGTATAAAGGCAGAAGGGCAGGAAGATAAATCAGCAGACACCCCAGTCACTCAGGCTGCAGCTAAACCAGAGGGAAAGCCTAAGCCATTGACAGTTGCTCCTGTCACGAGGAAAAAACACACCACCAAAACCGATCGCCCAGTGAAAGATGATGATGATACGGGGGAAGGAACCTCAAAGCCAGCAACTGACTCAGGCACAGAAACCATTACTGAGTCCATGTCCATAAAGGACCTTCACAGCCTAAGAAAGGACTACACCCACCGGCCTAATGAATCCATCATAAGTTGGATGGTCCGTATTTGGGATGCTGTAGGTGATGACGTAATGCTGGATGGTGCTGAAGTGAGGCATTTGGGATCCCTGTCACGTGATCCAGCTATTGACCAAAGGATGATAAGGGGGGCTGACTCTGCCAGTCTCTGGAGACGGCTCTTGAGTGGTGTGAGGGAAAGATATCTGTGTGGAGATGATCTCTATATGCAACAAACCCACTGGAAGACCATGGAACAAGGGATCCAATGCCTGAGAGAACTAGGGGTGGTAGAGGTTGTCTTCACAGATGACCCAGGACTGAGAAGTCCAGACCAGGCCAGAGTTAGTCCATTCATGTGGCAAAAACTCATACAGCTTGGGCCACCAGAATATAGTTCTGCTTTAGCACTGATGAAACCAGATTACGGTGCTGAGACCGTGCAGGAAATGGCAACAAAGCTCCGAGCATATGCAGACTTCGTGCATGGCCCAACATATGCGAAAATCGCAGCTGTGGAGCAGAAATTGGACGATAAGATGAATAAGATGGAGAAGAATTTCCAGGAATTCAAGAAGGAACTCAAGAAGGAGATTAAAGAGGGCTTTCTCCAAACCTCGGCAGTACAGATCAGAGGTTCTGATACCCAACGTGGACGTTCCCTAGAGAGAAGGAACATCCCACGAAGTGAGCTGTGGAAATTCCTGTGTGACAGTGGGGAAGACACGAAGAAGTAGGGTGGACAACCCACTTCTGCTTTGGCTGCACGAGTGCGTGAATTGAAGGAGCGCAAGTTTCAGAAAGGAAGGTCTACTAAAAAAGTAGCTCAAGTTACCTGTAGCCAATCTGCCGGAAATGATGGAAAAGATGATATATCCGATCCCCTTGAAGGAACCTCTACGATGCAGGCCCAAGAAAAGGATAACCAGAACTAGAGGGGCCCTGCCTCTAGCCAGGTAGAGGCCAGGGAAAACCGTATTTTTTGGACTGTGTGGATTCGTTGGCCTGGTACATCAGAACCACAAAAATATGATGCTTTGGTTGACACTGGTGCGCAGTGTACAATAATCCCATCGTTGGCCTGGTACATCAGAACCACAAAAATATGATGCTTTGGTTGACACTGGTGCGCAGTGTACAATAATCCCATCGCAGCATGTGGGGGTAGAATCTGTTTCTATTACTGGTGTAACAGGTGGATCACAAAATTTAACCTTAGTGGAAGCTGAGGTGAGCCTAACTGGAAATGAGTGGAAGAAACATTTCATTGTGACTGGCCCAGAGGCCCCGTGCATTTTGGGCATAGATTTCCTCCGAGGTGGGTGTTTCAGAGACCCAAAGGGACTCAGGTGGGCTTTTGGAATAGCTGCTGTGGAGGCAGAGGGTATAAAGCAATTGAATACTTTGCCTGGACTATCAGAAAACCCATCTGTAGTAGGCCTCCTGAAGGAGGAGGAACAAAGAGTACCAATTGCTACCTTGATAGTGCATCGCCGACAGTACCGAACAACTCGAGATGCTGTGATCCCCATCCACAAGATGATCCGTGACTTGGAGAGCCAAGGGGTGGTCAGCAAGACCCACTCACCCTTCAACAGCCCCATCTGGCCTGTGCGCAAGTCTGAAGGAGAATGGAGATTGACTGTGGACTATCGTGCCTTGAATGAAGTGACTCCACCACTGAGTGCTGCTGTGCCGGACATGTTGGAGCTCCAGTATGAGCTAGAGTCCAAGGCAGCAAAGTGGTATGCCACTATTGACATTGCTAATGCATTTTTCTCCATCCCTCTGGCACCAGAGTGCAGGCCTCAGTTTGCCTTCACCTGGAGAGGTGTGCAATACACCTGGAACAGACTGCCCCAGGGGTGGAAGCACAGTCCCACCATCTGCCACGGACTGATCCAGACTGCACTGGAAAAGGGTGAGGCTCCAGAACATCTGCAGTACATCGATGACATCATTGTGTGGGGGAACACTGCAGCAGAAGTGTTTAAGAAAGGAGAGAAAATCATCCAGATTCTCCTGGAAGCCGGTTTTGCCATCAAGAAGAGCAAAGTCAAGGGACCTGCTCAAGAGATCCAGCTCCTGGGAGTGAAATGGCAAGATGGACGGCGTCAGATTCCCATCGAGATCATCAATAAGATCACTGCAATGTCTCCACCAACCAACAAGAAGGAAACACAAGCTTTCCTAGGCGCCATAGGTTTTTGGAGGATGCACATTCCTGAGTACAGCCAGATTGTGAGTCCTCTCTACCTGGTTACCCGCAAAAAGAACAATTTCCATTGGGGCCCTGAACAGCAACAAGCCTTTGCCCAGATCAAGCAGGAGATTGCCCATGCAGTAGCCCTTGGCCCAGTCAGGACAGGACCAGAGGTGAAGAACGTGCTCTACTCTGCAGCCGGGAACAATGGTCTGTCCTGGAGCCTTTGGCAGAAGGTGTCTGGTGAGACTCGTGGCCGACCACTGGGATTCTGGAGCCAGAGCTACAGAGGGTCCGAAGCCAACTACACTCCCACAGAGAAGGAGATCTTGGCAGCTTATGAAGGAATTCAAGCCGCCTCAGAGGTAATTGGCACTGAAGCACAACTCTTGCTGGCACCCCGACTACCGGTGCTGGGGTGGATGTTCAAAGCAAAGGTTCCCTCTACCCACCATGCCACCAGTGCTACATGGAGCAAATGGATTGCCCTCATCACACAGCGCGCCCGTATCGGAAAACTGAATCGCCCTGGGATTTTGGAAATAATCACAAACTGGCCTGAAGGTGAAAACTTTGGTCTCAGTGACGAGGAAGAGCAAGAACAAGTGACACGTGCTGAAGAAGCTCCACCGTACAACCAACTGCCAGCAGAAGACACCCGCTACGCTCTTTTCACCGATGGTTCTTGTTGCATTGTAGGGATGAAACGAAAGTGGAAAGCAGCCGTATGGAGCCCCACACGACAGGTCGCAGAAGCTATTGAAGGAGAAGGTGGATCAAGCCAACTTGCTGAACTCAAAGCCGTTCAACTGGCCCTAGACATTGCTGAAAGAGAGAAGTGGCCAAAGCTCTATCTCTACACTGACTCATGGATGGTAGCCAATGCTCTGTGGGGATGGCTAGAAAAGTGGGAAAAGGCCAATTGGCAGCGTAGAGGAAAACCAATCTGGGCCGCTGAAGAGTGGAAAGACATCGCTGCCTGAGTAAAAAAGCTACTTGTGAAAGTCCGCCACGTAGATGCTCATGTCCCCAAGAGTAGGGCTAATGAGGAGCACCGAAATAATGAACAGGTAGATCAGGCTGCAAAGATAGAGGTGTCCCAGATAGACTTAGATTGGAAACACAAGGGAGAGTTGTTCCTAGCTCGATGGGCCCATGATGCCTCAGGTCATCAGGGCAGAGATGCCACCTATAAGTGGGCATGAGACCGAGGGGTCGATCTAACCATGGACAGTATCTCCCAGGTGATCCATGATTGTGAGACCTGCGCTGCAATCAAGCAGGCCAAGCGAGTGAAACCTCTGTGGTATGGTGGGCGGTGGTCCAAATACAAGTATGGGGAGGCCTGGCAGATTGACTACATCACGCTGCCTCAAACACGCCAAGGCAAGCGTTATGTGCTCACAATGGTAGAAGCCACCACAGGATGGCTGGAGACCCACCCTGTGCCCCATGCTACAGCCCGTAACACCATCTTGGGCCTTGAAAAGCAAGTCCTGTGGAGACATGGTACCCCTGAGAGAATTGAATCTGACAATGGAACTCATTTCAAGAACAGCCTTATCAACACCTGGGCTAGGGAACATGGCATTGAGTGGGTGTACCACATCCCTTACCATGCACCAGCTGCAGGCAAAGTGGAACGGTGCAATGGATTGTTGAAAACCACCTTGAAGGCACTGGGTGGGGGAACTTTCAAAAATTGGGAACAGCATCTAGCAAAGGCCACCTGGTTAGTTAACACCCAAGCTTCCACCAATAGAGCTGGTCCAGCCCAATCCAAATCCCTGCCTACAGCAGATGGAGATAAGGTTCCAGTAGTTCATGTCAGGGGACTGTTGGGAAAGACTGTTTGGGTTAATTCTCCCTCGAGTGAGGACAAACCAATCCGTGGGGTTGTCTTTGCTCAGGGACCTGGTTGCACATGGTGGGTAATGCAGAGAGATGGAACAACACACTGTGTACTGCAGGGAGATCTGATTGTTGGGTGAAAACCATCTGTAATGTGAAATACCTGTACACTACTGCTTGCTGAGTGTCACTGTCACTGTTTGTACATAACTGTATATATGTATTAATGTGTGTGTGTAGAGTTAAAATATATTAATTTGGGCATTGAGCCAACGATATGGGATAAGGGGTGGAATGTCTTGGGGTGAGTATATGATGTGTATCCCCTATCATGGCTCTATGCCAGAAAATTAGTTCTGTGCCTTTAAACTGAGCTTAAGAGGGGAAGAAAAAAAGGAACTTTTCAAAGCAAGTTCCCAAGGACACAGAGGTAGAGATGGCTCTGGGTCTCCTGGCGGCAGCACGGAGGGAGCACCTTTTGCCTGTCTCCTCAGCCGGTTTTTGGGGGTTTTTTTTCCCTCCTTCCCTTTTTCTCCTGTGTGTTTCCTAGGACTTTGGTGGGGGTTTTTTTTATTTCTTTTTTTCCCTCTTCTGGACTGTTTCAACAACATCAGAACACATCAGGAGAACTTCTCTTCAGGCCCGGAGGGGGCCGAAGGCCACCCCCCCCCGGCAGCTCCGAGAAGGAGGGACCACACCTACATGAGGACTCTAATTTCTTCCCAGGTTTACTCGTTATAGTGAGGGGTTTTGCTCTTTAGTATCATTGTCCTTTTCCAATGTGTTTGTTAATAAAATAGGGCTTATCTCCTTCACTTTCCTTCGAGGAATTTTTTCCCGAGCCTGGTGGGGGGAAGGGTGGTTGTGGCCTGCCTTTCTCCCAGAGGATATATTGCTGGACCTTGGCCAAAACCGGCACAGCAGGGAGACAGAAGAGGGGGAACTTTTCAGCTTCCTGGGACTCCCAGCAGCCTGGGGAGGGCAGGGACCAAGTAGATGGGGGACCCCCAATACAAGTGTGACCCCAGCAGCTGGGACAGGGGGGAACCCCTGAACATCAAAGGGGAGGGACCAGAGAGGGAGAACTGGGAGGCTTTTTCAGGGCTGAATCTTGGTGTTTGGGAGGTTTTTATGAATGGCCAGGTTTTACACGATGCCCAGTGGCTTCCAGAGATGGATTTGGGCAGAGGGAACCTCAAATTCAACATGCTCATCCCTTGTTTTCCCCCAAACCAGGATTTCCCATTCCCAACCCTTGGCTGGATGGAGGAGGAGGCTGTGAAGAAGAGGAAGATGCCCTGGGAGCCCCAGGCAGGTGAGGAGGAAGTCAGTGCCCCTTTCCCCCTCTCTCCTGCTCCATCTCCCAGCCCAGCATCGCCCCCGGCTGCAGGACAACCCCGCTGCCGACGCCGTCCTGCCGGGGACGCACTGGGGGGATCTCCTTCCCCTTCCCTGTGGCACGGAGGCAAATCCCATCCTCTCCTTGTCCTTCCTGCCCCAGACAAGGAGCTGAGGACGGAGCCCAGGGAGGACAAATCCCCGCAGCAGAACCTGGTGGAAGAGGCCGTTTTGAGTGGCTCCACGGCGCAGGAATCCAACAGGGAGGAAAAGCCCCGGAGATCCCTCAGGAGGAGGGGCTGCAAACCCAGCCCAGGGAGCTCTGAGGAGGAAAGACCCACCCTGTGCCGGGAAGGCGGCCGGAGATCCAGCCAGAGCTCAGCCCTGGTGGTTCATGAGCAGCTTCATGATGGGGAGAAGCCCCGCATGTGTGGGGAATGTGGGAAGAGCTTCAGATACAGCTCTGACCTGATCTGCCACCAGAGGATCCACACAGGAGAGAGGCCCTACGAGTGTGGGGAATGTGGGAAGAGGTTTCACACCAGCTGCAATCTGCTCAAGCACCAGCGGATTCACACAGAGGAGAGGCCCTTCCGCTGCCCCGACTGCAGGAAGGGATTCAGGCACAACTCCAACCTCGTCAGGCATCGGCGCATCCACACTGGAGAGAGGCCCTACGAGTGTGGGGAATGTGGGGAGAGCTTCAGGCAGAGCTCCAACCTGATCTGCCACCAGAGGATCCACACCGGGGAGAGGCCCTATGAGTGTGGGGAATGTGGAAAGAGTTTCACAGACAGGTCCAGCCTGATCCATCACCAGAGGATCCACACTGGGGAGAGGCCCTACGAGTGTGGGGAATGTGGGAAGAGCTTCAGCCGCAGCTCTGACCTGATCATCCACCAGAGGATCCACACTGGGGAGAAGCCCTACGAGTGTCCCGAGTGTGGGAAGAGGTTTCAGACCAGTTCCAGTCTCCTCCGGCACGAGCAGATTCACACAGAGGAGAGGCCCTTCCGCTGCCCCGACTGCAGGAAGGGGTTCAGGCAGAACTCCCACCTCGTCAGGCACCGGCGCATCCACACTGGGGAGAGGCCCTACAAGTGTCCCCAGTGTGGGAAGAGCTTCTCCCGCAGCTCAACCTTGACCAGACACCAACAGAGGCACCAGTAAGGGCAGCCCTGAGAGTGCCCCGAGTGCAGGAAGAGCTTCATCCTCTGCTCCAACTTCATCCCCCATCAGAGGAACCACATTGGGAAGAGCCTTGGTGACCCACATTCCCTATGATCCAGGTTGGGAAGACCCCTGGCTGGTGCTCTCCACGTCCTCCTGGATCCCTGTAGGCACCTGGGTGAAGGCAGGAGCAGGAACATCCATCGGGACTCAGATCAACATTGGAAATCCATTGGGAAGAGCTGATTTTTTAACTTTATACCCTAAAGAATTTCATATATTCTGTCCAATTGTTTCTTCTGGTGGCATCAAGCACCGCGGGATGATCTTGGACCTAAATAATTTTCTTGTCAATGCTGCTGAAACAACCAAAATTGGGGTAAAAATAAAGAAAATAAACAAAGTTATCTAAAGCTACACCATTTTCCTGGAATTTGGAGGTGAATTTGGGCTTCAGAGGAATATTTGGGAGGATTCAGGTGTGTGTGGGGCCGGGAAGCCAGGCAGATTGGGGCCACGATGTCACAGTTGTGGTGGCAGAATGTGTCCACCTGAGCCTGTCTGTTCTCCAGGAATTCCGGTTGTCTGTCCCAGTCCCTGGCCTGGGTCTGCCCATCCGGGGTGTCCCCCCCAAAGTGCCCAAATCGCTGCTGAAGTGCCCGAGCTGTTCTGGGCTGTGGATGTTGCTGTCCACCAACCTGTCCTGGTCAGTGGAGGGTTTAGGGGCTCCTGGGGGGATTGGGAGGGACTTCTTCACTCTTGAGGGCCATTTGTGGTCCTTGCAGGGGGCTTTTGTGGTGGTCTTTGAGGGAGTTTTGTGGTGCTGGCAGGGCTGTGTGGCTTGGAGAGAATTTGGGTGGTTCTTGGAGTCATTTATGTTGCAGGGAGTGGTTGGGGGAGTCCTGGCTGGGAGCTGTGGGGTGGTTTGAGGGGTCTGGGAGTGTCTGTGGGGCTGGGAGGGGGTTTTAGGGCAGCTGTGACCCCCCAGACCCCCAAAGCTGCCACCAGACCCCACCCCCAAGATGCTGCCAGGGTTTGGGGGCTCCATGTTGGGGTTCATCCTCCTGGTGCTGCAGGAGAAGGTGAGGGGGGTCCCCAGGGGCCGTGTGTGTCCCCCCCAGAGCGTGTGTGACCCCCCATGCCGGTGTCACCCCCTTTTCCCTGCCCACAGGGCTCCTGCCCCAGCCCCTGCTGCCCCCGGGAGGGAATTTGGGGAGGGGGCCGAGGGGGTGCGCAGCCCCCGCCGGGGGATGACCCCGGCCCAGCGCCCTTGGTTCAGCACCGAGCTGGGCTTGGGGCCGCAGCAGGAAGAGGCCGATGGGAAGCAGATCCTGCAGGGGCCACAGGGCTGGGGCTCAGGGCAAGGTCCTGCCCTGCACCCCTGGCTCAGGTGTGAGCCTGCCCCGGGAAGGGAGCGGGACATTCCCATGCCCACGGATCAGGGCTGGGAGCAGTGCTGGGAGCAGGGACATGGAAATACTGGGAGCGACTGGGACCGCACTGAGGGGTGAATGATCCCCCCCAGCCCCTTTGCAGGCCGCCCTGCGAGCTGAGAAATGCTCGCTCGGCCTCGGCCTTGGCCAGCAGCCCCCGGGCTCAGCTGCTCTGAGCTCAGCCGCTGCCGCTCCCGCAGCCCGCCCAGGGCCGCCCTGCCCGTGCCGGGGCTGTGCTGGAATTCTCTGCTGCTGCTGGGCCCCTCGGGGGGTCTGGCCGAGCAGGAAAGGTGACCCTGAGCCAGGAGCTTTCCTTGGCCGGCTCTCACTTTGGGACTTGAGGTGAGCCCAGGGCCACAGCAAGCCCTGAGGAGAGATTCCAAGCTCCCATTTGGGATGGAGGGATTGAGCAGGTGCCTCCAATAAACTCAATGCCAACTCCAATGTCTCGACCTCAAATGGCTCTATCCATCAGCCCCAACCCCCACCCGTGGGGAGTCAGGAAGCACAGAAGGGGAATTGGTGTCCAGGAGGGGTGGGATGGGGTGGGGTGGGGTGGGATGGGGTGGGGTGGGGTGGGATGGGATGGGGATGGCATCGTGGGGCTGGGATGAAGTTTGGGAGGGATGGGGTGGTTTGGGCACTTGGAGTGGGGCACTCCAGGGAGGGAAAGCAGGAGCTGAGCTGCTTTTGGGGAGGCTCCTGCTGGTTTTCGACAATTGTGGGGCCTCTGAGTGGCTTCTGGGAAGTTGCAGTGAATTTGGGGAAGGTGCCGTAAACCCCCCGTAATTTGGGGGGCTGAGGTGAAGCCCCCACAGTTTGGGAGGGTGAGGGGAGCCCAATTGGGAGGGGATCCTGGTGCTTTGCACCCCTTCAGTGGGGCGAGAAGTGGCTTGAGAGGGACAGGAGGGAGGGAGGGAGGAAGGCAGGAAAGGAAGGAAGGGAGGGAGGGAGGGATTCCAGGAAGAATTCCAGGAAGGAAGGATTCCAGGATACATTCCAGGAAGGATTCCAGGAAAGAAGATTTCCAGGAAGGAAGGATTCCAGGAAGGAAGGATTCCAGGATACATTCGGAAGGAAGGAATAGTTCGAGGAAGGAATGATTTGAGGAAGAATTCCAGGAAGGATTCTACAAAGGATTCCAGGAATAGTTCGACGAAGGAATGATTCCAGGAATGATTCCAGGAAGAAAGGAGTAATTCCAGGAAGGATTCCAGGCATGATTCTGGGAAGTATTCCAGGAAGGAAGGATTCAAGGGAGGAATGCAGGATACATTCTAGGAAGGATTCCAGGAAGGATCCTGGGATGGATTCCAGGAATACTTCCAGTAAGGATGGATTCCCGGAAAAATTCCAGGAAGGAAGGAAGGATTCCAGGAATAATTCAAGGAAGGAAGAATTCCAGGAAGGAAGGATTCCAGGAAAAATTCCAGGAAGGAAGGATTCAAGGGAGGATTGCAGGAAACATTCCAGGAAGGATTCCAGGAAAGAAAGTTTCCAGGAAAAAAGGAAGGATTCCAAGAAGGATTCCAGGAATAATTCCAGGAAGGAAGGAGTCCAGGAAGAATTCAGGAAGGGAGGAAGGATTCCAGGATACATTCCAGGAAGGATTCCAGGGCAGATTCCAGGAAAAATTCCCGGAAGAAAGGATTCAAGGGAGGATTGCAGGATGCATTCCAGGAAGGATTCCAGGAAGGATTCTGGGATACAATCCAGCAAGGAAGGATTCCAGGATGGATTCCAGGAATAATTCCAGTAAGGACAGAAGGATTCCAGGAAAAATTCCAGGAAGGAAGGATTCCAGGAAGGATTCTGGGATACATTCCAGGAAGGAAGGAAAGAAGGATACCAGGAAAGGTTCCAGGAAGGAGGGATTCCAGGAAAAATACCAGGAAGGAAGGAAGGATTCAGGAAGGATTCCAGGAATGATTCCATGAAGGAAGGAAGTATTCCAGGAAGGATTCCAGAAATAATTTCAGGAAGGAAGGATTCCAGGAATGATTCCATGAAGGAAGGAAGGATGGAAGGAAGGATTCAAGGAAGGTTTCCAGGAAAGACAGATTCCAGGAAGAAAGGAAGGATTCCAGGAAGGATTCCAGGAAGGATTCCAGGATACATTCCAGGAAGGATTCCAGGAAGGATTCCAGGATACATTCCAGGAAGGATTCCAGGATACATTCCAGGATACATTCCAGGATACATTCCAGGAAGGATTCCAGTACCGTTCCCGTCCGGCTCCGTGGGTCCCGCGTGCCCCCACAGGTGCCCGGGCAGGTTCAGGATTACAGTCAGTAGCAAGGAGTCAGGAAGGATATTTGCTCGCATTCCAGCAGGAGCATTTATTGCACCTTCACTGTCGAAGGCAGCAGGGGCAAATACCAGAACAATGGCGAGCTAAGGCTTTTTCCCGGGGCTGGGGAAAAGGCGGGATCAGGGAGCGGGGACCAACAGGAGAACTCTGGGGCAGTGACGAGGGGTAGGGGCCGGCAGCCAGGCAGGGAATTAGAGCTGGGGTACATCAGCACAAGCGAGCAGGAGCCCTGGGAGAGGCCCCTTTCCCTCCCTAGAGGGATCAGCCTTTGGCACCAGAGACTGTCTTAGCAAGAGCTCTCTCTGTCCCCTGCACCACGGGTCAGTCGGCCACTGCACTTTACTCTCTCTCTTTATTCTCGCTCTCTTAATTATCTCTTTATTTATTCTGTCTTTATTTTCCCTCTCTTTACTCTGTCTTTCTTCTCGCTGTCTTTATTCCATCTCTCTGGATTCTCTCTCTCTTCACTCACTGTCTTTATTCTTTCTGTCTTTATTTTTTTTCTCTTTACTCTGTCTTTATTCTCTCTGTTTTTCTCTGTCTTTATTCTCTCTTGAATCTCTCGCTGTCTTTACTCTCTCTCTCTTTCCCCTCTCTGTCTTTCCTGTCTCTGTCCCTCCCCGCAGCCGAGCGGGGCTGGCGGGAGCCGCGCTCCCCTCAGAGCCCCTGAGGGCGGCAGCAATGGCGGCGCCGCTCCCTCAGCGCCGCCCCGGCCCCGGTGGGCGGGGAGCCCTCGGCAGCGCCCTTGTGGCAGCAGGGACCGAGCCCCGGCCCCGGGCTCTGTCCCCGTGGCGCCGCAGAGCCGAGGGGGACACGGGCAGGGCGCTCGGCGCCATCGCCCCCAGCCCCGCAGCCCCTCTGGCAGCCGGCCCGGGGCTCGCCCCCGCCTCCTCCAAGGCCCTGCTGGGCTCGAGCCGCTGCTCAGCGCTGGCTGCGGATCCTGTGCTCGCCTGAGCGGGGTTTGTTTGCAGCCCGGGCTGCTGAGGATCGCTCGGGAAATGGCACTGCCAGGGCACTTTGTAAAGGGATCGGCCCGCTGCTTCCTTTGTGCTGTGCCTCACGCCGCTGTTTTGTTCCACTTTTAGAGCTGGTCCGTGTCTGTATAAAGGAATCCCCTGAAATGTCAGCTTTCAGTAAAATGTCCTAGACTGACCTTTCCTGTGCTGGTGAGAGCCTTTCAAACCCAGCCTTCTGCCTGAGCTCTCTGCTGTTGTAGTTCCATGGACAGAGGTTGTTGTCTCTTACCCCTTCCCATGGGCAGGCCGGTGTTCAGCCATCTCCAGGACAGCAGGGCCCCACCCCACGTCCCTGGCACCTGGGAAGACAAAATCCATCCCTCCAAATGTCCCCCCTTGCTCCTTCTTCCCAGGCATTTGGCCCTGGCAGTGGAGTTTGTGCTGGTTGCTGCAGGAAAAAGGAGACCCCTGTGACACTGTGGGGCCACTGGAACCAAGGGGCCTTTGTGACACAGCAGGGCCTCGTGGAACCTTGGAGCCCGAAGGTGTGAAACATTCCTTGCATGGTTCTGCCTTGGGAAAGGGGAACCTCCTTGGTGGCAGCTTGGAATTGGCACACACTTGAGGAGGGTGGCTGTTTTCACTGGGGAAACTCAGGAGTTTTAGATTGCTTCCAAGAAAAAAGAAAGGGGGGGAGATACCCGTCTTTGGCTGAGTGCAGCCAGTTCTCCAAACAGCAGGTCCCAGGTGAGTGAGGAGAGACAGGATCGGGTTGGGAATGTGGAACAGGGTTGTCCACACTGGGTCAGACCTCAAGGCAAAGCCTCTCTGACCAGGCCAGACCTCCTGAGGAGAGACCCTGGATCAATATCAGTCACGGAATGCTGCAGTCACCACTTCTCTAAAGAGAACAGCAATAAAATACACCCTTTAAAATAGGAATGCACATTGCTTAGAAGCTCTTTGAAATATTTCTCCATAACTGCAGTAGGAAACCTTCCTAATGAACAGCACCAGAGCAGAGGGAAATCAAGGCAGAGCCAGGGTTTGTCAGGACTTGCTTGATCCTAATGAGCCCCGTGGTGCATTTGATGCTGAGCCCTTGAAGCTCAGGGCCTGAGAGGAGATTGCACAAACCTTTCCAGAAGTCAAAGGCAGGGGAAACACCCAGAGTGTCTCGAGGCATTGATGGTTCCCACTGAGGTCCGTGCCCAAGACAGGCTCCTCATGGACTCCTTGGAGGAGAGAATTGGAGGCCAGGATTGCACAAAAACCTCTCAGAGACTCAGTGTGGGAAGGAAAATCCAAAGTACCTTCAAAACCTGGAGTATCTCAGAGTATTAATGAGCCCCACTGAGTGTCAATGCAAAGCTCTCAAGGGACTCGTTAAAGGAGATAATTGGAGGCCATGACTGGAAAAAACCTCTCATAGAGTTGGTATCAAAAAGGAAGCACCAAGTACTTTAAAAAAACTGCAGTACCCTGAAGCATTAATGAGCCCCAGTGAGTGTTGTTACTGACAAAGAATCTCCAGGGACTCATTAGGGCAGATAATTGGAGGCCAGGATTGCAGGAAGCTCTCAGAGACTCGCAGGCAAAAGGCAAAGGCAAAGTGCTTGGAAAAAGCTGCAGTCCCTGGGAGCATTGAGGAGCCCCCCAGGGCCATTCCTGAGCAAGGCTCCCCAGGGACTCCTTGCAGCAGATCCCTGAGGCCACTGGGATGTGGGGGGGATGCTGAGGGCAGCACAAGGGGGTGACAGGGCCCAGCCTTGCTGGGGCTGTGCCAGGAGGCCCCAGGGCCTCAGCACAAGGTGTCTCCTCACAGCCCTTGCTGGCACAGACGCTGCTGGGCCCCAGGGCACCAAGACTTGGCTTCTCTTTGTCCCCACCTGGCATCCCTGCCTCCAGTTCTCTGCCCTGACTGCAGCCTGGGGACACTTTCTCACTCCTGTCCCTCACTGGGACCCATTAAAACTTCAAGAAACTTTGCAGTTCCCTTCTGACTTGAATTCTTGAGAGGTTTCTGCAAGTCCCTGTGAGGGCCTGATGTTGAGGGCCTCAGCAGCAAGGCCCGAGAGGGTCATGAAAGTGCTTGTGCTGTGTCTGTGCTGCTGAGCTGGGCCGGGCTCCTGGCACAGAGGGAACTCTCAAGATCTTGGCACCCAACAAGAGCTTCAAAGAGGCAGCTCTGCTGAGGAGCAGCTCCTCTGCCAGCCCAGCAGGGCTGAGGGCACTGCCTGCAGGTACCTGGGAGGAGTGAAGCAGAGAGCTGGGTAAAGCAGCTGCAAGGACAACTCTGAACTCATTCATGGAGAAATCTTCAGAGCGTTGCACACAGTGAGTCTCTGGCTGCAGGGAGCTTCTAGAGCTGCCCCATGGCACGGCTGCCATGGCTGTAAGGATGGCTCTGCTGCCGTTCCTGCTTTGGGGGAGGATGTGCTGCAGAGCGGGGCTGCCCTGGGCACCGGCAGAGGGACAGGGCAGGACGGCTCCTGCTGCCAGGGCCGGCTGCAGGCTGGGAAGGTGGGGGAGCAGCCAGGGCTGCCCAGGGCTGTCCTGCAGAGCAGCTCCTGCAGCCCTGAGGGCTCTTTGCCAGGCCAGGGGATCTGCCACCTGCCAGGGGCAGCTCTCAGCTGCCTGGCAGCTCCCCGTGGGCTGTGAGGAGAAGCTGGAGGTGGAAGGAGCGACCCCCATCAGGGCAGATTCCTCCTGCTGTGGAGATGGTGCTGCATTGCCAGGGCTGCTCTCAGCTTTCTCATCAAGGGAAGGGAAAGGGGCTCTGGGGTTTGGCTGTGTCACTGAGACTCCTGCACTGCCACACTGGGGATCAGCAGCTCTGCCTCAGATCTCCCTCAGAAAGTGCCTCCTCACACTCCTCTGCCTGCAGACAGCACCAGCAGCACCTTGGCTTACAGCATCTCCCTTTATGTGAGCTGCCCTTCAGGCCCTGCTGCCAGGGAGATGCCCCTGGGCAGTGCCCTGTGCTGGGAGGGCTCTGCAGGGCAGAGCTGAGCCCCCAGGGCTGGGCTGGGCGCTGGCAGCACTGGCAGGGACAAGCCTTGGGTACAGAGAAACAGCTCCCAGGAGGGACAACTCCAGGCAGCAGAGAGCCAGAGCAACCACAGCAGCACAGGGAAGGGGAGAAGGGTTTAGAGAGATGGTTTTGAAATTGGAGCCTTCAAAAAGTCAGTTTATTTTTCAAGCACAATTTAAGTGTGATCACCCTGAAATTGAGGGAGGTGTAATGAGCAAAGGGTACTTCTGTGGGGACCCGCAGGTCCGACTGCACTGGGGCACAGGGAGCCCTGTTTTCCCTCTGGGCCCCCAGTGTTCAGGCTGAGAGCAATGCTGAAGATGACCAGCAGAACAAACCTGAGCTCAAAAATAAAAAAATTAGCCAAGTTCCCTTACAGGAGGAGGATTAGTTTTGATGCAATTGCTAAGAAAATAGGGTAGGATTGACTCAGGGGAATCTGTCAAGGCCTTCTTTCAACAGTCCACAATGCTTGGAGTGAAGAAATGTCCAACAGCAGCTCCATCAGCCACTTCCTCCTGCTGGCATTGGCAGACACGCGGCAGCTGCAGCTCCTGCACTTCTGCCTCTTGCTGGGCATCTCCCTGGCTGCCCTCCTGGGCAACGGCCTCATCATCAGCGCCGTAGCCTGCGGCCAGCACCTGCACACCCCCATGTTCTTCTTCCTGCTCAACCTGGCCCTCACCGACCTGGGCTGCATCTGCACTACTGTCCCCAAAGCCATGCACAATTCCCTCTGGGGCACCAGGCACATCTCCTACTCAGCATGTGCTGCTCAGCTCTTTCTGTTTCTTTTTTTCTTTTCAGTAGAGGTGTCCCTCCTGACCATCATGTGCTACGACCGCTACGTGTCCATCTGCAAACCCCTGCACTACAGGACCCTCCTGGGCAGCAGAGCTTGTGCCCACATGGCAGCAGCTGCCTGGGCCACTGGGTTTCTCTACGCTGTCATGCACACGGCCAATACATTTTCCCTGCCCCTGTGCCAGGGCAATGCCCTGGGCCAGTTCTTCTGTGAAATCCCACATATCCTCAAGCTCTCCTGCTCACACTCCCACCACAGGGAACTTGGGCTCATTGCAGCTAGTGGCTGTTTAGGACTTGGTTGTTTTGTGTTCATTGTTTTCTCCTATGTGCAGATCTTCAGGGTCGTGCTGAGGATCCCCTCTGAGCAGGGACGGCACAAAGCCTTTTCCACGTGCCTCCCTCACCTGGCCGTGCTCTCCCTGTTCCTCAGCACTGCCATGTTTGCCAACCTGAAGCCCCCCTCCATCTCGTCCCCATCCCTGGATCTGGCCCTGTCAGTTCTGTACTCGGTGGTGCCTCCAGCCCTGAACCCCCTCATCTACAGCCTGAGGAACCAGGAGCTCAGGGATGCCATGAGGAGAATTATCATGGGTGGTTTTCAGAAGCAATAAACTATCATTCTCCTGCAGAGATGTTCTGATGTGATTCATTAATGCCCACTCTGTGTCCTGTGGTTGTTGCTGCTGACAAAAGTTAAGCTGTTGAGATTTTGTTCACACAAAAATCTCTGCCTGTTCCATTTTTAATTTTGTATTTGCCTTCCTAGTGTGACCCAGAGACGGTATAAATGGGGAGCTGCACTCCAATATGCGTGTGCTGGAACAAAATAAAGAAGCCTGTGTTGTCTTGTTTCCCTGACATCTTTCCTCCCTGACTTCTCTGGAGCTGCAGGGTCGGTGCCTCTGGGCAGAGCTGGGGAGAAAAGAGTCCCAGCAGCACAGCACTGCCAGGGAGCCCCAGGGCTTCTCCTCTGTCAGCTCCTCTTCCTTCCCTTCCACACTCCCCTGCAGAGCCCCTGCGTTGGTTTCAGGCCTCAGGGCTCTGTCAGCTGGGTCCCAGTCCTGCTGTGGGACTGCCCAGGGACTGCAGGCAGGGACAGGCCGTGGGCACTGCTGGGACAGAGCTGGGCTCTGCAGCAGCATTTCCATCGTGCAAGGGCATCTCCCCAGTGCAGGGCCTGAAAGCTTCCATCTCCTTCCCCATTTTCTCTCAAGGATGTGCCCAGCTGAGCGCCCTGGAGAGGAAAGCAGCAGTGAGCAGCAAAGGGTGGCAGTGTTCAGGGTGGGGGCAGCCAGCAGTGGCCTGGCAAAGGCAGCGCCGCTGCCAGCAGTGGCCTCTCTCCCCAGGTCACAGAGGTTGTTCTTCCCTCCATGGAGGGACATCCAGTGAGCGGGTCAGGAGTCCGTGTTTGCAGGGCACGGACAAGACACAGCCCTGAACATCCTCTGTGTGTGTGAGGGGACATAAACCCAGTGAGCACAAACACCTTCAGCTGTTGCTGGAGTTTGCAGAGAGTGCCGTGCCCTGGGAACCCCCTGGATGCAGGGCTGGGATGAGCTCCTGTGCACAGAGCTCCCCGTGCCCATCCCTGCGGCCCTGGGGCACCTCGGGCAGGGCAGGGCAGGGTGACACCCGCAGGGCTGAGGTCCCTGCCAGGCTCTGGCAGTGGCAGCAGAGCCCAGGGAGCCCCTGCCCGTGCTGCAAGGAACTGTCTGTGAGTGTGCCAGGGAAGGACTCGTGTCCCTGAGTAGCCCTGGGGAAAATCCAGACCCCCTCTTGCCCCCTTCCTTTCCCTCAGTTCATTGCTGACCATGAGGTCCCATGGAATGGGAGATCCCTTGGGTCAGCCCAGCCCAGCTGTCCCCTCCCTGTGCCCTCGGGAACACTTGCCCACCCCCAGCCCATGGTTTGGGGGGCTGCAGAGACGCCTCATGCGGGGCCAGCCCTGCTCAGGGACAGCCAAAGCCTTGGGCTGGGACCAACCCCGCTGCAGCCACGAGTGCCAAGCACAGCAGCACAGGGGCTGCTCTGGGCAAAGGGAGCTCCATCCCTGCCACCCCCAGGCCAAGGGGGCTCAGGGGGCTCTTCCCACCTCTGGCATTCCACCATTCAATGAATCTTTTCCCTGCAGAGCTCTGTGGAGACACAAGTGACAGAGGGGCAGAAGCAGAGCTCTAAAATGCACCAGGATAAAGACAGCAGCTGCTGGGAGGAATGAACCCTCCCAGGGCAGTGCTGGGGCAGGAGAAGCACCCAGAGGGAGGATGAGCTCAGGCCATGTGTGTGTGTCCCAGGGCACAGAGGGTGAGGCTGGGCAGAGCTCAAGGCAGGGCTGGCAATGGCAGGGCAGAGCCGGGGGCAGCGAGATTGTCCATTGGGACACAGCGCAGCCTCATGGAACTCAGCAGAGCCTTGTGACAACCTGGAATCTCATGGAACCACGGCTCCACTTGGACCAAGGGGGACCTCATGGGACACAGGTGCCACTGGGCCACTGCCAGCTCTTGTGGAATCCAGTGTCCATTGGGGCACAGCGCAGCCTCATGGAAACCTGGAGACCTCTGTGGGGCAATGGAATCTCATGGAACCAAGGGTCACTTGTGACAGAGAGGGGCCACATGGAACACAAGGGCCACAAAAACATTGCCAGGCCTAGCAGAAACAAGGTGCCATTGTGGCAGAGCAAGGCCTCATGGCACCTAGGAGAGCACAGGGTCACAATGGATTCTCATGGAACCAAGGCCCCGTTGTGACAAAGCGCGGCCTCATGGAAACCCGGTGCCACTGGGACATCTCCAGCCCTCGAGGCAGCAAGTGTCCATTGTGACACAGCACAGCCTCATGGATCACAGGAGAGCACAGGGACGCCACGGAACCTTGGGGAACCAAGGCTCAGTTGTAAACATAGCAGGGACTCATGGAAGCCAGGAGACCACTGTGATGCAATGGAATCTCACTGAACCAAGGCTCTACTTTGAGCAAGTGGGGCCTTGTGGCTTTGTCGAGGTGGACATAAAAGCACACCCTTGTCTCATTCCAAAGTCGAGAGAGATAGAAAGATTTTTTATTTTTTCTACTGCTATTCTTATACCTCTTTGCAGTTGCTGTGGCTTATTGAGATTGGCTGCTTAGGAAACAATGACAAGGCTGTTTAACAAACAAAGACCATTCAGGTAATAAAACAATTAGCTGTACAAGCAAAAGTATAGCTGCTACATATTATCCACAACTTCTTCCTTGTACTCCCTCAATGTCCCATAACACGAACATCCTCTCCTGCTGTCCAGAACATCTTCTGTCATTGATTATCTTCTTGGCCTTCTCTGTGGGTTTCACTGAAGCTGCAAAACCTCCACTGTAAAATTCTCATGGGTAAATTCTGATCAAATTCTGGTCTGACTCTGTGAGGCCTCAGACAAGCTGCCAGCCTCATCAGGTTCCCCCTTTTTGTTTTTGTAGAACAAAGGCAGCATTTGTTGACTTTTGCAGGGCCCTTTGCAAAAAAGACAATAAACACGGCACAATGAGCAGGATGCAAAAAATGACCAGTAGGATCAGGCATCCAATTTAAAGCAGATTTTTGATCCATCCTGCAATTTGCCAATTGCCAAACAAACTAGTAAGCCAATCACATTCGGATTCTTCACGCAATTTTGACACGCTTGTTTGTAATTCCTTAATGTGGGCATGACTAGATTTTGAATGATCAGACAGATTCATACAACACATTCCATCGAAATCTTCACACCCATGTCCATGTGCTAACAACAAAAATTCAATGGCAGCTCTATTTTGCAGTGTAGCATGCCTTACTGACCCAACATCTGTTAATAGTCTGGATAAAGCAAGCGAAGTAGCTTCAGTCTGCCGAGCTAACCAACATCCCAACTTGTTCAACAGCCCCAATGCTTTAGCAGATGCTACTTGTGGAGAAAGGAAGGAAACAGCCCATCGGGTACCTGGTGGCCAAAATTTGGTGTTGTCATCACAATCAGGGGCAAACACATGGATGCTGCCCTTTCCCCTCCATGGTTTATGCTGTAAAATCATAGATGTGTTTGGTGTTAACAGTGAGAGTCGTCCTAAGCTGCAAGGACCTCCCTTGATGTGTGATGGGATCGCAGCCCATGCTGGGTCTCCCCAAATGAAAACCACCCCTGGTGGCAAAGCTGGAGGAACAGCAGTAGAGTGTGAGATGTGTGGTGAACTGTAATTGCACCAGGCACTGCCATTTGCAAATATGGGTTGGTTAGGAGAAACATCCCATACTTTGGACTGATTGGATCCAGAGTAATTAAACTTAACAGAAAGGTCCATTTTCACAGATCCTAAAAGCTCCACTTCTTGCAGCTCAAGAGTTGCACAGGGAAGGTATGAAACCCACTGATCCCAAGCATCAGTGTGATTGTGTGATTGCAAAAGCTTGCTAACTGTCCTAGGCTTTGGGCAGTCATCCATCGGCAAGCCAACAAGGCAGGTAGGAAAAGGATTGTCAGGAGTAGCAGTGGCTGAGCACAGAGTGTCTTGTCCCATCACATCGGCCAGGGTAACCCACACATTGGTTCTCGGCTGACTGACAGGCCAAGCAGACATAGCAGGCACTGAGCTCAGCAAAACTGACAAGTACCACACTGGCACCTGCATTTTTCTGTCACTCGTTGCCATTTGCACTCCAGTACATCCCAGTGCAAGCCAGCACCCCTTGATCACAAGGATAATGCAGTGTAACACAGCCCTCCTTGGTCACCGGTGCTCGATGCTCTCTCTGGTGGGAGGGAGCTGGAACTACGCTGCCAAGGCCATCAGCCTGAGCTGCTGTTATACTCAGGATCTGGCCGAGCAGGCGCTGGGATATTCTGCCCAAATCAGGGTGCACACACCTTGCTGGCACCCACCGAGGTCCAGTGTCTGTGGGAACACAAGCGTATCCACGCCCCAGTGCCAAGGTCCCAGGGGCCTTCCCACTGGCTGGGAAGCAAATTCCTTACCCATACTTCAGCTCGAGGCAAATGTGTTTCACTGGTGGAGTGCAAGGAACAAAAATGATTTAAAATTGAGGGATTGTTTGAATGAGCCAGTATGGTCAAGTGATTTATGGTATATACAGCTTTCAAAAGTCTGGACTGTGGGGTTTCCCCTTGCATTTTTTCCTTTTGTTTTTCCAAAGCAGTTCTAAGTGTGTGATGAGCACATTCAACAACAGCCTGATCAGTGGGAGAATGAGGAATACCAAATTTGTGAGAGATACCCCACAGATGTAAAAAATTCCAGACTTTCTGAGAGGTGTAGGCTGGCCCATTGTCAGTTTTCACACAGGCAGGTGTGCCTAAAGCAGCAAAGGCTTGCTGCCAGTGCAAAATTACATCATGGGCCTTTTCTCCAGCATGGGCAGAAGCCCATGTAACAGAGGAAAAGGTGTCAATAGACACATGTACATATTTAAAAGGACCAAATTCTGAAATGTGTGTAACATCAGCCTGCCAAAGCTGTAGGGCCAAAAGACCACAGGGATTTGCTCCTAAGGGAAAAGGTCCATTAAAGTTCTGACAGTCTGGGCAAGCACTAACAATAGCACGAGCTTCTGTGGGTGTTAGTGAAAACTGTTTGCACAATGTGTGTGCATTTTGATGAAAAAGGTATGAGATATTTCAGCCTGGGCTGGTTTATCTGGCTGAGGAACTGCCCAAACAGGGTTAGCGAATGCATCAGCACGGGCATTACCTTCTGCAAGAAATCCTGGTAGGTTTGCATGGCTTCTAATATGCAAAACGTAAAAAGGTCAAGTACGTTGCAAAACAGCTGTCCATAAAGCCTTGAGCAAAAGAAACAATCAGCATTATTAACTTATTTCAAAAGGGAACAATCTCCTCGTTGTACAACATCTGCAACAGAAGCTGAGTCAACAATTAGGTTAAAAGGTTCATTAAAATGATGAAAGGCCATAGTAACTGCTTTTAATTCGACCAATTGTGTGGATCCAGTACCCTGACCCTGCCAAGTCTGCCATCCATCCTCATTTCTCCAGGTGACAATTGCTTTCCCCATTTTTCCTGACCCATCTGTAAATACTGTAGGCCCATCTACAGGAGTACAACTTAATTTAGGTTTTGCTGATAGTGGGGTGCTATTCAGTGATTGTAATAATTTATGTCTGGGAAAATGGTGATCAATTTGTCCTGTGCAGCTCTGCAGTGCAGAACTATTGGCCAAGGACCATTCAAAATAATCTTGCGGAATAGGAACAGTAAATTTAGCAGGATCTTTGGCAGCAAATTGCAGGCATCAGTGTAGACACTTAACAATTAACTGAGCAATCAATTCAAAAATTGTAGTGACTGGTTTTTTTAGGTTTGTGAGGTAAAAACATCCATTCTAGAATATGCAATGGGTCAGGGGACCAGTGATCAGACCATTGTGCAATAATACCTGTTGGATGAAATTCTGGAATTACAACAAAAACAACGACATCAATGTCAGGGTCCACACGGTGCACATGGGGATTGGAAATAGTTTGTTGCACCTTATCTAAGGCCTGATGAGCCTCAGGGGTCATCTGTCTTGGTGAGTTTAAATCTGAGTCTCCTGCTAATATATTGAACACAGGAGAAAGTTGTGCAGTGGTGAGTCCTAAATAGGGACGCAGCCAATTAATGGTTCCTAACAATTTCTGTGCATCATTTAGAGTATGCACTGTAGTGTCAAACTGAACAGATTGAGGGCATATGGTACATTCAAATATTTTCAATCCCAAATATTTCCAGGGTGCTTCTGTTTGGATTTTTCCAGGTGCAATCTGTAATCCATATTTGTGCAGAGCCTTTAAAAGCTCTGGCTGTATGTTTTGCAAATCCTGTGTGCAAGGAGATGCTGTCAGTACATCATCCATATAGTGACAGCAATAACTGTTAGGGAATTGTTCTCTGATAGGTGATAGAGCTTGGGCCACATACATTTGACAAATAGTTGTGAAACATAGGGGTTTCTTTTGAACACTTAAATACAGAGATTTTAAAGAAAAGCGAGTTTTGCTGAAGTTAACAAAGATAAAGAAAAGACGCAAAACTTAGCCAGAGTTGATTACAGAAATTAATGATTAGTCAGGAAGTTAAGTACAGGATAGGCTTTGATTATCTGATATTTGTTTAGCTGTGTTTATAATAGGTAATTAATAATCTTAGAAGGAAAAATTTAAAAGAAGGCGTAGAGAGTTACAAATTCTTCCACCTGCAACTTATTCAAAAGCAATAGAGGAGGGAACTGGGGATCTTCCAAGGTCAGGTGTATTGTTAAAAACCAGAGAGGAAAAGAGGTCAAAGTGAGGAAGAGCAGCCTTACTTCATCAGGACAGCCCCCTCCTCATTTTCAGGACCACCGACCTAATTCCATTGCAAGAATTGCGCATGCTTAATGACTTTTTGCTGATTTCCATACGAAGCGGGCAATGGGAAGTGTCTATGCTATGAATAAGTATTTGTGTTTTAAATATGCATTACCGTTTTAGATAAATAGTTCTGTATTGTATTGTAACCTTGGAGCTGCACGTTCGGGAGCGATCCCTGCAGCTTCCCAGCGCTGGAATAAACAGACACTTTCTAACCCTAACAAGTTAGAGAGTCTTTGTCCGTCTCAGGTGGACATTGATATCAGATCCGTATCCATATTTTAATAAATCACCGCAGCCGCAGGACCAAATGGATCCGCGGTAAATTGTAATTTCGAAATAGCTGTCATATGTTAAGAAATGTATTAATAAACACATTGTAATAAATGTCTTTTGAGTTGAGAAACTACAGAGCCAGGAACCAAGACATCTTAGAGAAACAAAGGAGATAAACCGCATGCATGCCAGGAAGTCTGTTATCTCATCAAAACTCACACCTCCCAAGGAAGCTGTCAGCTCCAAATTCGGCTGGAGCCTGGGGAGGCACCGGAGGGCGGTGCCTGTCTTCAATTCCGCACTTATCCAGAGGGCTGGAGCGGCGCCGTGCTGGTGGAAGGGGCAGGGACGGGAGAAGGGGGAAAGCTGAGTGAAGTGTAAATGACTTTCTGGGCTTAATGAATATGGAACAGTTGAAGAGAGTACTTAAGTCCACAGGAAAATGAATGGAGCGCGCCTCTGGCAATATTGCCAAAGCCCCAGCGCTGTGAAATGCCTTTGTTCTACTAATAAATGTTCAATAATATATTGCTAAAAATGTAGCTCCTGAATTCATTTCTTTCTTCTCCTCTTCCCGTGCCGGCTCTCCTGCGCCACAGAACTCTGCCGGCTGCAGCTTTGCAAACGTCCCGTCGAGCTCTGGATGTTGCTGCACAATTTGCTCGAGGTCCCCGGGGGCTGCATCCGATGCATTGTTCTTGTCTGCCCCCTGGGCACGGAGCCCATGGATCCGCTGGCCCCTGGGCAGGGCCTGGCACAGGAGGTGGAAGCTGGGTCCCGCTGCAGCGGCGCCGGGGCAGCTCCAGGACTCGCTGTGGCCGCTGTGGCAGCCGCAGCACAACCCGTTCCCAGGGAGGAGCCGAGGGCTCCGTGGGGCTCTGCAGGACCTCGGCCCTGGGGCTCGTCTGCATCAGCCCGGGCAGCCGGGCTGCACTTGGCTTCCTTTGTGTCTCTGCTCGCCCTGGGCCAGCAGCTGCCCAGCGCCGAGGGGACAGCAACGGGAGCGGGGCAGCTTGGGGCGAGCTTCAGTGTCTGTGCCCGGGAGAAATCCCAAAGCCTTCCCTAAGGAGCAGGGAGCGCTGACAGAGCACAGGATGCTGCTGCTGCTGCTGCTGCTGAGCACGGGCCGGCCCCAGGGCTGATGTCAGACAGAGCCGGGATGGGAGCCACAAATAACAGGAGGAGGAGGAGGGGCAGGAGAGGAGCGGGCAGGAGAGGAGGAGGAGGGACAGAGGAGGAGGAAGAGCGAGGGGGGAGGAGGGATGGAGGAGCAGGAGCAGGAGGAAGAGGAGGGATAAAGGAGGAGAAGCG
Organism: Monarcha castaneiventris obscurior; assembly: GCA_026261815.1. NCBI lineage: Eukaryota > Metazoa > Chordata > Aves > Passeriformes > Monarchidae > Monarcha > Monarcha castaneiventris. Next base: position 32,549 of record JAMPIT010000778.1, read on the forward strand.
GGAGGAAGAGGAGGAGGAGAAAGGGAAGCAGGAAGAGGAGCCTCCACGTGCGTCCATCGCTCTCTGTGTCCGCAGCTCTCGGCCCCGGGAGCATCGCTCCCCCCATCCCGCAGGTGACCGGGGAGGGGAGCTCGCCCCTAATATCCTGGGCGGTCCCTGGGGTTGTTTGTGGAAGAGGGGGATTTTTGGATCTTGGAGGACTCCAGCACCGAGCCCCAAATATCTTCGTTGTTTACCGGGTGGGGTTTTTTTTAGGGGGGTGGGGGGAGGCGGATGTTTGGATCTTGCAGGACTCCAAATGTGAGCCGCAAATGGCCCTTGGGGGATATTGGGGAGTCCCCGGCACGCGGGGTTTTGGGGGGTCCCGGTGGCGGCTGCCGGGAGCAATGGGATGGGGCGGGATGGGGCCCGGGAAGGGTGGGATGTGGATTGGGGTGTGGGATGAAGTGTGGGGGAGGGGGATGGGTGGGCTGGGGCCTGGGATGAGGCAGGCGAAGGCTGGGGATGCTGAGGCCGGGGGGACCCCAGTCCTTCGGGGCTTGCGGGGTATCGGGCAGCTGTGAGGGAGTTTTGGGGCAGCCCTAATGCTGAGGGGGGCGGTGCTGGCAGCAGGGGGACGCGTGGCTCCGGCAGCTCTGGGCCCCAGCTGCGCCCCCCATTTGGGAGCGGAATTTGGGGAGGGGGAGGTGGGGGCGGCCAGGCCGGGCCCCCATGGCCGCGCTGTCCCGGCGGGGCCGAGTGCGGGCGGGAGCCCCGCGGGGCCCGGCCCTGCCCGGGCACGGCTGATGCCACCCGCCCGCGCTCCGCACTGCTCCGGCCTGGGGCTGCCAGGGCCTTGCGGGCCGGGGCCGCTTTGGGGACCCCCCCAGGGCACAGCGCGGCTGCTTTGGGGCTGTCGGCACTGCCCGGCGCTGGGCATGGGGCGTGTGGGGGCAGCTGGGGCCGTACTGGTGGCACTGGTGCTGCTGGGAGCCCCCCCGGCCTGGGGTGAGCGGTGAGAAGGGGGCGGGGGCTGGGACCCCAGACTGAGCGAAGTGGGGGATGGAAGACCCAAAACCAAGGCCGGGGGAGGGGAGGTGGGGACTGGGGGGGACAATGGGGAAGGCGCAGAATGGGGGGGAAGAGGGAGATGGGACCCCCAAACAAAGCGGGAGGGGGATGGGATGCCCAAATTGAGCTGGGAGGGGCTGTGGATTGGGGGAACGCTGAGAAAGGGGAGGAGAGGGCAGGGAAAGGTGGAGTTGGGATGGAAGAAGGGAGGTTCCATGGGGGTCCAGCCCTGTCCCCCAGCACCTGAGCCCTGGAGCGATTCCCTGGGGCTCTGGGGGAGGTTGGGATCCTCACTGGGAGGGTCCTTGAGCCCCCTGTCCATCCCTGGGGCTGATCGGGGGGCTCCCCCCACCCAGCAGCCGGTGCTGCGGCAGCCGTGGGGCAGAGGGGGTGGGAAAGGGGGGGCTGGGGTGGGAGTGGAGGAAGAGCGGGAGGAAGAGGAGGGAGAGAGGAGGAGGAGCTGGAGAACCACGAGGTTCCACCGCCCACCCGCTGTGTCTGCAGCACCCCCAGCCTGCAGGTGAGCGGGGAGGGGGAGCTCACCCCAAATCTATTGGGGGGTCACCAGGAGGGGTCTTTTTTGGAGGGGTGTTTGGAGCTCACAGATTGTGGAATCGAACACTAAATATCTTTGCATGTCCCTGGGAGAGATTTTTTGGGCCAGAGGGGATATCTGGATCTTGCAGGACTCCAAAGCTGAGCCATCATTGTCCCGTGGGGGGTCCCTGGGGGTCCATGTGAGGGTCACCCGGTACTGGTGGGGTGGGACATTGGATTTGGGGATCCCCAGGAGAGCCGGGGGCTGGAACACAGGACCTCTGGGGTGGGAGAGCAGAGAGGGACGATACCAGAGCTGGGGGACCCCCAATGCCTGGAGGGGTGGGGGAGCCTGGAGGTGAGGCAGGGCTGGGACCCCTCGGCCCTGAAAGGGGCGGTGAGGAGAGGGGGGAGCCCCAAGTGCCTGGAGTGGAGGGAGACTGAAGAGGGGGACCCTGGGACCCCTGGGAGCCAAAGCAGAATCAGGAAAAAAGGGACCTGTGGGACCCCCAAAACCCCCCAGCATCCCTAAGCAGGACCACAGAGAGGGGGGATCCCCAGGACCCACGGGACCCCCATCAGCCCTGACAAGGGGGACGCCCAGAACCCCAAAGTGAGGAGACTGGAAAGGGGGAGCTTCTTGAGGCTTTTTTTGACTCACTCTCAATTTTTTGTTGGTTTTATGGAAACCAGGTGCCTGGTGACTTCTAGAGATGGACTTGGGCAGGAGGAATCCCCAACCCAACACACTCACAACCTTGCTTTTCTCCCCAAAGCAGGATTTCCCATTCCCGAACCTTGGCCAGGAGGCTGTGAGGAAGAGGAAGATGCCCTGGGAGCCCCAGGCAGGTGAGGAGGAAGTCAGTGCCCCTTTCCCCCTCTCTCCTGCTCCATCTCCCAGCCCAGCATCGCCCCGGGCTGCAGGACAACCCCGCTGCCGACGCCGTCCTGCCGGGGACGGACTGGGGGGATCTCCTTCCCCTTCCCTGTGGCACGGAGGCAAATCCCATCCTCTCCTTGTCCTTCCTGCCCCAGACCAGGAGCTGAGGACGGAGCCCAGGGAGGACAAATCCCCGCAGCAGAACCTGGTGGAAGAGGGCGTTTTGAGCGGCTCCACGGCACAGGAATCCAACGGGGAGGAAAAGCCCCAGAGATCCCGCAGGAGGAGGGGCTGCAAACCCAGCCCAGGGAGCTCTGAGGAGGAAAGACCCACCCTGTGCCGGGAAGGCGGCGGGAGATCCAGCCAGAGCTCGGACCTGGTGGTTCATGAGCAGCCTCACAATGGGGAGAAGCCCCACATGTGTGGGGAATGTGGGAAGAGCTTCAGGTACAGCTCCCACCTGATCATCCACCAGAGGATCCACACCGGGGAGAGGCCCTACGAGTGTGGGGAATGTGGGAAGAGCTTCAGCCGCAGCTCCCACCTGCACCGCCACCAGAGGATCCACACTGGGGAGAGGCCCTACGAGTGTGGGGAATGTGGGAAGAGGTTTCAGACCAATTCCAGTCTCCTCCGGCACCAGCGGATTCACACAGAGGAGAGGCCCTTCCGCTGCCCCGACTGCAGGAAGGGATTCAGGCACAACTCCAACCTCGTCAGGCACCGGCGCATCCACACAGGGGAGAGGCCCTACAAGTGTGGGGAATGTGGGGAGAGCTTCAGCCAGAGCTCCAACCTGATCTATCACCAGAGGATCCACACAGGGGAGAGGCCCTACGAGTGTCCTGAGTGTGGGAAGAGGTTTCAGACCAGCTCCCATCTCCTCCAGCACCAGCGGATTCACACAGAGGAGAGGCCCTTCCGCTGCCCCGACTGCAGGAAGGGATTCAGGCACAACTCCACCCTCGTCACCCACCAGCGCATCCACACTGGGGAGAGGCCCTACGAGTGTGGGGAGTGTGGAAAGAGTTTCACAGACAGGTCCAGCCTGATCCATCACCAGAGGATCCACACTGGGGAGAGGCCCTACGAGTGTGGGGAATGTGGGAAGAGGTTTCACACCAGCTCCGATCTCCTCAAGCACGAGCGGATTCACACAGAGGAGAGGCCCTTCCGCTGCCCCGACTGCAGGAAGGGATTCAAGTGCAACTCTGACCTCATCAAGCACCGACGCATCCACACTGGGGAGAGGCCCTACGAGTGTGGGGAATGTGAGAAGAGATTTCAGTCCAGCTCCGATCTCCTCAAGCACCAGAGGATTCACACAGAGGAGAGGCCCTTCCACTGCCCCGACTGCAGGAAGGGATTCAGGCGCAACTCCCACCTCGTCAGGCACCGGCGCATCCACACTGGGGAGAGGCCCTACGAGTGTGGGGAGTGTGGGAAGAGCTTCTCCAGCAGCTCTCACTTGACCAGACACCAACGGAGGCACCAGTAAGGGCAGCCCTGAGAGTGCCCTGAGTGTGGGAAGAGCTTCATCTTCTGCTCCAACTTCATCCCCCATCAGAGGACCCACATTGGGAAGAGCCCTGCTGATCCACATTTCCCGTGATCCAGGTTGGGAAGACCCCAGGCTGGTGCTCTCCACGTCCTCCTGGATCCCTGTAGGCACCTGGGTGAAGGCAGGGGCAGGAACATCCATCAGGACTCAGATCGACATTGGAAATTCATTGGGAAGAGCTGATTTTTTAACTTTACACCCTAAAGAATTTCATCTATTCTGTCCAATTGTTTCTGGTGGTGGCCTCAAGCACCACTGGATGATCTTGGAGGTCTTTTCCAACCTAAGTAATTTTTGTGTTAATGCTGTTGAAACAACCAAAATTGGGGTGGAAATAAAGAAATTAAACAAATTTATCTAAAGCTAGAGCATTTTCCTGGAATTTGGGGGTGAATTTGGGCTTCAGAGGAATATTTGGGAGGATTCAGGTGTGTGTGGGGCCAGGAAGCCAGGCAGATTGGGGCCACGATGTCACAGTTGTGCTGGCAGAACGTGTCCAGCTGAGCCTGTCTGTTCTCCAGGAATTCCGGTTGTCTGTCCCAGTCCCTGGCCTGGGTCTGCCCATCTGGGGTGTCCCCCCCAAAGTGCCCAAATCGCTGCTGAAGTGCCCAAGCTGCTCCCAGCTGTGGATGTTCCTGTCCACCAACCTGTCCTGGTCAGTGCCACGTGGAATGGGAGAGGATATGGGGGATTCTGGGGGAACTGGGAGGGGCTTTTGTGGCTCTTGGGCCATTTGTGGTGCTGGGATGGAATTTGGGGGGATTTTGGGGCCGTGCATGAAGGAGTTTTGGGGTGCTGGCAGGGCTGTGTGGCTTGGAGAGAATTTGGGTGGGTCTTGGGGGAGATGGGAAGGGGATTTGGTGGCTCTTGGGGCCATTTCTATTGCAGGGAGTGGTTGGGGGGGTTCCTGGCTGGGAGCTCTGGGGTGGTTTGAGGGGTCTGGGAGTGGCTGTGGGACTGGGAGGGGGTTTTAGGGCAGCTCTGACCTCCCTCCCAGACCCCCAAAGCTGCCACCAGACCCCCCCCCAGATGCTGCTGGGGTTGGGGGCTCCATGTTGGGGTTCATCCTCCTGGTGCTGCAGGTGAAGGTGAGGGGGGGTCCCCAGGGGCTGTGTGTGTCCCCCCCCAGAGCGTGTGTGACCCCCCATGCCGGTGTCACCCCCTTTTCCCTGCCCACAGGGCTCCTGCCCCAGCCCCTGGTGCCCCCGGGAGGGAATTTGGGGAGGGGGCAGAGGGGGTGTGCAGCCCCCGCCGGGGGATGACCCCGGCCCAGCGCCCTTGGTTCAGCACCGAGCTGGGCTTGGGGCCGCAGCAGGAAGAGGCCGATGGGAAGCAGATCCTGCAGGGGCCACAGGGCTTGGGCTCAGGGCAAGGCCCTGCCCTGCACCCCTGGCTCAGGTGTGAGCCTGCCCCGGGAAGGGAGCGGGACATTCCCATGCCCACAGATCAGGGCTGGGAGCAGCGCTGGGAGCAGGGACATGGAAATACTGGGAGCGACTGGGACCGCACTGAGGGCTACTGGGAGCAACTGGGAGTGACGGGTGTGTGCTGGAGCCAGCTGGGATGTACTGGGAATGAATGAGATCATCCTGGGGGCCCCTGGAACCATTCTGGGGCAACTGGGAGCAACTGGGAGTGACTGTGTCTCCACTGCGGCCAAGTGAGGTCATACTGGCAGTGACTGGGTGTGTACTAGGGGTAACTGGGAGCAACTGCAACCATGGTGGAGGCAACTGGGACCACACTGAGGGGGACTGGGATCATACTGGGAGTGACTGGGAGCATGCTGGGGGCAGTTTGGATGGTGTGGACAAAACTTGGAGGTACCGGGGGCAACTGGAACCCCACTGAAAGTGACTGGGGGTGACTGTGGGCAACTGGAACCATGCTGGAAGCAGGGGATGCCCATGGACAAGAGGAAGCCCAAGGCCCAGCGCCCCAAGGGCGGCACCAGCTGAGGGCCGGGCCAGGAGGGAGAGGCCGCTGCTGGGACGGCGCCGGGGCTCCCCAGCACTGGGCCAAGGCAGCGCCTCCATCCCACGCCGCCTCCTCCTCCTGCTCCTGCTGCTGCTGCTGCTCCTGGTGCGGGCGCAGCTGCAGCAGCGGCAGCCTCAGGGCAGCCAGGGCCGGGCCTCGTCCCTCCATGGGCACAGGGCCAGGCCGGCATGGCCCCGCAGCCCCCGCAGCTCCAGCAGCAGCGCAGCCATGGCGGACTGGCCCGGGGGCCCTGGCGGGGACAAGGCCGCAGTGGGGCAGCTGCTGTCCTGGCCGGCCCTTGCAGCCGGGCAGCCCGGCCAGCGCCACAGCCCCAGCCAGCCCTGCCCGGCGCTCGGCAGCACCAGGGGCACTGCCCGGCCCTGCGCCCGCCCCACAGCAGGAGGCCGAGGCGGCCTCTGTGTCCAGCAGCAGCCACACACAGAGCCTGCGGCCAGAGGCACATTCGGCCGCTCCTCAGCGTGCCCAGCGGGGCACACAGACGCAGCCCCGGCACAAGAGGAGTCACATTCAGCTGCTCCTGAGGCAGCACAGCGCGCCTGCCCCTGGCCTCCTCCAGGCCTGCACAGCTCCCTCTTTGCCGGCACAAAATCCCCTCGGGCAGCTTCCCTGGAGCCCTCTGGGGCTGCTGGACAGTTTTGTCATCCTGAAATTGGAGGTCAAGACTCTGGTAGATTCCTTGGAACGAGGTCAGGTAGATCACAGAAGATCCAATATCCACCAAAAGAGAAAAATCACCTCAGGTACCTGCCTTGGAGCAGTCTTGGGCTGCGACCTGGGATCATAAGTGCCTAAAACATGAGAGGAAAAGACTGTGTCCGGTGCCAGGAGGAGTCTCCAGGGGACCCTGGATAGAGAAATGCTTCCAAAAGAGAAAAAACATCTTGGGATCCTTCCCTGGAGGAATCTGGTGCTGCTTCCTGGGATCTCAGCTTCATTGAGGAGAAGTGAAGGCTCTGGGACATACCTGGGAGAAGTCTCGGGTAGATTCCAGAACAAAAATGTATCTCCAAAGAAGAAAAATCCTATTGGAAACCTTCCTTGGAAGATTGTGGGCCCGTGGTTATCAACAGAGGAGTGAAAATGAGAGGTCAAAAGACTCCAGGGGAGTCCTGGGAGGAATCTCAGCTGACTCAAAAAGGCCACAGTTCCTTGCAAGAGGGTAAAAATCATCTAAGGCAGCTCCCCTGGAGGAATCAGGGGCTGCTCCCTGGGATCTCAGCTGCCTTGAGGAGCTGTGAAAAGGCTCCAGGAGATGCCTGGAGGAGTCTCGGGTGCAGCCAGGAGCTGTCGTGGTTTTAAGCCCAGCTGGAGATTCAAACACGGTGCAGCCGCTCACTCAACCCCCCCTCTCTTCCCCCAGCCCCCACCCTGGCAGGATGGGGAGGAGAATCAGAGTGAAACTTTTGTTGAGATAACAACAGTTTAAGAATTGAAGATAAAGTAAAATACAGTAAAAATGTAAAGATAATGCTGATAACAACCCCAATAACGATAATAATAAAAAGGGGAAAGCCCCAAGTGATGCCCAGTGCAATTGCTCAGCACCCTCTGACCGATGGCAGCCCCCCCTTCCCCAGCCCAGATCGGCCCTTCTGGGTAACTCCCCCCAGCTTGGAGCTGGGAGGGACATTCTGTGCTGTGGAAAATCTCTTTGGCCACTTGGGTCCCCTGGCCCAGCTGTGCTCCTTCCCAGTTTCCTTTGGGAACCTCCCAGTGGCAGAGCAGGAGACAAGGAAAAAAGTCCTTGAGTCAGGAGAAACCTGACTTAGCAAAACCCAAACCATTGCTGTGTTACCAACACCGTTCTCATTCCAAATCCAAACTGCAGCACTGGAACAGTTCCTGAGGAGAAATTAACTCCATCCCAGCTGGAACCAGGCCAGGCTGGAAAATCCCTGCGCGACCATCGAGTCCAACCTGTGCCTGATCCCACCTTGTCAGACCTGGAGTGCCACGTCCAGGTGTTCCCTGGACCCCTCCAGGGCTGGGGACCCAACCCCATTCCCTGCTCCATCCTGACGTTTAACATCCCATTTCTATGGAAAAATTCCTCCTGATGTCCCACCTGACCCACCCCTGGCACCCTCAGGAGCTCTCCAGCCCCTCCTCCAGCTCCATTCCCAGCTCTGGACACGCTCCAGCCCCTCCATGTCCTTGTGCAGGGCCCAGCACTGGCCCCAGGATTCCAGGTGGGGCCTCACCTGTGCCAGGTACAGGGAGACAATCCCTGGCCTGATCCTGCTGGACACACGATTCCTGATCCAAGCCAGGTGCCACTGACCAGCTGGACACACCTGGACACATGGAGACACCCATGGACACACCCGGGCACACCTGGGCTGGCATCCAGCCACTGTCCCCAGCACCTCCAGGTCCTTTCCCAACTTCCCAGCTGCTCTTCCTGCAGCCTGGAATGTTCCATGGGGTTGTTGTGACCCTGACACTTGGCCCTGTTGACCCTGACACCCTCCTGGGCCCATCCCACACCATCAGTCCCATGGATCCCATGGCTCCAGCCTGTCCCGATCCCTCTGCAGAGCTTCCTGCCCTCCAGCACATCCACATCCCACCCAACTTGGGCTCATCCCTCAATTTACTGAGGGGCCCTCAATCCCCTTGTCCAGATCATCAAGAGAGGCATGGAACAGGATCATCCCAGGGGATTCCAGACATCCCATGGAGCCAAATCTCAGGCTCGTGGCTGTTCCATCTCTGGGTGTCCTGGAGACTGCGCATGTCCCAATGGATCTGATTTTCTCCCTGACCCCAAACTTTCCTGTTCTGGATTCTATTCCCTGGTAAATGGGCACCTCTTCTGATTCCCATGGCTGTGTGGGGTGTGGTGATCCCGGCTGGATTCCCAGTGCCCCCCAAATCTGTTCTGTGCCTCCCCTCCACACCTGGATGGGGATAAAATACAAGGAAAGGCTCCTAAGTTGGGAAAAGGGCAGGGAGAGATCCCTCATGGATTCTGGGCAAAAGGGACTCGACTGGGGGATCCTAATTGGATTTATCCCCAGACAGAATCAGAGTGGGAAAATGAGAAGGAAAATAAATCCTAAAGCACCTTTTCCCAACCCTTCCCTCCTTCCCGAGTCCCACTTTATTCCCAATTCTCTCCCTCTCCCCTCCCAGCAGCACAGGGAGACAGGAATGGGGGTCAGGGTCCTCCTCAGGAAGAGGAGTCGGATCCTTCCCTCCTCCAGGATGGGTCCCAGGCACGGGGTCAGTCCTTCAGGAATTGCTCCAGGGTGGGACCCCATGTGATCATAAATGCTCCCAGGAACCTGTTCCAGGTGGGCTCCTCTCTCCAGGGTTCCCCAGGTCCTGCCAGGAGCCTGCTCCAGCACAGGCTTCCCACGGGGTCACGGCTTCCTTTGGGAACCCATCTGCTCCAGTGTGGGATCGTGCAGGGCTTGCAGGTGGATCTCTGCCCCATCACGGCCCCACCCAGGGGAACCACTTGGACATTGCCAGGGCGGGTGGAAACCAGTGTCCACTGGGACACAGCGCAGCCCAAAGAACCCAAAAGACCCTGGGGAGCCAATGGAACCTCATGGAACCAAGGCTCCATTGTGACACATCGGGGCCTCGTGGAACCCAGGAGACCCTTGTGACACAAAGGAAATCATGGAACCAGAAGTCCATTGTTCCACAGCAGGTCCTCATGGAGCCCCATAGTCCCCAGTGAGGTATTGAAAGGCAATGGAACAGAGGCTGCAATGGGAAACAGCGGAGCCTCATGGGATAAAGAGAGCGTAGGGAGCTTACGGAACCTCATGGAACCCAGGCTCTAAAGTGACACAGTGGGGGTTCATGGAACCCAAGGGACTGTAGTGACATATTGGAATCTCATGGAACCGCAGCTCAAATGTCTCATAGCAAGGCCTCATGGAATGGGGGAGACCCTAGTAAGTCTGTGGAACCTCATGGAACCTCATGGAACCAAGGCTCCAAAGTGACTCAGCGGTGCATCATGGAACACCGGAGACAACAGTGAGGTTCTGGAATCTCTCTGCAGCTCAAATGTCTCATAGCAAGGCCCCATGGAATGCAGGAGACCATGGTGATGCCAGAGAACCTCCTGGAACCAAGGGTCCAGTGTGACACAGTGGGACCTAATTGACCATTGGGACACAATGGATCTTCATGGAACCCAGGGCTGAATGTGAAACACCTGTGCATTATGTAACCCCAGAGACCAGAGTGAGATTATGGATCATCATGGAGCCATGGCTCCGGAATGACACAGCATGGTGTCATGGAACCCAAGAGACCATAGTGAGGTATTTGAACCTCATGGAACCAAGGCTCCAGTGTGACAAAGTGGGGCCTCATGGAACGCAGGAGACCATTGTGTCACAAGCAACCTCATGGAACCGAGTGTCAGCTGTGATGCAGTGGGGCCTCATGGAATCCAGGTGCCACTGGGATGTTTCCATGGCTCATGGGAGCAAGGGGCCCTTGTGACACAGTGGGGCCTCATGGAACCCAAGCGACCAAAGTGAGGTTCTGGAACCTCATGGAACCAAGGCTCCAGTCTGACACAGCAGGGCCTCACTGAATTTTGAGGCCATGGAATATCTTGGACCCAAGTCTCTAATGTGATACAGAGGGGCCTCATGGGGCACAGGTGACCACAAGGAGGATATGGAACCTCATGAATGCGAGGCTGAAATGTGAAACAGCAGCTCCTCATTAAATGCAGGAGACTGTTGTGAGCTTATGGAACCCAATGGAACCAAGGCACAATGGGACACAGAGGAGCCTCAGGGAACCAAGAGACCATGGTGAGGTTTTGGAACTTCATGGAACCAAGGATGCAATGTGTCACAGAAGGGCCTCATGGAACCCAGGAGATGCTGTGAGGTTATGGAAACTCATGGAATCGAGTCTGCAGTGTGACACAGTGGGGCCTCATGGAAGACAGGAGACCACATGGATGCTATGGAATCTCATGGAACCAAAATGCTTAAGTGGCACATCAGGAAATTACGGAACCCAAAACCATAGTGAAGGTAAGGGAATTCATGGAATCAGGGCTCTAATGTGACTCGGAGAAGCCTCATGGAACCAAAGATACCACAGTGAGGCTATGGAACCTCATGGAACCAAGGCTCCAGTGGGACACAGAGGGGCCTCATGGAGCTCAGGAGACCATGGTGAGGTATTGGAACCTGGTGAAAGCAAGGCTCTGATGTGATACAGCTGGGCCTCACGGAACACAGACACCACTGTCCGTGGATGGAACTCATGGAACCAAGGCTCAGATGCGAGAAGGGCGCGCCCCATTGAACCCCAGAGACCCTGGTGAGGTGATGGAACCTCACTGAACTGCAGCTCCAGTGTGTCACACAGGGGCCTCATGGAACCCAGGAGAGCCTTGGGAGGTGATGGTGATGCCGTAGGTTTTAGAGACATCCATGCCATGGGTTCAGGCCTTGCCTGTAGCTTTCCTGAGGATCCGCACACAACCGAGGCGCAGGGATAACATCAGTCCCTATGAAATACTGTATGGCAGCCAGAGCAAATTCCACATGTTCCAGGTGAGATTCACATGAGGGGAAACTTGATGTCCAGAGATATCTAATGGCTTTGGGTTTCACTGTGCAGAAGCTCCAGAATTACACCGTGTTATCCACACCCATAGCACTGGACACCCCTGCACATCCCTTCCAGCCTGGACACTGGCTCTGTGTTAAGTGCTGGGACAGTGACCCTCTACAGGCCAAGGGGAGAGGACCATTCCAGATTTTGCTGACCACCCTCACCGCAGTCAAAGTGGCTGGCAAAGGAACCTGGATTCACTACTCCAGAGTTAAGAAGGCTTCTGCTCCTGAAACAACAGAGAAAACAGAGCTTGATACAAATGAAGATGATGTCGTTTAAATGATTCTTTTCCTGTGCTTATTATCTAAACAGTTGGTAACCCTGACTCAGGTTTGGAACCAAAATTTG
>JAMPIT010000779.1:0-168860 GCA_026261815.1 Monarcha castaneiventris obscurior
AAAAAAAAACAACCCCACAAAAAACCAAAAACCCAACCCCCCCCAAAAATCCCAAAAAATCCCGAAAATCAAAAAAAAAATCCCAAAAAATCAACAAATCCCAAAAATTAAAAAAAAAAAAACAGGAATCCCCAAATCCTGGGAATTCAACAAATCCCGGGAATCTAAAAAATCTCCAAGAATCACCAAATCCCAGGAATTGAAAAAAACCCAAAAAGCCAAAAAAAATCCTGAAAATAAAAAAAAAAATCCCAGGAATCCCCAATCCCCAGGAATTCAACCGATCCCGGGAATCCACGAATCCCAAAAATCCCCAAAGTCACCAAATCCTGAGAATCAAAAAAATCCTGAAAAAAAAAAAACCCAAAAAAACCCTAAAAAAACCCAACAAAACCCCAACCTGAAAATCCCCAAAAAATTCCCAAAAAATCCCAGGAATTCAACAAATCCTGAAAATCCACAAAACCCTGGGAATGCACAAATCCCAAATTCCCCATCCCAGGCCGGCCAAAGGCGGGATGAAATCCCAAAGAAAGGTGAAAAAGCAGCTGGAAATTCCTGGGTTTTTTGGGAATTTCGGGATTTTGGGGCTGTTCCCGGGATTTTGGGGCTGTTCCCGCAGACTTTGGGACCGTTCCCTGGATTTTGGGGCCATTCCTGACGATTTTGGGGCCGTTCCCGATGATTTTGGGGCCGTTCCCGAGGGATTTTGGGGCCGTTCCCGAGGGATTTTGGGGCCGTTCCTGAGGGATTCTGGGGCCGTTCCCACGGGGTTTTTCCTGTTCCTGAGGAATTTTGGGGCCATTCCTGTGGATTTTGGGGCCGTTCCCTGGATTCTGGGGCCGTTCCCGATAATTTTGGGGCCAATGCTGAGGGATTTCGGGGCCGTTCCCGGGATTCTGGGGCCGTTCCCGATAATTTTGGGGCCAATCCTGAGGGATTCTGGGGCCGTTCCCTGGATTCTGGGGCCGTTCCCTGGATTTCGGGGCCATTCCCTGGATTTCGGGGCCATTCCCTGGATTTCGGGGCCGTTCCCGCAGATTTTGGGGCCATTCCCTGGGTTTCGGGGCTGTTCCCGATAATTCTGGGGCCATTCCCGCAGATTTTGGGGCCGTTGCCAGGATTCTGGGGCCATTCCCGAGGGATTTTGGGGCCGTTCCTGATAATTTAGGGACCATTCCTGAGGGATTTCAGGGCCGTTCCCGCAGATTTTGGGGCTATTCCTGAGGAATTTCAGGGCCGTTCCTGGGATTCTGGGCCCATTCCCTGGATTCTGGGGCCGTTCCCTGGATTTCTGGGGCCGTTCCCTGGATTTCTGGGGCCATTCCTGAGGGATTTTGGGGCGGTTCCCGCACATTTTGGGGCCGTTCCCGCACATTTTGGGGCTGTTCCCTGGATTCTGGGCCCATTCCCTGGATTCCAGGGCCGTTCCCTGGATTCTGGGGCCGTTCCCTGGGTTTCGGGGCCGTTCCCTGGATTCTGGGGCCGTTCCCTGGATTCTGGGGCCATTCCCAAGGGATTTCGGGGCCGTTCCCTGGATTCTGGGGCCGTTCCTGCAGATTTTGGGGCCGTTCCTGAGGGATTTCGGGGCCGTTCCCGCAGATTTTGGGGCCGTTCCCTGGATTCTGGGGCCGTTCCCTGGGTTTCGGGGCCGTTCCCTGGATTCTGGGGCCGTTCCCTGGATTCTGGGGCCATTCCTGAGGGATTTTGGGGCCATTCCCTATAATTTAGGGACCATTCCCGGGATTCTGGGGCCGCTCCCAGGCTCCGGGCCCCACCTCGGTACTGGAACAGGTGGGAGCCCGGGATCGGGCGCCGCCACAGCCGGAAGTGCTCCCGCTCCATGATCAGCTCCCAGGGCCGCTCCTGCTCCCGGAATTCCTCGGGATTCTCCAGCTGCTGCAGCTCCTGCACCGACCTGGGGCAAATCCCACGGCTTGGGCTGGCAAAAGCAGCCCGGAAACCAAAATTCCCCTTTTTTTTGTGTCCTTGGAAGTGAAAATCCTGATTTTTTTTTTGTCTCTGGATGGAAAATTCCCAATTTTTGGGGCAGTAAAAAGAGCCTGGGAATGGAAATCCCAAATTTTGGAGCAGGAAAATTGATCAGGACGGGAAAATCCCAATTTTTTGGTGAGGAAGGAAAAGTTGGGAGTGGAAATCATGAGTTTTTTTGGGTGGGAAAAGCAGCTGGGAAGCAAAATTCCCAATTTTTTTCTGTGCCTGCATGGGAAAATTCCCAATTTTTGGGGTGGGAAATACAACCTGGGAATGGAAATCCCAATTTTTTTCTTCCCCTAGATGCAAAATTCCCCATTTTTGGGGTGGGAAAATCTCCCTGAGCAGGAAAATCCCGATTTTTGGGGTGGGAAAAACAGCCTGGGATGGGAGAATCCCGAATTTTGGGGTGGGAAAAGCAGCCTGGAAACAAAAATTCCCAATTTTTTAGTGCGCCTGGGAGTGGAAATCCCGATTTTTGGAGGGGGAAGAGCAACCTGGATGGGAAAATCCCGGAATTTTTCTGTCCATGGGTGGAAAATTCCCGTTTTTTTGGGTAGGAAAAGCAGCCTGAAGTGAAATTCTCAATTTTTTTCTGTGCCTAGGAGTGGAAATCCCGACTTTTCTGGAGAGGGAAGAGCAGCCTGGATGGGAAAATCCCAATTTTTGGGGTGGGAAAACCAGCCTGGAAGCAAAAATTCCCAATTTTTTTCTCTCTCTGGATGAAAAATTCCACTTTTGGGGTGGGAAAAAGAACCTCAAAGTGAGAACTCCCGATCTTTTTCTGTGCCTGGATGGGAAAATTCCCAATTTTTTACTGCCCCTGGGAGTGGAAATCTCGATTTTTGGAGCAGGAAGAGCAACCTGGAAGTGAAAATCCCAACTTTTTCTGGTCCTGGATGGAAAATTCCCAATTTTTGGGCTGGGAAAAACAACCTGGGAATGGGAATCCCCAATTTTGGATCTGGGAAGAGCGGCCTGGATGGGAAAATCCCTAAGAGGAGCCGGAATTCCGGGAATGGATCCCCAAATGCAGCAGCCAGGGAACCATTCCCTACAAAAAGTCGGGCTTTAGGGAATTCACTCCCAAAAACCCCAAGCTGGAACTTTGGGAATCAATCCTTAAACCCAGAAATCTGGGAATGGATCTCTAAAAGAAATCAGGGAATTCTGGCAACAGATCCCTGAAAGGAGCCGGAACTTGGGGATCGGAGCTTTAATGGAAGCAGAATTCCGGGAATTCATTCCTGAAACCCAAACTTTGGGGTCTCCCAAGAATTTGGGGATCCCAATCCCAGGAAAATCCCAATCCCGGGGGTGGGAGGAGCCCTGGTCCCGCTGTCCCAGGGATCCCATTCCTGGGGATTTCCCATTCCCAGCGATCCCATTCCCAGGGATTTCCCGTTCCCAATGAATCCATTCCCGGTGCCCCATTCCCGGGGATTTCCCATTCCCAGCGATCCCATTCCTAGTGATCCCATTCCCAATGATCCTGTTCCCGGTGACCCATCCCCGCCCGGTGCCCCATTCCCAGGGATCCCATTCCTGTTGATCCCATTCCCAGGGATTTCCCGGTCCCAATGAATCCATTCCCGGTGCCCCATTCCCAGGGATCCCATTCCTGGGGATTTCCCATTCCCAGCGATCCCATTCCTAGCGATCCCATTCCTAGTGATCCCATTCCCAATGATCCTATTCCCGGTGACCCATCCCCGCCCAGTGCCCCATTCCCAGGGATTTCCCATTCCCAGGGATTTCCCGTTCCCAATGAATCCATTCCCGGTGCCCCATTCCCAGGGATCCCATTCCTGGGGATTTCCCATTCCCAGTGTCCCCGGGGTCCCAATCCCACTATTCCCAGTACCCTCCGAGTCCCCGTATCCCGCTGTTCCTGGTACCCCATTCCCGGTACCCCACTGTTCCCAGCATTCCCAGGATCCTGCTGCTCCCAGCATTCCCAGTATCCCACTGTTCCCAGCATTCCCAGTATCCCACTGTTCCCAGCATTCCCAGGATCCTGCTGTTCCCAGCATTCCCAGTATCCCACTGTTCCCAGCATTCCCAGTATCCCACTGTTCCCAGCATTCCCGGGATCCCAGTGCCCCAGTTATTCCCAGTGCCCCACCCCCAGCATTCCCGGTATCCCGTTCTTTCTGCTGTTCCCAGTATTCCCAGTGCCCCGTTCCCGGTACCCCAGCATTCCCACTATTCCCGGGATCCCATTATTCCCAGTATTCCCAGTGCCCCATTCCCATTACCCCAGCATTCCCACTATTCCCAGTATCCCGTTATTCCCGGGGTCCCATTCCCAGCATTCCCACTATCCCGGTGCCCCATTATTCCCAGTATCCCAGCATTCCCAGTGCCCCGTTCCCGGTACCCCCGGTTATTCCCAGCATTCCCAGTGCCCCGTTCCCGGTACCCCCGGTTATTCCCAGCATTCCCGGTGCCCCATTCCCGTTATTCCCGGTATCCCAGTGCTCCATTCCCGCTCTCCCCGGTGTCCCATTCCCAGCATTCCCGTTATTCCCAGGATCCCGGTGCCCCGTTCCCGCCATTCCCAATATTTCTGCTATCCCAGTGTCCCAGTCCCATGATTCCCGGTTATTCCCGCTATCCCACCATTCCCATTATTCCCGGTATCCCATTCCCAGTATTCCCGGTACCCCATTGCCGTTATCCCCCGTCATTCCGGTGCCCCATCCCCGGTTATTCCCGGTGCCCCATTCTCGGGGCCCATTCCCGCTCTCCCCGCCATTCCCGGTTATCCCGGTGCCCCATTCCCGGTCACTCCCGGCCATTCCCGGTGCCCATTCCCGGTTATCCCGGTGCCCATTCCCGGCCGTTCCCGGTTATCCCGGTGCCCATTCCCGGCCGTTCCCGGTTATCCCGGTGCCCCATTCCCGGCCGTTCCCGGTTATCCCGGTGCCCATTCCCGGTGCCCCATTCCCGGCCGTTCTCGGCCATTCCCGGTGCCCATTTCCGGCCGTTCCCGGTTATCCCGGTGCCCATTCCCGGCCGTTCCCGGTTATCCCGGTGCCCATTCCCGGCCATTCCCGGTTATCCCGGTGCCCATTCCCGGCCGTTCCCGGTTATCCCGGTGCCCATTCCCGGCCGTTCCCGGTTATCCCCGCTCACCGCTGCAGCTCCTCCTCCTCGATGCGCTGCCCGTCCCACACGAACGCTCCGGTACCGAGCGCGGCCATCGCGCACCGGGGCCCGCCCAGCCCGGCCCGGCCCCGGGAGCCGCCGGCCCGGCCCCAGCCCCAGCCCCAGCCCCAGCCCCAGCCCCAGCCCCAGCCCCGGGAGCCGCCGCTGGAGCCGGAGCCGGTGCCGGTGCCGTCCCCGGGGCCGCGGCGCTGCAGGGCCCGGCGCGCTCTCCGCACGGGCCCGGAGCCGCAGTGGCGGCCGAGCAGCGCCAGCAGCAGCAGCGCCGGGCCCCGCGCGGCCCCGACCGAGGCACCGGCACCGGCGGAAGCGGCCCCGGGCCCGGAGGAGGCCCAGGAGGAGGCGGCCCCAGAGGCCCCGGTGGAAGCGGCCCCGGTGGAAGCGGCCCCAGCCCCAGAGGCCCCGGTGGAAGCGGCCCCGGTGGAAGCGGCCCCAGCCCCAGAGGCCCCGGTGGAAGCGGCCCCGGTGGAAGCGGCCCCAGCCCCAGAGGCCCCGGTGGAAGCGGCCCCGGTGGAAGCGGCCCCAGCCCCAGAGGCCCCGGCCCCTCCTGAGGCGGCCCCGGAGGCCCCGCGGGCGGCGCGCGCGGCCAGAGGCCGCCACATGCCGCCGCCCCCCCCCCGCGCTCTGCCGCCGCGCGGCGCGCTCCCAGCGCGTCATCGGCCCGCGCCGCGCCGCCATTGGCCCGCGCCGCACCGCCCCGCGCGCTGATTGGCCGGGACTGCGCGGAGCCACGCCCACCCGCGCGTGATACCGGAAAGGGGCGCGGCAAGGGCAAGGGGGGAGGGGCGGGGCCTGGGCAGGGCCGGGCCTGGGCGTGGCCACGCCCCCGGGCGGCGGTGGGGGCTGTGGGGGCTGTGGGGGCTGTGGGGGCTGTGGGGGCTGTGGGGGCTATGGGGGGGTTGGGGTGGGGGGTGTGTGGGCTCTGTGGGGCTTAGGGGCTATAGGGCCATGGGGCTCTGTGGGGCTATATGGAGCTATAGGAGGCTATGGGGCTCTATGGGGCTCTGTGGGGCTATATGGGGCTATAGGAGGCTATGGGGCTCTATGGGGCACTATGAGGCTCTATGGGCCTATAGGAGCCCACGGGGCTCTGTGGGGCTCTGTGGGGCTTGGGGCTATAGGGGCTATAGGGCCATGGGGCTCTATGGGCTCTATGGGGCTCTATGGGGGCTCTATGGGGCTCTATGGGGCTCTATGGGGCTCTATGGGCCTATAGGAGCCTGTGGGGCTCTGTGGGGCTCTGTGGGGCTCTGTGGGGCTCTATGGGGCTCTATGGGGCTCTGTGGGGCTCTGTGGGGCTCTATGGGGCTATAGGAGCCATGGGGCTCTGTGAGGCTCTATGGGCCTGTAGGAGCCCATGGGGCTCTGTGGGGCTCTGTGGGGCTCTGTGGGGCTCTGTGGGGCTCTATGGGGCTCTATGAGGCTCTATGGGGCTATAGGAGGCTCTGTGGGGCTCTATGGGGCTCTATGGGGCTATAGGAGGCTCTATGGGGGCTCTATGGGGCTCTATGGGGCTATAGGAGGCTCTATGAGGCTCTATGGGGCTATATGTGGGGCTCTATGGGGCTCTATGGGGCTATAGGGGCTCTATGGGGGCTCTATGGGGCTCTATGGGCTCTATGGGGTCTAGGGCTCTAGGGGCTCTGTGGGGCTCTGTGGGGCTCTATGGGGCTCTGGGCTCTATGGGGCTCTATGGGGCTATAGGAGGCTCTATGGGGCTCTATGGGGCTCTATGGGGCTCTGTGGGCTCTATGGGGCTCTTGGGGCTATAGGGCCCATGGGGCTCTATGGGGCTCTATGGGGCTCTATGGGGCTATAGGGAGCTATAGGAGGCTATGGGGCTCTGGGCCTATAGGAGCCCACGGGGCTCTGTGGGGCTCTATGGGGCTATAGGGGCTCTATGGGGCTATAGGAGGTCTATGGGGCTCTATGGGGCTATAGGAGGCTCTATGGGGCTCTATGGGGGCTCTATGGGGCTCTATGGGGCTATAGGAGGCTCTGTGGGGGCTCTATGGGGCTCTATGGGGCTATAGGGGCTATAGGAGGCTATGGGGCTCTGTGGGGCTCTATGGGGCTCTATGGGGCTATATGGGCTATAGGAGGCTATGGGGCTCTGTGGGGCTCTATGGGGCTCTATGGGGCTATAGGGAGCTATAGGGGCTATGGGGCTCTATGGGGCTCTATGGGGCTCTATGGGGCTATAGGGGCTTGGCTATGGGGCTCTGTGGGGCTCTATGGGGCTCTATGGGGCTATAGGGGCTATAGGGGCTATGGGGCTCTGTGGGGCTCTATGGGGCTCTATGGGGCTATAGGGGCTATAGGGGCTATGGGGCTCTGTGGGGCTCTATGGGGCTCTATGGGGCTATAGGGGCTTCTATGGGGCTCTGTGGGGCTCTATGGGGCTCTATGGGGCTATAGGGAGCTATAGGGGGCTATGGGGCTCTGTGGGGCTCTATGGGGCTCTATGGGGCTATAGGAGCCCACGGGGCTCTGTGGCCCTCACGGAGGCCATCAGCGCACGCCGCGCTCCTATTGGTCCGTGCCGTGGCGCCTCGCGCGCTGATTGGCTGGGGCTGCGGGAAGCCACGCCCACCCGCGCGTGGTGCCGGAAAGGGGCGCGGCAAGGCGGAGACGGGAGGGGGCGGGGCCTGTGGTGGGCGGGGCCTGGGCGCGACCACGCCCCCGGCTGGGCTCTGTGGGGCCGGATTTGGGCTCTGGGGGGGTTTTTGGGGTTCTGGGGCCGGATTTGGGGTCTGGGGGGGTTTGGGGCCGGATTTGGGGTCTGGGGGGGTTTGGGGGGTTCTGGGGCCGGATTTGGGGTCTGGGGGGGTTTGGGGGGTTTGGGGCCGGATTTGGGGTCTGGGGGGGTTATTGGGGTCATGGGGCGCTATTTGGGGTTCTGGGGCGTTTATAGGGGTTTGTTTGGGGTTACGGGGGGCTCTTTGGGGTCCTGGGTCGGTGTTTGGGCCCGGGGGTTCCGGGCAGGGCGGGTTTGGGATTCCCGCGGGACGGGAGCGGGGCCGGGGCCTCTCCGGGATCCAGGGCAGGATTTGGGATCCAGGACATTTTTTTGGGATCCAGAGCAGTTTTTGGGATCCAGGACATTTTTTTGGGATCCAGGACATTTTTTTGGGATCCAGAGCAGTTTTTGGGATCCAGGACATTTTTTGGGACGCACCCCCCCCTTGGCACCCCCCCCAAATCCCAAACCCCGCCATTCCCGGGAAACGCCGCCCTCCCCCATCCCCTTTTTTTTGGGAATTCTTTCCCGAAATTCCCGTTTTTCACAGATTTATTGGCGCCCTCTTTGCATATCCAGGGAATCCCGAACTTCTCCCGGCTCATCCCAAATCCCGGGGTCTCCCCGAGGTTCAGAGTCCCAAACTCCCGAAGCCTTTCCCGGGAATTTTTTTGGGGCATTTTCCCGGGATTTCCATCCCGAGGGAGCTCTTGCATAGCCAGGGGGAGAAAAAGTGGGGGAAAGTGGGAAAAAGTGGGAAAAAGAGGGAAAAAAGAGCAGGAAAATGGGGCTAAAAGCAGGAAATTCGGGATAAAAGCACCGGGACCTCCGAGGAGCCGCATCCCGGGTTTAAAATTCCCAAAAAGTTCAGGAGCTTCCCTAAAAAATCCCTCCCGAGCCGAAGCATTCTGGGAATTCTGGGAATTCTGTCAGGAATTTGGATCCTTCCTGGATTTTTGTTTTTGCTTTTTTAAAATTTTGGCCCTAAAATTTTCTGGGATTGGTCCTGCGGGGTTGGAAAAATCAGAGCGGGGAAAGGGGGAAAATTGGGAGGGAAAAACTGGGAATTTTGGGAGGGAATAAGTGGGAATTTTGTGGGGGGAAATGGGAACTTTGGGGAGGAAACCTGGGAATTTTGGGGAGGGGAAAAATTGGGAATTTGGGGGGAAAACTCGGAATTTTTGGGGGGAAAATTGGGAATTTTTGGCAGGGGGAAACAGAATTTTGGGGGGGAAAAGCCGGAAATTTTGGGGGGAATAAATGGGAATTTTGGGGGCAAAATCTGGGAATTTTTTTGGGGGAAAGACTGGGAATTTTGGGGGGGAAAAATGAGAATTTTGTCGGTGGGGGGAACTGGGAATTTTTGGGGGGAAAATGGGAATTTTGGGGGGAAAAAGTGGGAATTTTGGGGGGGAAACTGGGAATTTTTGGGGGGAAAACCTGGGAATTTTGGGGGGAAAAAGCAGGAGAAGCGGGATGGGCGTGGAGGGATTTGCATAAAAGCCCCGGGATTTTCCAGCAGGGACGATCCCGCTTTTCTGGGAGCCAAAAATTCCCACATTTTGCCGGGGGATGGGGATGGGATGATCCCAAAAAAAGCCCCTGGAAGGCGACCCCGGAATTCCCAGAGCCTGGGCTAAAGTGCAGAATGTCCGTGAGGGGTGGGGGGAGGGGGCAGGGATGGGAATTCCCGGATTTTTAAATAGGGGGATAAATATTCCCAAGGGAAAGGGGGAGCCGAGCCGGGAGAGGGGTGGGGTGGGAGTGGGGATCCCAAAGTTCTCATTCCAGGGGGATCCCAAAGTCTTCATTCCATGGGGAATTGGGGATCCCAAAGTTCTCATTCCATGGGGATCTGGGGGTCCCAAAGTTCTCATTCCAGGGGGATCCCAAAGTTCTCAATCTCTTGGGAATTGAGGATCCCAAAGTTCGCGATCCAGGGGGAAATTGGGGATCCCAACGTTCTCATTCCGTGGGGAATCATGGATCCTGCTCCTCTCATTCCAGGGGATCCCAAACCCCTCATCCAGGGGATCCCAAACCCCTCATTCCAGGGGATCCCAAACCCCTCATTCCAGGGAATTCCAAACCCCTCATTCCAAGGGGATCCCGAACCCCTCATTCCAGGGAATTCCAAACCCCTGATTCCAAGGGGATCCTGCTCCCCTCATTCCAAGGGGATCCCGAACCCCTCATTCCAGGGGATTCCAAACCCCTCATTCCAGGGGATCCTGCTCCCCTCATTCCAAGAAAACCCCACTCAGGGCAGGGGGGTCCTGACATTTCCCCCTGGGGTCCAAACCCCTCCGGAGTGACGGGAGCAGCCCCGGGAAGGAGGCGCCAGAGATCCCGGAATCCTCCCCAGGAAACCCCTGGGATCCACCGGGAAAACTCCCGGATCCCTCCTCCCCCGCCCCGTTCCCATCGGGATCACACCGGGATCGGGGGCACTTCCGGGATCTGCCCCAAGGAGTCCTTCCCTGGGAAAACTCCTGGGATCCATCCAGGCCAATCCTTGGCTGGAAGAACTGGGATCCACTTGGAAAAGTCCTTCCCTGGGAGAGTTTCTGGGATCCATCCAGGCCAATCCCTTACTGCAAAAACTCCTGGGATCCACTTGGAAAAGTCTTTCCCTGCAAGAGCTCCTGGGATCATTCCAGAGCAATCTTTTGCTGGAAGAGCTCTCAGGATCCATCCAGGCCAATCCTTCCCTGGAAGAGCTCCTGGGATCCATCCAGATCAGTCCTTTCCTGGAAGAGCTCTCAGGATCCACCTGGAAAAGTCCTTTCCTGGGAGAACTGGGATCCATCCAGGCCAATCCTTTCCTGGAAGAGCTCCCGGGATCCATCCAGAGCAATCCTTGGGTGGAAAAAGTCCTGGGATCCACTGGGAAAAGTCCTTCCCTGGGAGAGCTCTCAGGATCCACCTGGAGAAGTCCTCTGGAAGAGCTCTCGGGATCCATCCAGCTCAGTCCTTCCCTGGGAGAAGTTCTGGGATCCATCCAGCTCAGTCCTTCCCTGGGAGAAGTTCTGGGATCCATCCAGCTCAGTCCTTCCCTGGGAGAAGTTCTGGGATCCATCCAGCTCAGTCCTTCCCTGGGAGAAGTTCTGGGATCCATCCAGCTCAGTCCTTCCCTAGAAGAGCTCCCGTGCTCCACCCCAACAAATCCCTCCCCGCAGGACCCCCCAGGCCCTGCTGAGCCGCCCCATTCCCGCCGGGATCTCGCCGGGATCGCGCCGGGCCGGCACTCGGGGCTCGGGGCTCAGAGCTCTGGGCCCAGGGCCAGCACTCAGGGCTCAGAGCTCCGGGCTCGGGGCCAGCACTCGGGGCTCGGGGCTCAGGGCTCAGGGCTTGGGGCTCGGAGCTCAGAGCTCTGGGCTTGGGGCCAGCACTCAGGGCTCAGAGCTCCAGGCTCGGGGCCAGCACTCAGGGCTCGGGGCTCAGGGCTCGGGGCTCAGAGCTCCAGGCCCGGGTCTGGCACTCAGGGCTCCGGGCTCAGAGCTCCGGGCTCGGGGCCAGCACTCAGGGCTCAGAGCTCCGGGCTCGGGGCCAGCACTCAGGGCTCAGAGCTCCAGGCCCAGGTCTGGCACTCAGGGCTCAGAGCTCCGGGCTCGGGGCCAGCACTCAGGGCTCAGAGCTCCGGGCTCAGGGCTACCACTCAGGGCTCGGGGCTCAGGGCTCCAGGCTCAGGGCTTGGGGCTCGGGGCTCAGAGCTCTGGGCTTGGGGCCGGCACTCAGAGCTCCAGGCTCAGGGCTCTGGGCTCGGGGCTAGCACTCAGGGTTCTGGGCTGGCACTCAGAGCTCCAGGCCCAGCACTCAGGGCTCGGGGCTCAGGACTGGCACTCAGCTCCGGGCTCTGGGCTCTGGGCTCGGTGCTCTGGGCTCTGGGCCAGCGCTCAGGGCCTGGGGCCAGCGCTCAGGGCCTGGGGCCAGCGCTCAGGGCTCCAGGCTCGGCACTCAGCTCTGGGCTCAGAGCTCAGGACTCCGAGCCGGCACTCAGGGCTTGGGGCTCGGTGCTGCGGGCTCGGGGCTCGGCACTCAGGGCCCAGGCCTGGCACTCAGGGCTCAGGGCTGACACAGGGCTCAGAGCTCGGGGCTCCGGGCCAGCACTCAGGGCTCTGGGCCAGCACTCAGGGCTCTGGGCCAGCACTCAGGGCTCGGGCCAGCACTCAGGGCCCGGGGCCAGCACTCCGGGCTCCGGGCCAGCCCTCAGGGCGTGTAGGCGGGCGGCGGCTGGAACTGATTGACCACCTCGTAGTCGGCGCCGTAGGGCTCGGCCTCCTCCATCTCGGAGAGCAGCTCCAGCGCCTGCTCCTCCTCCTCGCTGGGGTAGTGGCGCAGCAGGTTGGCCGCCGTGGCCAGGATGGAGGCGCCGCCCGCGCCCGCCACCAGGTAGAAGCTGACGGCGAAGGTGACGAACACCTGCGAGCCGTGGTACTTCTTGTGCTGCTGCTGCTGCGCCAGGAGCAGCTCCGAGGCCCAGTAACAGAACCCGATCACCGTGGCGCACTGCAGGACTGGGGAAACGGAAAAATGGGGAAAAATGGGTTAGAATGGGTTAGATTGGGAGAGAGAATGGGTTAAAATGGGGGGGTTTGGGCTCTGGAGCAGCTCCGAGGCCCAGTAACAGAACCCGAGCACCGTGGCGCACTGCAGGACTGGGGGAACAGGGAAAATGGGGAAAAATGGGTTAGAATGGGGGTCTGGGCTCTGGGGCAGCTCTGAGGCCCAGTAACAGAACCTGATCACCGTGGGGCACTGCAGGACTGGGGGAACAGGGAAAACGGGGAAAAATGGGTTAGAATGGGTTAAAATGGGTTAGAATGGGTTAAAATGGGTTAGAATGGGTTAAAATGGGGGGGTTTGGGCTCTGGAGCAGCTCCGAGGCCCAGTAACAGAACCCGAGCACCGTGGCGCACTGCAGGAGTGGGGAACAGGGAAAAATGGGGAAAAATGGGTTAGAATGGGTTAGAATGGGTTAGAATGGGTTAAAATGGGAGAGAGAATGGGTTAAAATGGGGGCAGTTTGGGGTCTAGAGGAGCTCTAGGAGCAGCTCCGAGGCCCAGTAACAGAACCCGAGCACCGTGGGGCACTGCAGGACTGGGGAACAGGGAAAAATGGGTTAGAATGGGTTAAAATGGGTTAGAATGGGTTAAAATGGGGGGCTTTGTGGTCTGGGGCAGCTCCAGGAGCAGCTCCGAGGCCCAGTAACAGAACCCGAGCACCGTGGGGCACTGCAGGAGTGGGGGAAACGGGGAAAATGGGAAAAAATGGGTTAGAGTGGGAGAGGAAAAATGGGGGGGAAATGGGGAAAAATATGGGAAAAATGGGTTAGAGTGAGAGAGAGAAAATGGGAAAAAATGAGAAAAAATGGATCTGGGGGAAATGGGGGGGTTTGGGGTGTGGAGGAGCTCTGGGGCAGCCCCCAGCCCCAGGAGCACAAACCCATGATGGTGGTGCACTGGAGAACTGGGAAATGGGGGAAAACAGGAAAAAAAAATGGGAAAAAATGATTGGGAGAGAGACAATGGGAAAAAACGGGGAGAAAATGGGGAAAAAATACAGGAAAAATGGGTTAGAGTGGGAGAGAGAAAATGGGGAAAATAAGGAAAATGGGGGAAAATGGGTAAAATTGAGAGAGGGAAAATGGGGAAAAATGGAGAGAAATGAGGCCAGGGAGGGAAACTTTGGGATGGGGGAAATTAAGGGGAAAAAAGGGAAAAGGAACCCGAAATTCAGGGAAAAGGCGGATCTGGGGCAGTTCCAGGGAGTGCTGGGGGGATTTTTTTGGGATATTTTGGGGATTTTCTGGGACATTTTGGGGCATTTTAAGGCCATTTTTGGGGATTTTTTGGGGCATTTATTTGGATTTTTGGGGGATTTCTGGGGTATTTCTTTTGATTTTTACAGGACTTTTCCGGGATTTTGGGGGATTTTTTGAGAAATTTTTTGCAGGATTTTTTCAGGATTTGGGGGATTTTTTTGTGGATTTTTACAGGATTTTTCCAGGACTTGGGGGGATTTTTAGGGGCATTTTTTGGTGGGTTTTTCCGTGATTTGGGGGATTTTTAGGGGCATATTTTGGGGGATTTTTCACAGGATTTTTTCTGTGATTTGGGGGATTTTTAGGGGGATTTTTGGTGGATTTTTCCGTGCTTTACGGGATTTTTTAGGGGCATTTTTTGGGGGATTTTTGCAGGATTTTTTCCGGGATTTGGGGGCATTTTTTGAGGAATTTTTTGGTGGGTTTTTCCGTGCTTTGGGGGATTTTTAGGGGCATTTTTGGGGGATCTTTGGTGGATTTTTTACCGTGCTTTGGGGGATTTTTAGGGGCATTTTTTTGGGGATTTTCACAGGATTTTTCCATGATTTGGGGGATTTTTAGGGGCATTTTTTGGGGCATTTTTAGGGGCATTTTTTGGGGGATTTTCGCAGGATTTTTCCGTGCTTTGGGGGATTTTTAGGGGGATTTTTTGAGGAATTTTTTGCTGGGTTTTTCCGTGCTTTGAGGGATTTTTAGGGGCATTTTTTGGGGGATTTTTGGGGCATTTTTGGGAGATTTTTGCTGGGTTTTTCCATGATTTGGGGGGCATTCTTTGAGGAATTTTTTGCAGGATTTTTCCGTGCTTTGGGGGATTTTTAGAGGCATTTTTTGGGGGATTTTTGCAGGATTTTTCCGTGATTTGGGGGGAATTTTTTGAGGAATTTTTTGTGGATTTTTCCGTGATTTGGGGGATTTTTAGGGGCATTTTTTTGGGGATTTTCACAGGATTTTTTCCGGGATTTGGGGGCATTTTTTGAGGAATTTTTTGGTGGGTTTTTTCCGTGATTTGGGGGATTTTTAGGGGCATTTTTTGGGGGTTTTTTGCTGGGTTTTTCCGTTATTTGGGGGATTTTTAGGGGCATTTTTGGGGGATTTTTGCAGGGTTTTTCTGTGATTTGGGGGATTTTTAGGGGCATTTTTTGGGAAATTTTTGGTGGGTTTTTCCGTGATTTGGGGGGGAATTTTTTACAGGATTTTTCCGGGACTTGGGGGCATTTTTTGAGGAATTTTTCACAGGATTTTTCCGTGCTTTGGGGGATTTTTAGGGGGATTTTTTTGGGGATTTTTGGTGGGTTTTTCCATGATCTGGGGGATTTTTAGGGGCATTTTTTGGGGGATTTTTAGGGGCATTTTTGTGGATTTTCACAGGATTTTCCCATGCTTTGGGGGCATTTTTTGGGGGCTTTTTGCTGGGATTTTTCCATGATTTGGGGGATTTTTAGGGGCATTTTTTGTGGATTTTCACAGGATTTTTCCGTGCTTTGGGGGATTTTTTGGGGGATTTTTTTGTGGACTTTCACAGGATTTTTCCTTGATGTGGGGGATTTTTTTGGGGGATTTTCACAGGGTTTTTCCGGGCTGTGGGGCATTTTTTGGGGCATTTTTTGGAGGGATTTTCGCAGGGTTTTCCTATGCTTTGGGGTATTTTTAGGGGCATTTTTTGGGGGATTTTTGCTGGGCTTTTCCATGCTTTGGGGGCATATTTTTGTGGATTTTCACAGGATTTTCCCGTGCTTTGGGGGATTTTTTGGGGGATTTTTTTGTGGATTTTCACAGGATTTTTCCTTGATGTGGGGGATTTTTTTGGGGGATTTTCACAGGATTTTTTCCGTGCTTTGGGGGATTTTTAGTGGCATTTTTTTGTGGATTTTCACAGGATTTTCCCATGCTTTGGGGGATTTTTTGGGGCATTTTTGGGGGATTTTCACAGGATTTTCCCATGCTTTGGGGCATTTTTTGGGGCATTTTTCGGAGGTATTTTCACAGGATTTTCCCATGCTTTGGGGCATTTTTCGGGGCATGTTTAGGTGATTTCCCCAGGGTTCCCCGCGCTGTGGGGGATTTTTCGGGGCACTTTAAGGTGATTTCCCCAGGATTTCCCATGCTTTGGGGGATTTTTCGGGGCACTTTAAGGTGATTTCCCCATGCTTTGGGGGATTTTTCGGGGCACTTTAAGGTGATTTCCCCATGCTTTGGGGGATTTTTCGGGGCACTTTAAGGTGATTTCCCCAGGGTCCCCGCGCTGTGGGGGATTTTTCGGGGCACTTTAAGGTGATTTCCCCAGGATTTCCCACGCTGTGGGGGATTTTTCGGGGCACTTTAAGGTGATTTCCCCAGGATTTCCCATGCTTTGGGGGATTTTTCGGGGCATTTTAAGGTGATTTCCCCAGGATTTCCCATGCTTTGGGGGATTTTTCGGGGCACTTTAAGGTGATTTCCCCAGGATTTCCCATGCTTTGGGGGATTTTTCGGGGCACTTTAAGGTGATTTCCCCATGCTTTGGGGGATTTTTCGGGGCACTTTAAGGTGATTTCCCCATGCTTTGGGGGATTTTTCGGGGCACTTTAAGGTGATTTCCCCAGGGTCCCCGCGCTGTGGGGGATTTTTCGGGGCACTTTAAGGTGATTTCCCCAGGATTTCCCACGCTGTGGGGGATTTTTCGGGGCACTTTAAGGTGATTTCCCCAGGATTTCCCACGCTGTGGGGGATTTTTCGGGGCACTTTAAGGTGATTTCCCCAGGATTTCCCGCGCTGTGGGGGATTTTTCGGGGCACTTTACGGTGATTTCCCCAGGATTTTCCCGCGCTGTGGGGGATTTTTCAGGGCACTTTACGGTGATTTCCCCAGGGTCCCCGCGCCGCGGGTCTCGGGGACCAGGCGAGCTCCCACCCGTGAGGATGTGGGCGAAGGCGTAGCGCCGGGTGATTTTCAGCGCCGGGTGCTTGGGGCCGAAGACGTCGAGCAGGAAAGCGCCGAGGCTGCAGCCGATGCCCAGGAAGCAGAAGGCGGCGATGACGCGCAGCAGCAGCACCGTCTGCGGGTTCATGCAGAAATCTGCCCCACGGGCACAGAATGGAGGGAAAAAGATCATTTCCCGCCCGAAAAAAGCGGATTTTTCTACCCAAAATCGCCCTGAAAATCGGCTTTTTCACCCAGGAGAATGCACCAAAAAATGCCCCAAAAATGCCCCCAAAACTCCGCTTTTCCACCCAAAAAAATGCCCCAAAACCTCTACTTTTCCACCCCAAAAAAACACCCCAAAAATCCCAACAGAATCCCCCCAAACGTCCCCCAAAAAATCTGCTTTTCCACCCCAAAAAACCCCAAAACCTCTACTTTTCCACCCCAAAAATCCCCCAAGAAATCCGCTTTTCTGCCCAGAAAAATGCCCCAAAAGTCCCAAAAAATGCCCCACAAAATCCGCTTTTCCACCCAAAAAAACCCCAAAACCTCTACTTTCCACCCAAAAAATGCCCCCAAAAATCCCCCAAGAAATCCGTTTTTCCACCCAAGAAAATGCACCCAAAAATGCCCCAAAAATGCCCCCAAAACTCCGCTTTTCCACTCAAAAAAAACCCCAAAACCTCTACTTTTCCACCCAAAATATGCTCCAAAATAAAGAAAAAATTCCCCCAAAAACCCACTTTTCCACTCAAAAAACCCCCAAAAATCCGCTTTTCCACCAAAAAATCCCCAAAACCTCTACCTTTCCACCCCAAAAAATGCCCCAAAAAATCCGCTTTTCCACCCAAAAAACCCCTATAACATCTACTTTTCCACCCAAAAAATCCCCCCAAAAATCCCCCAAGAAATCCGCTTTTCCACCCAAAAAAAGCTGATTTTCCACCCAAAAAGTGCCCCAAAGATCTGCTTTTCCACCCAAGAAAATGCCCCAAAAATGCCCCCCAAAATCCCCCAAAAAATCTGCTTTTCCACCCAAAAAACCCCAAAACCTCTACACTTTTCCACCCAAAAAATCACCCAAGAAATCCCCTTTTCCACCCAAGAAAATGCGCCAAAAAATACCCCACAAAATCCGCTTTTCCACCCAAAAATCCGCCCAGAAATCCACTTTTCCACCCAAAGAAATGCCCCAAAAATCCGCTTATCCGCCCAAAAAAGCTGATTTTCTCTCCATAAAACGCCCCAAAAATCCGCTTTTCCACCCAAAAAAATGCACCAAAAAATGCCCCAAAAATGCCCCCAAAAATCCCCCAGAAATCCGCTTTTCCACCCAAAAAAATGCCCCAAAAAAGCTGATTTTCTCTCCATAAAACACCCCAAAAATCCACTTTTCCACCCAAGAAAATGCACCAAAAAATACCCCACAAAATCCGCTTTTCCACCCAAAAATCCACCCAGAAATCCACTCTTCCACCCAAAAAAATGCCCCCAAAAATCCACTTTTCCACCCAAAAAAATGCCCCAAAAATCCACTTTTCCACCCAAGAAAATGCACCAAAAAATGCCCCAAAAATGCCGCCCAAAATGCCTCCGAAAATCTGCTTTTCCACCCAAAAAATGCCCCCAAAAAT
The DNA here is from genome assembly GCA_026261815.1 of Monarcha castaneiventris obscurior. Lineage (NCBI taxonomy): Eukaryota > Metazoa > Chordata > Aves > Passeriformes > Monarchidae > Monarcha > Monarcha castaneiventris. The sequence continues at coordinate 18,264 of JAMPIT010000779.1, forward strand.
GCCCCCAAAAATCCGCTTTTCCACCCAAAAAAAGCTGATTTTCCCTCCAAAAAGCGCCCTGAAAATCCACTCTTCCACCCAAGAAAATGCCCCAAAAATGCCCCCAAAAATCCGCTTTTCCACCCAAAAAAACCCCAAAACCTCTACTTTTCTACCCCAAAAATGCCCCAAGCCGCTTTTCCACCCAAAAAAAGCCTCAAAAAATGCCCCACAAAATCCGCTTTTCCACCCAAAAAATCCCCCAAGAAATCCGCTTTTCCACCCAAAAAAATGCCCCAAAAATCCCAAAAAATGCCCCAAAAAATCCGCTTTTCCACCCAAAAAACCCCCATAACCGCTACTTTTCCACCCAAAAAATCCCCCCAAAAATCCCCCAAGAAATCCGCTTTTCCACCCAAAAAAAGCTGATTTTCCACCCAAAAAGTGCCCCAAAGATCTGCTTTTCCACCCAAGAAAATGCCCCAAAAATGCCCCCCAAAATCCCCCAAAAAATCTGCTTTTCCACCCAAAAAACCCCAAAACCTCTACACTTTTCCACCCAAAAAATCACCCAAGAAATCCCCTTTTCCACCCAAGAAAATGCGCCAAAAAATACCCCACAAAATCCGCTTTTCCACCCAAAAATCCGCCCAGAAATCCACTTTTCCACCCAAAGAAATGCCCCAAAAATCCGCTTATCCGCCCAAAAAAGCTGATTTTCTCTCCATAAAACGCCCCAAAAATCCGCTTTTCCACCCAAAAAAATGCACCAAAAAATGCCCCAAAAATGCCCCCAAAAATCCCCCAGAAATCCGCTTTTCCACCCAAAAAAATGCCCCAAAAAAGCTGATTTTCTCTCCATAAAACACCCCAAAAATCCACTTTTCCACCCAAGAAAATGCACCAAAAAATACCCCACAAAATCCGCTTTTCCACCCAAAAATCCACCCAGAAATCCACTCTTCCACCCAAAAAAATGCCCCCAAAAATCCGCTTTTCCACCCAAAAAAATGCCCCAAAAATCCACTTTTCCACCCAAGAAAATGCACCAAAAAATGCCCCAAAAATGCCGCCCAAAATGCCTCCGAAAATCTGCTTTTCCACCCAAAAAATGCCCCCAAAAATGCCCCCAAAAATCCGCTTTTCCACCCAAAAAAAGCTGATTTTCCCTCCAAAAAGCGCCCTGAAAATCCACTCTTCCACCCAAGAAAATGCCCCAAAAATGCCCCCAAAAATCCGCTTTTCCACCCAAAAAAACCCCAAAACCTCTACTTTTCTACCCCAAAAATGCCCCAAGAAATCTGCTTTTCCACCCAAAAAAAAGCCTCAAAAAATGCCCCACAAAATCCACTTTTCCACCCAAAAAATCCGCCCAGAAATCTGCTTTTCCACCCAAAAAAATGCCCCAAAAATTCCAAAAAAATGCCCCAAAAAATCCGCTTTTCCACCCAAAATCCCCCATAACCGCTACTTTTCCACCCAAAAAATGCCCCCAAAAATCCCACAAGAAATCTGCTTTTCCACCCAAAAAAGCCGATTTTCTCTCCATAAAACACCCCAAAAATCCGCTTTTCCACCCAAAAAATGCTCCCAAAAATCCCCCCAAAATCCGCTTTTCTACCCAAGAAAATGCCCCAAAAACGTCCCAAAAATGCCGCCCAAAATCTCCCCAAAACTCCGCTTTTCCACTCAAAAAACCCCCAAAACCTCTACTTTCCACCCAAAATAGGCTCCAAAATAAAAAAAAATCCCCCCAAAAATCCTCCCAAAAACCCACTTTTCCACCCAAAAAACCCCAAAAACCTCTACTTTTCCACCCAAGAAAATGCCCCAAAAATGCCCCCAAAAATCCGCTTTTCCACCTTCCCCAAAAATCCCCCCAAAATCCCCCAAAATCCACTTTTCCACCCAAAAAAATGCCCCAAAACTCCGCTTTTCCACCCAAAATCCCCCATAACCTCTACTTTTTCACCCAAAAAATGCCCCCAAAAATCCCACAACAAATCTGCTTTTCCATCCAAAAAAATGCCCCAAAACTCTGCTTTTCCACCCAAAATCCCCCAAAACCTCTGTTTTTCCACCCAAAAAAAGCCCCAAAAACCCCCAAAAAATCCCCCAAAAATGCCCCCAAAAAGCCACTTTTCCACCCACCCAAAAACCCCCAAAACCTCTACTTTTCCACCCAAAAATGCCCCCAAAAATCCCCCAAGAAATCCGCTTTTCCACCCAAAAAAAGCTGATTTTCCCTCCAAAAAATCCCCAAAAAATCCACTTTACCACCCACCCAAAAAAACGCCCCAAAACTCTGCTTTTCCACCCAAAAAAACCCCCAAAACCTCTACTTTTCCACCGAAAGAATGCCCCAAAAATCCCCCAAAAAATCTGCTTTTCCACCCAAAAAATGCTCCCAAAAATCCCCCAAAAATCCTCTTTTCCACCCAAAAAAAGCTGATTTTCCCTCCAAAAAACGCCCCGAAAATTCACTTTTCCACCCAAGAAAATGCCCCAATAAATGCCCCAAAAATGCCCCCAAAACTCCACTTTTCCACCCAAAAATCCCCCAAAAAATCTGCTTTTCCACCCAAAAAAGCTGATTTTCCCTCCAAAAAATCCCCCCAAACTCCGCTTTTCCACTCACCCAAAAAAACCCCAAAACCTCTACTTTGCCACCCAAAAAAAGGCCCAAAATCCACTTTCCCACCCAAGAAAGTCCCCAAAAAATCTGATTTCCCATCCCAAAAATTCCACTTTTCTGCCCAACAAATTCCCCTTTTCCATGCAAAAAAATTCTCCCCCAAAAAATCCGCTTTTCCAGCCAAAACTCCAATCTCCTGCCCATGAAATCCCACTAAAAATGCACTTTTCCACCCAAAAAATCAGATTTTCCACCCCAAAATCCCCATAAAATCCCCCAAAAATCCACTTTTCCAATCAAGAAATTCTACTTTTCCACCAAAACAATCCCCAAATAAATCCACCTTTCCACCCAAAAAACCCCCAGTTTTCCATCCAAAAAAATCACCTTTTCTGCCCAAAAAATTTACTTTTTCACCCCAAAATTCACTTTCCCTCCCCAAATCCTGCTTTTCCACACAAAAAATGGCTTTTCCATTTAAAAAATTCTCTTTTTTGCCAAAAAATCCACTTTTCCACCCCAAAACTCTGCTTTACCACCCCAAAAATCCACTTTTCCACCCAAAACTCTGCTTTTTCACCCAAAACTCTGCTTTTCCACCCAAAACTCAGCTTTTTCACCCAAAACTCTGCTTCCCCTCCCAAAAAATCCCCTTTTCCAGACACAAAATCAGCTTTCCCTCCCCAAAAATCTACTTTTCAACCCCAAAAAAGACCCCAAAAGTCCCTAAAAAAAAATCCACTTTATTCCAAAAATTCCTCTCTTCAGCCCAAAAAAAACCCCAACTTTTGCACCCTGCTGGGACTGGGGGGAACAAACCCGAACAGCCCTGGAACGGCGCTAATTAGGGGCAGCTCGTTCATTAGGGGGAAGTCACTAATTAGGGGCAGCTCGTTCATTAGGGGTAAGTCACTAATTAGGGGCAGCTCGTTCATTAGGGGGATGTCACTAATTAGGGGCAGCTCGTTCATTAGGGGGAAGTCACTAATTAGGGGCAGCTCGTTCATTAGGGGGATGTCACTAATTAGGGGCAGCTCGTTAATTAGAGGCAACTCGTTCATTAGGGGGAAGTCACTAATTAGGGGCAGCTCGTTCATTAGGGGGAAGTCACTAATTAGGGGCAGCTCGTTCATTAGGGGCAGCTCGTTCATTAGGGGCAGCTCGTTCATTAGGGGTAAGTCACTAATTAGGCAGCGCTCATTAATTAGGGACCAGCCCCGGCTGGAAAAATGGGGCAGGAACAGGAAAATCCCCAAAACCCGCGGGGCTCCCTAAAACCCCTTTTTTTTAACTGCTTTTCCACCCCAAAAATTCCCCCAAAAATTCCCCAAAAAATCCCAAAATTCCTCAAAAAATCCCAAAAATTCCCCAAAAATTCTCCAAAAAATCCCAAAAATTCCCCAAAAAATCCCAAAAATCTCCCCAAAAATCCCAAAAAATTCCCCAAAAATTCTCCAAAAAATCCCAAAAATCCCCCCAAAAATCCCAAAATTCCCCAAAAATCTCCCCAAAAATCCCCTAAAAATCCCAAAAAATTCCCCAAAAATTCTCCAAAAATCCCAAAAATCCCCCCAAAAATCCCAAAAAAGTCCCCAAAAATCTCCCCAAAAATCCCCTAAAAATCCCAAAAAATTCCCCAAAAATTCTCCAAAAATCCCAAAAATCCCCCCAAAAATCCCAAAAAAGTCCCCAAAAATCTCCCCAAAAATCCCCTAAAAATCCCAAAAAATTCCCCAAAAATTCTCCAAAAATCCCAAAAATCCCCCCAAAAATCCCAAAAAAGTCCCCAAAAATCTCCCCAAAAATCCCCTAAAAATCCCAAAAAATTCCCCAAAAATTCTCCAAAAATCCCAAAAATCCCCCCAAAAATCCCAAAAAAGTCCCCAAAAATCTCCCCAAAAATCCCCTAAAAATCCCAAAAAATTCCCCAAAAATTCTCCAAAAAATCCCAAAAATCCCCAAAAATTCGCCAAAAAATTCCCCAAAAATCTCCCCAAAAATCCCCTAAAAATCCCAAAAACTTCCCCAAAAATTCTCCCCAAAACTCCACTTTTCCACTCAAACCCCCCCAAACCTCTACTTTTCCACCGAAAACAAGGCCCCAAAAATCCCCTCCAAAAAATCCCCCCCAAAATCTGCTTTTCCACCCAAAAAATCCCTCCAAAACTCTGTTTTTCCACCCAAAAAGCCTCCAAAACCTCTACTTTTCCACCCAAAAAAATCCACTTTTCTGCCCAGTAAATCCACTTTTCCACCCAAAAAACGCCCCAAAATTCCACTTTTCCGCCCAAAAACTCCACTTTTCTACCCCAAAATCACACAAAAAACCCACAAAAATCCACTTCTCTACACTGAAAATCCCCCAAATATCCGCTTTTACATCCAAAAAACCCCCAAAAATCCACTTTTCCACCCAAAAAAACCCCAAAACCTCTACTTTCCCACCCAAAAAAATCCCCCAAAAAATCCGCTTTTCTGCCCAAAAATTTCACTTTTCTACCTCAAAATCACAAAAACAAAACCCACCAAAAATCCGTTTCTCTACACTGAAAATGCCCCAAAAATCCGCTTTTCCACCCAAAAAAATGCCCCAAAAATCCCCTTTTTCCACCCACCCAAAAAGACCCCCAAATTTCCACTTTTCCACCCAAAAAACCCCAAAACCTCTGCTTTTCCACCCAAAAAACCGCCCCCAAAAATCCCCTTTTCCACCCAGCAAACCCGCCCTAAAAAGTCCCCAAAAATTCACTTTTCCACCCAAACAAGTCCCCAAAAACTCCGCTTTTCCGCCCAAAAATTCCACTTTTCTACCTAAAAATCACCAAAAAACCATTTGCTTCTCTACACTGAAAATGCCCCAAAACTGCGTTTTTCCACCCAAACAATCCCAGCTGGGAGGGGACGGGAGGGGGATGGAGAGAGGGGCGGGAGGGAGGGAGGAAGGGACAGGAGGGATGGAGGGGGACGGACACGGAGGGGACAGGAGGGATGGAAGGGGATGGAGGGGGATGGAGGAGGGGACAGGAGGGATGGAAGGGGATGGAGAGAGGGACAGGAGGGATGGAGGGATGGAAGGGGACAGGAGGGATGGAGGGGGATGGAGAGAGGGACAGGAGGGATGGAGGGATGGAAGGGGACGGGAGGGATGGAGGGATGGAAGGGGACGGGAGGGATGGAGGGGGATGGAGAGAGGGACAGGAGGGATGGAGGGATGGAAGGGGACGGGAGGGATGGAGGGGGATGGAGAAAAGGACAGGAGGGATGGAGGGATGGAAGGGGATGGAGGAAGGGACAGGAGCGGACAGGAGGATGGAGGGATGGACAGGAGGGATGGAGGAGGATGGAGGGATGGACAGGAGGGGACGGGAGGGATGGAAGGGGATGGACATGGAGGAGACGGGAGGGATGGAAGGGGATGGAGGAGAAGGAGGGATGGAAGGGGGACGGAGGAAGGGACAGGAGGGATGGAGCAGGACACAAGAGATGGGAGGGGACAGGAATGGGAGGGATGGAGGGGACGGGAGGGGATGGAGGGGGATGGAGGAGAAGGAGGGGACAGGAGGGATGGACACGGAGGGGACAGGAGGGGCTGAGGGGATGGACACGGAGGGGACAGGAGGGATGGACACGGAGGGGATGAGGGGGATGGACACGGAGGGGATGAGGGGGATGGACACGGAGGGGACAGGAGGGGACAGGAGGGGGACAGAGGGGAATGGAAGGGGCTGGGCACAGATGGAAGGGATGGAAGTGGACAGAAAGGAATGGAAGGGGCTGGAGGAAACAGGAGGAACTGGAAAGGGGAAGGAAAGGGGCTGGAAGGGGATGGACACGGAGGGACACAGATGGACACAGATGGACACGGATGGACAGGATGGACAGGGATGGACAGGGATGGACACGGATGGACAGGGATGGACACGGATGGACACGGATGGACAGGGATGGACAGGGATGGACACGGATGGACACGGATGGACACGGATGGACACAGATGGACACGGATGGACAGGATGGACACGGATGGACAGGATGGGCACAGGAGGGAACGGAAGGCACTGCCAGAGGAAGAAGGGGACGGGAGAGGATGGGAAGGGATGGAGGGGATGGGAGGGGATGGAAGCGGCTGGAAGGGGCTGGAGGAGACAGAACAGCACAGGAGGGGACAGAAAGGCGCTGGAAGGGGAAGGAAAGGGAATGGAAGGGGATGGGCACGGAGGGAGATGGACACGGATGGACACAGATGGACACGGATGGACACAGGAGGGGATGGAAGGCGGTGGAAGAGGAAGAAGGGGACGGGAGAGGAGAGGAGAGGAGAGGAGAGGAGAGGAGAGGAGAGGAGAGGAGAGGAGAGGAGAGGAGAGGAGAGGAGAGGAGAGGAGAGGAGAGGAGAGGAGAGGAGAGGAGAGGAGAGGAGAGGAGGGGACAGAGAGGGATGAAGGGGACAGGAGGAGATGGAGGGGACAGAAGAGAGGAGAGGAGAGGAGAGGAGAGGAGAGGAGAGGAGAGGAGGGGACAGGAGGGATGAGGGGACAGGAGGAGATGGAGGGGCAGAGAGAATGGAAAGGGAAGAAGGGAACAGAAGGGGACAGAAAGAGCTGTAAGGGGAAGGAAGGAGCTGGACACAGATGGAAGGGCCCAGAAGGGACGGAAGGGCTCAGAAGGGCACAGAAGGCACAGAAAGGCACAGAAAGGCACAGAAGGCACAGAAGGGCTCAGAAGGGCACAGAAGGGCACAGAAGGCACAGAAGGGCTCAGAAGGCACAGAAAGGCACAGAAGAGCACAGAAAGGCACAGAAGGCACAGAAGGCACAGCAGGGCACGGAGAGCACAGCAGGGTCCCGGCGGCTCGCTCACCTCGCAGCAGCTCGGGGTTGACGAAGCCCAGCACATCGGCCACCCCCAGCTCCTGGCGGGCGCAGGTGCCGCCGTGGATGCGCAGCCAGGCGGGCTCGGCCAGCGCGGTGCAGAGCGCGGTGATGGACAGAGCCCCGGGCAGCGCCGAGGCCAGGCTGCGCTCCGCCTGCTTGGGCAGCCCGGCCGCGCCCCGCCGCCGCCGCCCGCCCGCCGCCGCCGCGCCCGCCGCGTACATGGCACCGGCACCGGCACCGGCCCCGGGGCAGCGCCGGCTCCGCGCGGCTCGGGCAGCCGCTGCTGGCTCTGCGGCACCGGCCCCGGCTCAGCGGCACCGGCCCCGGGTCAGCGGCACCGGCTGCGGGTCAGTAACACCCGGTCCGGGTCAGCGGCACCGGCCCCGGGTCAGCGACACCGGCCCCGGGTCAGCGGCACCGGCCCCGGGTCAGCGACACCGGCCCCGGGTCAGCGGTACGGGCCACCGGCACCGGCCCCGCGTCACCGGCACCCGTCCCGGGCCAGCGGCACCGGCCCAGCGATAACCGGTACCGGCTCCGGGCCCCCGACACCCGGCCCGGGGTCACCGGCAGCGGCCTCCGACAGCGGCCCCGAGTCCCCCAGCACCGATCCCGGTCCCCCGGCACCGACTCCGGGCGCTCCGAACCCCCCCGACACCGGCCCGGATCCCCCGACAGCGGCCCCGGGATACCCGGTACCGGCTCCGGAGCCCGGCAGCGGCCCGGGACAGCCGATCCCGGCCCGGGAGCAGCGGCAGCGGCCCGGGACAGCCGATCCCGGCCCGGGAGCAGCGGCAGCGGCTCCGGGCCCTCCCCAGCGGCCCCGCCCCGGCCGCCGCCGCAGTTCCGGTTCCGGTTCCGTTCCGGTTCCGGCCGTTTCGGTTCCGTTCCGGTTCCGGTGCCGCCATGCCCGAGGCGCTGTCGCTGCTGTGCCGGGTGCCCGCGCACCCCGAGTCGCGCTGCTGGGCCCTGGCCTGGAGCCCCAGCGGGACCCTGCTCGCGTCCTGCGGCGGGGACCGAACCGTGCGGCTCTGGGGCCGGGAGGGTGAGCGGGGACCGGGGCCGGGACCGGCTCTGGGGCCGGGAGGGTGAGCGGGGACCGGGGCCGCACCGTGAGGGTGAGGGGGAACCGGGGACGGTGAGGAGAGAACGGGGAACAGAACCGGGACCGGGCGGGTGCGGGGCCGGGAGGGTGAGGGGGAACCGGCACCGGCACCGAGTCTGGGGCCGGGAGGATAAACGGGCAGCGGGAACCGGGGCAGTGAGGGGGAACCGGGGCCGGGCGGGTGAGGCGGGAATGGGACCGGGAGCGGGCGCGTGAGGGGCCGGGAGGGTGAGGGGGCACCGGGAACCGGGGCAGTGAGGGGGAACCGGGACCGAGAGGGTGAGGGGGCACCGGGAACCGGGGCAGTGAGGGGGAAACGGGACCGAGAGGGTGAGGGGGCACCGGGGGCGGTGAGGAGAGAACGGAGAACGGAACTGGGGCCGAGCGGGTGAGGGGGAACTGGGAATGGGACCCGGCGGGCGAGGGGGAACCGGGACCGGGACCGGGACGGGACCGTGCGGCTCAGGGCCGGGCGGGGGCGGGGGTCCGAAGGGGCCGGAGCCGGGCGGGGGAACCGGGACCGGGACCGGGCGGGTGCGGGTGCGGGTCTGGGCGCTCCGCGGTACCGGGGCGTGCGGGGCTGAGAGGGACCCGTCCCCCGGTGTCCCCCCCATATCCTCCCGGTTCCCCCCCATATCCTTCCGGTTCCCCGTCCCCCGTGTCCCCCCCATGCTCCCCGGTGTCCCCCCCGTGCCCCCCGTGTCCCCCCCGTTCCCCCCGTTCCCCCCCGGTGTCCCCCCGTGCCCCCATGCCCCCGGTGTCCCCCCATGCCCCCGGTGCCCCGCAGGCTCGGGCTGGGCGTGCCGGGCGGTGCTGGCGGACGGGCACCAGCGCACCGTGCGCAGGGTGGCCTGGTCGCCCTGCGGCCACTACCTGGCCTCGGCCAGCTTCGACGGCACCACCTGCGTGTGGAAGCGCCGCGACGACGGCTTCGAGGTCAGAGCCCCGAATCCCCCCCAAATCCCCCCAGATCCTTTTCCATCCCCGCAGAACCCCCCAAATCCCTCCAGACCCCCAAAGTTCCCCTCCCCATCCCCCCTTCCTGGGCAGATTTTGGGGTCCCCCCCCGGGCAGATATGGGGCCCCCCTGACCCCCCCAGACCTTCCCCATCCCCCCCCAGGGCAGATTTTGGGGTCCCCCCCCCTCTGACTGCCCCCAGACCCCCCCCAAATCCCCCCAGACCCCCCCAGTTCCCCTCCCGGGCAGATTTTGGGGTCCCCCTCCCCCAGACCCCCCCAGTTCCCCCCCGGGCAGATTTGGGGCTCCCCAGACCCCTCCAGTTCCCCCCAGTTCCCCCCGGGCAGATTTGGGGCTCCCCTGACCCCCCCTGACCCCCCCAGTTCCCCCCGGGCAGCTTTGGGGCTCCCCAGACCCCCCCTGACCCCCCCCAGTTCCCCCCGGGCAGCTTTGGGGCTCCCCTGACCCCCCCTGACCCCCCCAGTTCCCCCCGGGCAGCTTTGGGGCTCCCCAGACCCCCCCTGACCCCCCCCAGTTCCCCCCGGGCAGCTTTGGGGCTCCCCTGACCCCCCCAGTTCCCCCCGGGCAGCTTTGGGGCTCCCCTGACCCCCCCAGTTCCCCCGGGCAGCTTTGCCCGCTGACCCCGGCCCTGGCGCAGGTGGTGGCCACGCTGGAGGGCCACGAGAACGAGGTGAAGTCGGTGGCCTGGGCACCCTCGGGGTCACTGCTGGCCACCTGCAGCCGCGACAAGAGCGTCTGGGTGTGGGAAGGTGAGCGGGGGTCCGGGGCCCCTCGGGCCAGCGGTGACCACTGCTGACCCTGCTGACCATTGGTGACCACTGCTAACCATTGGTGACCACTGCTGACCCTGCTGACCATTGGTGACCACTGCTAACCATTGGTGACCACTGCTGACCCTGCTGACCATTGGTGACCACTGCTAACCATTGGTGACCATTGCTGACCCTGCTGACCATTGGTGACCACTGCTAACCATTGGTGACCATTGCTGACCATTGGTGACCACTGCTGACCACTGCTGACGATTGGTGTCCATTGGTAACCCTTGCTGACCATTGGTGATCACTGCTGACCACTGCTGATCGTGCTGACCATTACTGTCCCTAACTGACCATTGCTGACTATTGCTGTCCCTGCTGACCACCGCTGACCCTGCTGACCACTGCTGACCGCTCCTGTCCCTAACTGACCCCTGCTGACCGCTGCTGTCCCTAACTGGCCCCTGCTGACCACTCCTGTCCCTAACTGGCCCCTGCTGACCGCTGCTGTCCCTAACTGACCCCTGCTGACCACTCCTGTCCCTAACTGGCCCCTGCTGACCGCTGCTGTCCCTGCTGCAGTGGACGAGGAGGAGGAGTACGAGTGCGTCAGCGTCCTCAACGCCCACACGCAGGACGTCAAGCACGTGGTGTGGCACCCCAGCCAGGAGGTGAGGGGCACCCCGAGACCCCCTGAGACCCCCAGAGACCCCTGGGCCCCACCCCGAGACACCCAGATACCTCCAGACAGCCCCAGAGAGCCCCAAACCCTGCCAGGGTCCCACCCTGACACCCCCAGAACCACCCCCAGACCATCCAGGGCTCCCATTCTGTGCCCCCCGTGCGCCCCAGTCCCTGCCAGGGTCCCATCCTGAGACCCCCAGAGACCCCCAGACCCTGCCAGGGTCTCATCCCACCTGCTCCCACTCCAGAGTTCACCCCCCAGCTCAGCCCCCACTGTGCCCTGCCTGTGCCCCCCTGTCCCTGTGTCCCTCTGTCCCTGTGTCCCCTGTCCGTGTCCCCAGCTGCTGGCCAGTGCCAGCTACAGTGCCATGGTGTGACTCCTGTTCCTCTGTCCCTCTGTCCCTCTGTCCCTGCCCCAGCTGCTGGCCAGTGCCAGCTGTGATGACACAGAGTGACCCCTGTCCCTCTGTCTCTCTGTCCCTCTGTCTCTCTGTCCCTCTGTGTCCCCAGCTGCTGGCCAGTGCCAGCTATGACGACACGGTGCGCCTGTACCGGGAGGAGGAGGATGACTGGGTGTGCTGTGCCACCCTGGAGGGGCACGAGTCCACCGTGTGGGCAGTGGCGTGGGAGGGCTCCGGCCGCCGCCTCGTGTCCTGCAGCGATGACCGCACCCTGCGCGTGTGGCAGCGCTTCGAGCCCGGCAACCCCGAGGGTCAGGGCACAGGGATGGAGGGCAGGGATGGGGAGAGAGAGAAAAAAGGGAGAGGGAAAAGGCAGGAGGGAAAAGGGAAGGGAAAGAGGGAGAGGGAAGAGGAAGGGGTAAAGGAGTGAGTGAAAAAAAGGACTGGGAAAGAGGGGAGGAGGAGAAGGAAAAAAGAGAGGAAAGAGAGAGGGTAGGAAAAGCAAGAGGGAAAAGAGGGGGAGGGAGAAGGAAGGAGAGAAAAAAAAAACAGGGAAAGGAGAAGATGAGGGAAAATAGAAAAATGAGGGAGAAGGAAAAGGGGAAAAATGGAGGGGGAGGGCCCCGCTGTCCCTGACATCCCCAATGTCCCTGTCCCTGTCCCAGGCGTGCCCTGCAGCGGCTCAGAGCCCAGCTGGAAATGCGTCTGCACCCTGTCGGGGTACCACGGGCGCACCATCTACGACGTGGCCTGGTCAGTGGGGGCACCTGGGGGGCATTGGGGGGCATTTAGGGCACCTGGGCACACCTGGGGGGCATTGGGGGGCATTTGGGGACACCTGGGGGTCATTTGGGGCATCTGGGGACACCTGGGGGGTACTGGGGGCACCTGGGCACACCTGGGGGGCATTGGGGGACATCGGGGGACATCAGGGATGCCTCACCAGGGCCCCGTCCCCTCCCTGGGATCCTCCTGGTGCCACCTGACCGAGACCCCCTCTCCTCCCTGTGACCCCCATGACCCCTCTGGGTGCCCCCTGAGACCCCGACCCCTCCCTGGTGGCCCCCATGACCCTCCAGGTGCCACCTAACCAAGGGCCCCATCCCCTCTCTGTGACCCTCTGGGTGCCACGCCAACCCGGGACCCCTGATGGCCCCTCCAGGAGCCCCTGACCCCCTCCCTGGTGCCCCCTGTGACCCTCTGCGTGCCACCACCCTCATGACTCCTCCTCGTGCCCCCTGAGCCCGTCCCCTCCCTGGTGGCCCCCGGGTGCCCCCTGAGCCCATCCCCTCCCTGGTGGCCCCCCGGGTGCCCCCTGAGCCCGTCCCCTCCCTGGTGGCCCCCGGGTGCCCCCTGGGCCCGTTCCCCGCAGGTGCCACCTGACGGGCGCGGTGGCCACGGCGTGCGGCGACGACGCCGTGCGCGTGTTCGAGGAGGCGACGCCGGCGTCCCCCGGGTGCCCGCCCACCTTCGGCCTGGCCGCCCACGTGCCCCGGGCACACGCCCAGGACGTCAACGGGGTGGCCTGGCACCCGCGGGAGCCCGGGCTGCTGGCGTCCTGCGGCGACGACGGCGACATCGCCTTCTGGCACTACCAGCGCCCCGAGGGGCTCTGAGGGGCACCGGCGCCTCCAGGATCACCCCAACATCCGCCAGGATCACCCCAACATCCTCCAGGATCACCCAGTGGCCTCCAGGATGACCCAGCGGCCTCCAGGATCACCCAGTGGCCTCCAGGGTGACCCAGTGGCCTCCAGGACTTCTCGGTGGCCTCCAAGACCCCTCCCGTGGCCTCCAAGACCACCCTGTGGCCTCCGGGACCTTCTCGTGTTCCCCGAGCGTCCTCCCAAGACCCTTCCAGCGCTCTCCAGGACTCCCCACCATGGTCCTCAGGAGCCTCCTGTGGCCTCCAGAATCCTCCACGAGATCCTCCCGGACGTCTCAGTGTCCCCCAGGACCCTTCTTGTGGCCTCCAGGACCCTCTCAGTGTCCCCCAGGACATCTCAGTGTCATCCACGACCTTTCTCGTGGTCTCCAGGCCTCTCCTTGTGTCCTTCAGGACCCCCCCCAATGGCCTCCAGAACCTTCCCATGTCCTCCAGGACTTTCCCGTGTCCCCCAGGACATCTCAGTGTCCTCCTTGTGTCCTTCAGGACCCTCCCAGTGTCCTCCAGGGCATCTCAGTCTCATCCAGAACCCCCCCAAGGCCTCCTCTCCCTCCCCATTCGGACGTTATGGGGTCAGGATCGCCAGGATTGGGATCGGGGCAGGTTTGGGATCCCAGGATCTGGGCGGGATTTCTGCCCCAAACCAAATAAATCAAATGAATTCCTGGAAAAATCCCTCGGATCGTCCCTTCCCCGGAGGTTTGGGGTCGGCCTGGAACCCTGAAGGGCCCTAAAGAAGTTTGGGGTGCGGGAATTTGGGATCCAGGAATTTGGGGTCACTTCCCCCCCTCCAGCACCGAGGCTGAGTTGGATCCTGAAGTTTATTCCAACCTAAAAAAAACTCTGTACAAAACATCCCCACCCCAAAAAGCAACGGGAACGTGGGAGGGGACGGACACGGGGCTGGGGAGGGGGGGATTTTATGGGATTTAGTGGGCTTTTGTGGGACTTTCAGGGATTTTGTGGGATTTGATGGGATTTTACAGGATTTTTATGGGATTTTACAATATTTTGGGGGTTTTTTTTTGTTTTTGTGGGATTTGCTGGGATTCTGTGGGATTCTGGGCTCAGTCGGAGTCGCTGTCGCTCTCGGCCTCCTTGACGTCGACGCTGAATTTGTACTCCTGGTCGCAGCCCATGTAGGCGTCGCTCATGAAGTACAGGGTGTAGTGCTGGGTGCCCGCCGCGGGCGCCACGAAGTCCAGCTTCACCTGGGGGGCGGCAGCACCACCGAGGGGTCACCCAATGGCACCCAGCCCATGGCACCCAGCCCATGGCACCCTCAGTGCCACCGAGGGGTCACCGCAGTGGCACCCAGCCCATGGCACCCAGCCCATGGCACCCTCAGTGCCACCAAGGTGTCACCCAGCCCATGGCACCCCAGTGGCACCGCAGTGGCACCCAGCCCATGGCACCCAGCCCATGGCACCCTCAGTGCCACCGAGGGGTCACCCAATGGCACCCAGCCCATGGCACCCAGCCCATGGCACCCTCAGTGCCACCGAGGGGTCACCCAATGGCACCCAGCCCATGGCACCCTCAGTGGCACCAAGGTGTCACCCAGACCTTGGCACCCAGCCCATGGCACCCAGCCCATGGCACCGCAGTGGCACCCAGCCCATGGCACCCAGCCCATGGCACCTCGATGTGACCTCAGTGCCACCCAGACTGTGGCACCCTCCCCGCGGCACTGCAGTGGCATCAATCCTGTGGCACCCAGCCCGTGGCACCTCAGTGTCACTGCAGTGGCACCAAGCCCATGGCACCCTCAGTGTGACTCTGGTGTCACCCAGCCCGTGGCACCCTCCCCCATGGCACCCACCAGCTTCATCCCCCCCCAGTGTCACCCCCTCCCTGTGGCACTTTGGTGGCACCCACCAGTGTCACCCCCCTCTCCCCATGTGACCCCCGGTTTCACCCCCATGTCACCCCTCTGTGTCACCCCCTGTGTGTCGCTCACCAGTGTCACCCTGGTGTCACCCTTTTGTGTCAACCTGTGTCACCCCCCCAGTGTCACCCACCCTGTGTCACCCACCCTGTGTCACCCTGGTGTCATCACCCCATGTCACCCCCCTGTGTTACCCAGCCTGTGTCATCTCAGTGTCACTGCCCAGTGTCACCTCCCCTGTGTTACCCCCTGACATCACCCCTGGTGTCACCCCCCTGTGTCACCCCCCCACATTGTCAACCCTCATGTCAGCCCCTCAATATCACCCCCAGTGTCACCTCCCCTGTGTCACCCCCGGTGTCTCCTGTCCCACCTTGGCCTTCTGCTGCAGCGTCAGGCGTTTGATGGAGATGAGGCTGTTGGACTTGGAGTCTCCGATCACCACCCACCAGCCCTCCTCACGCTTCTGCAGGGACACAGGGACACGGGGACATCAGGGGACATCAGGGACACTGTCACCCTCCCTGTGCCACCCACCCTGTGCCACCCTCCCTGTGCCACCCACTAGCCCTCCTCACGCTTCTGCAGGGACACAGGGACATGGCGGCATTGGGGACATCAGAGGACATTGGGGACATCAGGGACCTCAGGGCTAGGCACAGGGACACCTTGTTGCCACCCAGCCTGCACCGCCCACTGAGACACGGGCACAGGGGATTGGGGGCACTGAGACTTGGGGCAGTCCCATCCCGATCCCAATCCCGCCCATTGATCCCGATCCCGCCCATTGATCCCGATCCCACCCATTGATCCCGATCCCGACCCCGCGGTACCTGTGGGAACAGGGGGGCGATGACCGGCCCCGTGACCTCCTCCTCCCGCTCCAGCTGCACCAGCACCACCACAGGGCCACCGCTGGGGACAGAGCACGGCATCAGGAGCTGCGGGATCCCATCCCAATCCCAATGATCCCAAACCCATCCCATCCCAAGGATCACAATCCCGATGATCCCATTCCCAGACCCGCCTGCGGATGCTGTCCCTGTCCCCCACCTCGTGGGACAGCTCCATGTTGGGGTAGCGGCTGCAGAACCATCCCCAACCCCCTGATCCCGATCCTGATGATCCCATCCCAATCCTGATCCCAATGATCCTGATCCCATCCCCATCCTGATGATCCCAATCCCGATCCCATACAAACCTGCGGATGCTGTCCCTGTCCCCCACCCAGTGATGATCCTGATCCCATCCCATCCCATCCCATCCCATCCCATCCCATCCCATCCCATCCCATCCCATCCCATCCCATCCCAATGATCCGAATGATTCCAATCCTGATGTTCCCGATGTTCCCTCACCTGCGGATGCTGTCCCTGTCGCCCACCTCGTGGGACAGCTCCATGTTGGGGTAGCGGTTGCAGAACCATCCCCATCCCCATCCCACCCCAATGACCCCAATCCCGACGATCCCAATGACCCCAATCCCAACGATCCCAATGACCCCAATCCCAATGATCCCAATCCCCAGCGTTCCCTCACCTGCGGATGCTGTCCCTGTCACCCACCTCGTGGGACAGCTCCATGTTGGGGTAGCGGTTGCAGAACCATCCCCATCCCCATCCCGCCCCAATGACCCCAATCCCGACGATCCCAATGACCCCAATCCCGATGATCCCAATGACCCCAATCCCCAGCGTTCCCTCACCTGCGGATGCTGTCCCTGTCGCCCACCTCGTAGGACAGCTCGATGTTGGGGTAGCGGTTGCAGAACCGCGCCACGTCGGCGATCTGCGCCTCGGGCAGCTGCAGCAGCGCCGTGCGCTCCTCGTCCTCCATCTCCATGATGTCGAACACGCTCTCCACGCCCTGGCAATTTCGGGATTTGTGCATTTGTCACCCCCCAGGAGCTCGTTAGCGCCGTGTTAATTGGGGGGACAACTCGGGGGATCTTCTTTAATTGGTGGAAGAACCTGGGGTATCTCAACCCATCACAAGAGTTCATCAGTTGCTCGTTAATTGGGGGGATAACCCAGGGATCTCGTTAATTGGTGGGGTATCTCGTTAACTGAAATAATTCAGGGGATCTCATTAATTCATGGAGTAACTCAGGGGATCTTGTTAATTGGTGGAGTAACTCAGGGTATTTCAACCCACCACAAGAGATCATCCATTGAATGTTAATTAGTGAAATAACTCAGGGGTATCTCATTAATTGGGGAAATAATTTAGGGTATCTCATTAATTGGGGGAATAACTCAGGGGATCTTCATTAATTGGTGGAAGAACCTGGAGTATCTCAACCCATCACAAGAGTTCATCACAAGAGCTCATTAACTGGGAGAATAACTCAGGGATCTCGTTAGTTGGTGGGGTATCTTGTTAATTGATGAAATAATTCAGGGGATCTTGTTAATTGGTGGAAGAACTTGGGGTATCTCAACCCATCACAGGAGTTCATCAGTTGCTTGTTAATTGGTGAAAATAACTCACCCTTTTTTTGTTAATTGGTGGAACAACTTGGGGTATCTCATTAATTGGGGAAATAACTCAGGGTATCTCATTAATTGGGGAAATAACTCAGGGTATCTCATTAATTAGTGAAATAACCCCGATTAAAGCTTTTCCCTCCTGGATTCACCCCGAAACCAACTCATTTCACAACTCTGCCATCCCTAAAACTCATGGGCCAGAGCGGATTTCCTAAATTCCAGCTTTTCCCGAAACTCCAAAGCTGAGATTCCTGTGACCCAGGTGTCCCCCTGGGTGTCCCTGGGTGTCCCCTGGATATCCCTGGGTGTCCCCTGGGTGTCCCCTGGGTGTCCCTGGGTGTCCCCTGGATATCCCTGGGTGTCCCCTGGGTGTCCCCTGGGTGTCCCTGGGTGTCCCCTGGATATCCCTGGGTGTCCCCTGGGTGTCCCCTGGGTGTCCCTGGGTGTCCCCTGGATGCCCCCTGGATGCCCCCTGGGTGCCCCCGGATGCCCCCGGGGTGTCCCTGGATGCCCCCTGGGTGCCCCTGGATGTCCCTGGATGCCCCCTGGGTGTCCCTGGATGTCCCTGGATGCCCCCTGGGTGCCCCTGGGTGTCCCTGGATGTCCCCTGGATGTCCCTGGATGTCCCTGGATGCCCCCTGGGTGTCCCTGGGTGTCCCTGGGTGTCCCCTGGATGCCCCCTGGGTGGCCCTGGATGCCCCCGGATGCCCCCGGGGTGTCCCTGGATGCCCCCTGGATGTCCCCTCGGTGTCCCCGGGTGTCCCCCAGGTGCCCCCAGGCCGTACCTTGTCCGTGCAGCGCTTGATGTGCTCGGAGGTGAAGTGGGGCAGCTGCTTCAGGTACGAGTCCTTGGACCACATGGCCTGAGTGACCATCTGGGCCAGCTCCATGGCGGCCAGCGCCGGGCTCAGCCACCCATTGCTGGACAGCACGTCCACACAGGCCTGGATCAGCCGGATCGCCTGGACATGGGGACAGGGACATGGACAGGGATGGTCAGTGACAGGGACAGGGATGGTCAGTGACAGGGACATGGACACGGACAGGAACAGGGATGGTCAGTGACACTGACAGGGATGGTCAGTGACAGGGACAGCGATGGTCAGTGACAGGGACAGGGATGGTCAGTGATACGGACAGGGGTCAGTGACACAGCCACCCATTGCTGGACAGCGTGTCCACGCAGGCCTGGATCAGCTGGATCGCCTGGACATGGGGACAGGGACAGGGATGGTCAGTGACAGGGACAGCGATGGTCAGTGACAGGGACAGGGATGGTCAGTGATACGGACAGGGGTCAGTGACACAGCCACCCATTGCTGGACAGCGTGTCCACGCAGGCCTGGATCAGCTGGATCGCCTGGACATGGGGACAGGGACAGGGATGGTCAGTGACAGGGACAGCGATGGTCAGTGACAGGGACAGGGATGGTCAGCGACAGGGACATGGACACGAACAGCGATGGTCAGTGACAGGGACAGCGATGGTCAGTGACAGGGACATGGACACGGACAGGAACAGGGATGGTCAGTGACACTGACAGGGATGGTCAGTGACAGGGACACGGATGGTCAGTGACAGGGACAGCGATGGTCAGTGACAGGGACAGGGATGGTCAGTGATACGGACAGGGGTCAGTGACACTGACAGGGATGGTCAGTGACAGGAACAGGGATGGTCAGTGACAGGGACAGCGATGGTCAGTGACAGGGACAGGGATGGTCAGTGATACGGACAGGGGTCAGTGACACAGCCACCCATTGCTGGACAGCGTGTCCACGCAGGCCTGGATCAGCTGGATCGCCTGGACACAGGGACAGGGACAGGAACACGTGTGGTCAGTGACATGGACAGGGATGGTCAGTGACACTGACAGGGATGGTCAGGGACAAGGACAAACACAAGAACAGGGACACAGCCAGGGATGGGGACTCCATGGGATGGACCCAGACTGGAATCCCTGGAGAACTGACCCCATGGGATGGAATCCCTGGAGAATTGATCCCATGGGATGGAATCCCTGCAGAACTGACCCCATGGGATGGAGCAATCCCTGGAGAACCTCATTATCCTGCCCTGCTTTCACTGGCCCCAAATCCCATCCCCATCCCGGATTCCAGCCCGTTTTCCCGTGACCGATGCGGGATCCCTCCCTGGATCCCTCCTGCTCCTTTGCTGCACTCCCCACGCCCTGGGCAGCGTTTCTGGGACCGGGGTCCCACCTTGCTGAGGATCTCCTCGGTGTCCGACTGCAGCTCGGCGCTCAGCTGCATGCGGGACAGGTGGGCCTGCAGGAGCAGGTTGGTCTTGACGTGGGGGTCGTTGAACTTGGGGTTGGTCAGTTTGTGGGGCACCTTCTGGGACAGCTGCGGGCCAAGGAGAAAGCCCTCAGTGCCCAACGCCTCCGACCCAGGATTTACCCCCAAAACAGCCTCAGCCCGGGGGCGGTGGAGGGAGAAACATTTTGGGATCACGGGACTAACACGGCTGGGATCATTGAGTGCCCATCCCATCCTATCCATCCCAATCCCATCCCATCCCATCCCATGCCATGGATCCCATCCCATCCCATCCCATCCCACCCCATCCCATGGATCCCGTCCCATGGATCCCGTCCCATCCCGTCCCATCCCATCCCATCCCATCCCATCCCATCCCATCCCATCCCATCCCATCCCATCCCATCCCATCCCATCCCATCCCATCCCATCCCATCCCATCCCATCCCATCCCATCCCATCCCATCCCATCCCATCCCATCCCATCCCATCCCATCCCATCCCATCCCATCCCATCCCATCCCATCCCATCCCATCCATCCATCCCATCCCATCCCATCCCATCCCATCCCATCCCATCCCATGGATCCCATCCCATCCCATCCTCCCATCCCACCCCATCCCATCCCATGCCCATCCCATGGATCCCATCCCCATGGATCCCATCCCATCCCATCCCATGGATCCCATCCCAGGATCCCATCCCATCCCATCCCATCCCATCCCATCCCATCCCATCCCATCCCATCCCATCCCATCCCATCCCATCCCATCCATCCATGGATCCCTCCCATCCCATCCCATCCCTCCCATCCCATCCCATCCCATCCCATCCCATCCCATCCCATCCATCCCATCCCATCCCATCCCATCCCATCCCATCCCACCCCACCCCACGGATCCCATCCCACCCCAGGGATCCCACCCCAGGGACCCCGGCCTGCACCTGCCGCAGCAGGTTGTCCTCGTGGTGCCGGATGGGGATGTTCTCGTACTCGGCGGCGTTGGAGATGATCTCCAGCAGCCCCCGCACCTTGGTCTTGGCGTTGAGGGACATGCTGAACAGTTCTGGGGGAAAACATGCCACAATCAGGAATTTTGAGGGGAAAAACTCAAAAATTGGGAATTTGGAGGGAAAAACTCAAAAATCGGGAATTTTGGGGGGAAAAACTCAAAAACCAAGAATTTTGAGGGGAAAAACATACAAAAATTGGGAATTTGGGGGGAAACACACAAAAATTGGGAATTTGTGGGAAAACCACAAAACCAGGGAATTTTTTGGGGGAAACACACAAAACCAGAGATTTTTTGAGGAAAAGCAGACAAAAATTGGGAATTTTGGGGAAAACACAAAACCAGGGATTTTTTGGGGGAAAAACATGGAAAAAAGGGATTTTTTTGGGGAAAACCCACAAAACCAGGGATTTCTTTTGGGAAATAGAAAAATTGGGGTGTTTTTTTTGGGGAAAACACACAAAACCAGAGATTTTTGTGGGGAAATACAAAAACTGGGATTTTTTGAGGGAGAAAGCACACAAAACCAGGGATTTTTTTAGTGAAAAATATAGAAAAACTGGGATTTTTTGTGGGGGAGGAAACAGAAAAATCAGGGTTTTTGGGAGGAAACACACAACAGTCAGGGTTTTTGGGGGGAAGCAGCCAAAAGCCGGGGTTCTGGCAGCACCTATGGTGGTGTAGTTGATGTAGTAGTAGGCGGCGATCATGCCCAGGTTGAGCGGCGCCACGTCCATCTCGTCCTCGATGCTGATGCACTTGGACTGCTCCAGGTCGCTGAGGGTCTGCTCCACCAGCTCCGACAGGTGATCCGAGAGGTGCCGGTGGGACACGCCTGGGGGGCAACGGGAGGGGATCCATGGCTGGGATCCATGGGCGGGATCCATGGGATGGGATTGATGGGATGGGATGCGAATGGAATCAATGGGATGGGATCCATGAGATGGGATGGGATCCATGGGATGGGATGGGATCCATGGGATAATGGGATCCATGGGTGGGATCCATGGGATAACGGGATCCATGGGTGGGATCGATGGGATCCATGGGATAACGGGATGGGATCCATGGGTGGGATCCATGGGATAACGGGATGGGATCCATGGGGTAACGGGATGGGATCCATGGGATGGGATCCATGGGATAACGGGATCCATGGGTGGGATCCATGGGTGGGATCCATGGGATAACGGGATGGGATCCATGGGAAAATGGGATGGGATCCATGGGGTGGGATCCATGGGATGGGATCCATGGGTGGGATCCATGGGATAACGGGATGGGATCCATGGGACGGGATGGGATTGATGGGATGGGATGTGAATGGGATCAATGGGATGGGATCCATGGGATGGGATCCACGGGATGGGATGGAAATGGGATCCACGGGATGGGATGGAAATGGGATCCATGGGATGGGATCCACGGGATGGGATGGGATGGGATGGGATGGGATGGGATGGGATGGGATGGGATGGGATGGGATGGGATGGGATGGGATGGGATGGGATGGGATCCATGGCATGGGATGGATGGGATGCGACTGCCAGCACCATCATGACCCCAGGCCGTTCCCAAGGGACATCCCAGGCTGCCCGCGGGCCCCGCTCCCACCTTGCAGGTTGTAGTAGTTGGGGTTCTGGGTCATCCTGCGGTACAGGAAGGTCCAGGTCAGGTAGTCCACGGCGTCCTGCTTGTTCTCGATGGTCTTGGTGACGATCTCGGCGTTGAAGTGGTCGTGCATGCAGTGGTCCAGGTGGGATTCCACCGGCAGCGGCTCGTACAGGAACTTCTTGAAGAAATCCTGCGGCAGGACGAGCAGCAAAAGGGAAAGGATTAAAGAATGAACCCCGAAAATGCTGTGGGAACGCCCAGGCTGAGAACTCTGCGAGGGTTGGGATCATCCCCATGGTGATCCAAGCCCTGAGTGAGGGTTTGGATCCCAGCCCACCCCATCCCACTGATCCCATCCCATTGATCCCACCCCATCCCATTGATCCAATCCCACTGATCCCATCCCATGGATCCCATCCTGCTCCATGGATCCCATCCCATCCATCCCAATCTCAATCTCAATCTCATCCCACCCCATCTCATTGATCCCATCCCACCCCATCCCATCGACCCCACTGATCCCACTGATCCCATCCCATTGATCCCACCCCATTCCATTGATCCCACCCCACCCCAATCCCCATCCCAACCCTTAGTGAGGGTCCTCCACCAGCTGGAGGAGGACAATCCCGGTTGAAATCCCGGGAACGTCCCTGGATCCATCACCCACCTTCTTGGAGCCCTGGCACATGATGACGCAGCGCCCCTCGTCATCCTGCAGCGGCCGGTTGGCGTGGCCGACCATCTGCAGCACGTCGTAGATGGGGTAATCCACGTACCTGGGATGGGCACAGGGTCAGGGAGCTCCAGAGAGGGATCCCAGCCCATCCCATCCCATCCCGTCCCATCACATGGATCCCACTGATCCCATCCCATCCCATCCCATCCCGTCCCATCCCGTCCCATCACATGGATCCCACTGATCCCATCCTATCCCATGGATCCCATTGATTGCATCCCATCCCATCCCATCCCATCCCATCCCATCCCATCCCATCCCATCCCATCCCATCCCATCCCATCCCATCCCATCCCATCCCATCCCATCCCATCCCCATCCCATCCCATCCCATCCCATCCCATCCCATCCCATCCCATCCCATCCCATCCCATCCCATCCCATCCCATCCCATCCCATCCCATCCCATCCCATCCCATCCCATCCCATCCCATCCCATCCCATCCCATCCCGTCCCGTCCCATCCCATCCCGTCCCGTCCCGTCCCATCCCGTCCTGTCCCATCACATGGATCCCACTGATCCCATCCCATCCCATCCCGTCCTGTCCCGTCCCATCACATGGATCCCACTGATCCCATCCTATCCCATGGATCCCATTGATTGCATCCCATCCCATCCCGTCCCATCACATGGATCCCACTGATCCCATCCTATCCCATCCCTTCCCATCCCATCCCATCCCACCCCATCCCATCCCATCCCATCCCACCCCATCCCATCCCATCCCATCCCATCCCATCCCATCCCATCCCATCCCATCCCGTGGATCCCGGGGGATCGGGGATCGGCTCACGCGTGGATCTTGCCGTTGTAGTACTGCGTGTCCATGATGATCACCAGGTGGGCCGAGATGTTCATGCCCCAGCAGAGGCTGCGCGAGGCCACCATCACCTGGACAGCTCCTGCGGGCGGGGAGGGGACCGGGGTCAGCGGGGACAGAGATCCCGGGAGTCTGGGCACTCGGAGAGGGGGCGATGGGGAAACGCCCGGATTTTTTGGGGGTGGGAGGTGGAGAAGCACGGAGTGGGTTGGGTTGGGTTGGGTTGGGTTGGGTTGGGTTGGGAGAGATCCTGAAGAGCATCCACTGCCACCCCTGCCATGGGCAAGGACACTTCCCATAGATCCAGGGTGCTCCAACCTGGCCTTGGACACTTCAGGGATCCAGGGGCAGCCACAGCTGCTCTGGGAATTCCATCCCAGCCCCTCCCCACCCTCATTCCTTCCCAAAATCCCATGTAAATGTCCCCTTTCCCAGTGGGAAGCCATTCCCTGGCTCCTGTCCCTCCATCCCTTGTCCCCAGTCCCTCTCCAGCTCTCCTGGAGCCCCTTCAGGCCTCGCAAGGGCTCTGAGGTGTCCCCAGGGAGGTCTCACGGAGCTTGGACAAGGCGTTAGCCCCAGTCTCAGGACTGTGGGCACTGCTGGGCTCCAGGAGAGGCTTTTCCAGGTGCTGTTCCCATCCCATCCCATCCCAATCCCATCCCACCCCATCCCACCCCAATCCCGGTCCCGTCTCACCGGAGCTGAAGAGCTGCTCCACCACGCGCCGCTCCATGGCCGTGAGCCCCTCGTGCAGGTACCCGACGCCGTTCACCAGCGTCTCCTTCAGCGTGGGGTCGCTGAGCTTCTCCAGGTACGGCACCAGGTCCTTCTCGGCGCAGTGCAGGAACCTGGGGAGACATCCAGGGAATGGGGTGGGCTGGGAAAGGTCTTTGGGATCACCCATCCCATTCATCCCATCCCACCCATCCCATCCAGTTCATCCCAATCCCATCCATCCCCTCCCCTCCCCTCCCCTCCCCTCCCCTCCCCATCCCATCCATCCAAATCCCATCCCATTCCTGATCCCCCTTTTCTCCAGGCTGAGCCCCTTTCCCAGCTCCCTCAGCAATTCCCCATCTCCACCTCCAACCCCTTAACCCATCCCTGGACCCTGTCCAGCCCCATAACCCATCCCTGGACACTCTCCAACCCCACAGCCCATCCCTGGACCCTGTCCAGCCCCATAACCCATCCCTGAACCCTGTCCAGCCCCATAGCCCATCCCTGGACATTCTCCAGTCCCACAGCCCATCCCCGGCCCCTGCCCAGCCCCACAGCCCATCCCTGGACATTCTCCAGCCCCACAGCCCATCCCCGGACCCTGTCCAGCCCCATAACCCATCCCTGGCCCCTGTCCAGCCCCATAGCCCATCCCCGGCCCCTGCCCAGCCCCACAGCCCATCCCGCGGTGCCACCTGTGGCGCTGCACGTCGGAGGCGCAGGTGGTGAGGATGTTGATGGCCGTGAGCCGCGTCTGCTTGCGCGACGGGACGAAGACCAGCACGGGCTTCTTGGGCGAGTGCTTCATGACTGCGTGGTACACGGGCTTGGCCATGGACAGCAGCCGCGTCTGCGTGTGGCTGATGTTGAAACCCTGCAGGGAAAAGGGGAATTGCCACTGAATTCCAAAGGATTCCCCGCCAAAGCGGTGGGAAACGCTGGAAAATTGGCTTTTTAGGCAAGAATTGATGATAACAAGAGCTGCCAATGATCCCAAGGGATAATTACCAAGACCCAATTAGACAAGAATTAATTAGATAAGAATTACCAATGATCCCAAGGGATTTTCCCAAGGATTAATTCACCAAGAATTAACAATGATCCTAAGGGATTATTACCAGGAATTAATTAGCCAAGAATTAACAATAATAAAGAGTCACCAAGGATTACCAAGAATCAATTAGGCAAGAGTCACCAATGATCCCAGTGAATAATTACCAAGAATCAATTAGACAGGAGTTACCAACGATCCCAAGGAATTATTACCAAGAGTTAATTAGCCAAGAATTAACAATAACAAAAATTACCAATTGTTCCAAAAGGTAATTACCAAGAATTAATGAGGCAAGAGACAAGAGTTACCAATGATCCCAAGGTATTTTCCCAAGGATTAATTAGACAAGAGTTACCAATGATCCCAAGGGATTATTATCAAGAATTAATTAGCCAAGAATTACCAATGATCCCAGGGGTTTTCCCAAGGATTAATTAGCCAGGAGTTACCAATGATCCCAAGGGATTTTACCAAAACTCAATTATCCAAGATTCCCGCTGATCCCATGGGATCATCCCAAGGGATTAATTGCTGAGACACAAATTAGCCAAGAGTTACCAGCAGTCCTGAGGGATTTCACCAAGAATTAATTAGACAAGAATTAATTAGACAAGAGTTACCAATGAACTCAAGGGATTTTTGCCAAGAATTAATTAGGCAAGAGTTGCCAATCATCCCAAGGAATTAAAACAATAATTAGGCACGAGTTACCAATGATCCCAAGGGATTTTTCCAAGAATCAATTAGACAAAAATTAATTAGACAGGAGTTACCAATGCGCCCAAGGGATTATTAACATTAATTAGGCAAGAATTACCAATGATCCCAAGGGATTTTTCCAAGACCCAATTAGCTAAGAATTACTTAGACAGGAGTTACCAACGATCCCAAGAAATTATTATCAAGAATTAATTAGCCAAGAATTATCGATGATCCCAAGGGATTTTTCCAAGAATCAGTAAGACAAAAATTAATTAGACAAGGGTTATCAATGATCCCAAGGGATTATTATCAAGAATTAATTGGCCAAGAATTAATTAGACAGGAGTTACCAATGATCCCAAGGGATTATTAACAAGAATTAGGCACAAGTTACCAATGATCCCAAGGGATTTTACCAAAACCCAAATTAGCCAAGAATTATTAATGATCCCACGGGATTTTTCCAAGATCCAATTAGCCAAGAGTCACCAATGATCCCAAGGAATTATTAACCAGAATTAGGCACAAGTTACCAATGATCCCAAGGGATTATTATCAAGAATTAATTAGCCAAGATTTATCGATGATCCCAAGGGATTTTTCCAAGACCCAATTAGCCAAGAATTACTGATGATCCTGAGGAATTTTTCCAAGAATCAATTAGGCAAAAATTAATTAGCCAGGAGTTACCAACGATCCCAAGGGATTTTACCAAAACTCAATTATCCAAGATTCCCACTGATCCCATGGGATCATCCCAAGGGATTAATTGCTGAGACACAAATTAGCCAAGAGTTACCAGCAGTCCTGAGGGATTTCACCAAGAATTAATTAGACAAGAATTAATCAGACAGGAGTTACCAGTGATCCCAAGGGATTATTAACAAGAATTAATTGGCCAAGAATTAATTAGACAGGAGTTACCAATGATCCCAAGGGATTATTAGCAAGAATTAGGCACAAGTTACCAATGATCCCAAGGGATTTTTCCAAGACCCAATTAGCCAAAAACTACTAATGATCTTGAGGAATTTCTCCAAGAATCAATTAGAGAAAAATTAATTAGACAGGAGTTACCAATGATCCCAAGGGATTTTACCAAAACTCAAATTAGCCAAGAATTATCGATGATCCCAAGGGATTTTACCAAAACCCCAAACAGCCAAGAATTACCAATGATCCCAAGGGATTTTTCCAAGACCCAATTAGCCAAGAGATGCCGATGATCCCAAGGGATTTTTCCAAGACCCAATTAGCCAAGAGTCACCAATGATCCCAAGGGATTTTCCCAGGAATCCCGGCCATTCCCGTCCCTACCTGGATGTGCAGCTCCAGGGGCACGGGGCGCACGTTGGGGTGGAAGTTGAAGGTGGCGGTGGCGCTGCAGCCCAGCCAGTGCGCCACGTCCTTGGCGTTGGACAGCGACGAGCTGAGCGCCACGATGCGGATGGGCCGCTCGATCTGCGACGAGATGTAGCGCATGCGCGAGCAGATCACCTCCAGCACGGGCTGCGGGGGGAATGGGATCAGAATGGGATCTGTGAGTGGGATCAGGAATTGGATCTGTGAGCAGATCACCTCCGGCACGGGCTGCGGGGGGAATGGGATCAGAATGGGATCTGTGAGTGGCATCAGGAATTGGATCTGTGAGCAGATCACCTCCAGCACAGGCTGCGGGGGGAATGGGATCAGGAATGGGATTGGGAATGGGACCTGTGAGCAGATCACCTCCAGCACGGGCTGCGGGGGAAATGGGATCAGAATGGGATCTGTGAGTGGGATCAGGAATTGGATCTGTGAGCAGATCACCTCCAGCACGGGCTGCGGGGGGAATGGGATCAGAATGGGATCTGTGAGTGGCATCAGGAATTGGATCTGTGAGCAGATCACCTCCAGCACGGGCTGCGGGGGGAATGGGATCAGAATGGGATCTGTGAGTGGCATCAGGAATTGGATCTGTGAGCAGATCACCTCCAGCACAGGCTGCGGGGGGAATGGGATCAGGAATGGGATTGGGAATGGGACCTGTGAGCAGATCACCTCCAGCACGGGCTGCGGGGGGGGAATGGGATTGGGAATGGGATCTGTGAGCAGATCACCTCCAGCACGGGCTGCGGGGGAAAAATGGGATCGGGATCAGGAATGGGATCAGGAGCGCATGCGCGAGCAGATCACCTCCAGCACGGGCTGTGGGGGAAATGGGATCAGAATGGGATCTGTGAGTGGGATCGGGAATGGGATCAGGAGTGGGATCTGTGAGCAGATCACCTCCAGCACGGGCTGCGGGGGGAAAAATGGCGTCGGGAATGGGATTGGGAATGGGATCTGTGAGCAGATCACCTCCAGCACGGGCTGCAGGGGAAATGGGATCAGAATGGGATCTGTGAGTGGGATCGGGAATTGGATCTGTGAGCAGATCACCTCCAGCACAGGCTGCGGGGGGAATGGGATCAGAATGGGATTGGGAATGGGATCAGGAGCTGATCACCTCCAGCACAGGCTGCGGGGGAAATGGGATCAGGAATGGGATTGGGAATGGGATCAGGAGCAGACCACCTCCAGCATGGGCTATGGGGCAAATGGGATCGGGAATGGGATTGGGAATGGGACCTGTGAGCAGATCACCTCCAGCACGGGCTGCGGGGGAAAAATGGGATCAGGAATGGGATTGGGAATGGGATCAGGAGCTGATCACCTCCAGCATGGGCTGTGGGGGAAATGGGATTGGGAATGGGATTGGGAATGGGATTGGGAATGGGATCTGTGAGCAGATCACCTCCAGCACGGGCTGTGGGGGGGAAAACGGGATCAGGAATGGGATTGGGAATGGGATCAGGAGCGCATGCATGAGCAGATCACCTCCAGCATGGGCTGTGGGAAAATGGGATCAGGAGTGGGATCAGGGGCAGGATCAGGAACAGGATCAGGAGCGGACTCAGGATCAGGATCAGGAGCAGGATCAGGAGCGGGACCAGGAGTGGGATCAGGAGTGGGATCAGGAGAGGGATGAGGAGCGGGAACAGGATCAGGAGCAAGATCGGGAGCAGGACCAGGAGCGGGATCAGGAGCGGGATCAGGATCAGAAGCGGGATCAGGAGCGGGATCAGGATCAGAAGCGGGATCAGGAGCGGGATCAGGACTGTTCCTGGCTGAGATCCAGCAGGACACCCCATGGAAACCCCTCCTGACCTTCCCAAGGCATGGACACCTCCCCTCCCAAGCCACTGGGGAAATTCCCAGCAGGAAAATCTTCTCCAAAGCGCTCCCGAGCTGAAATTCCATGGGGAAATTCCCATTCCCAGAGTCTCACCCCGTTCTCGCCCCCGATCAGGTGCACTTCATCCACGATGAACAGGTTGACGTTCTGCACGTTCTTGCGCTGCTTCCAGCGGCGGGACAGGATATCCCACTTTTCCGGGGTGCTGATGATGATGTTCCCTTTTCCCAGCAGCTTCAGGTCCGTGCTGGTCTCCCCGGTGAGGAGAACCACCTTCTTGTTGAGGCGCTCCTGGAATTTCTCGTACCAATCCATGAAAACCTGCGCCGGGAAAATGGGAATTTGCCTCAAATTGGGGTGATTCCCACCAAATTCCCCTCAAATTCAGGCAATTCACACCAAATTCCCCTCATATTTCCCTCAAACTGTGGCAATTCCCACCAAATTCCTCTCAAATCGGGGCGATTTCCACCAAAATCCCCTCGTGTTTCCCTCAAATTCAGGCAATTCCCACCAAATTCCTCTCAAATTGGGGTGATTCCCACTAAATTCCTCTCAGATTGGGGAATTCCCACCAAATTCCCCTCATATTTCCCTCAAACTGGGGCAATTTCCCTCAAACTGGGGCGATTCCCACTAAATTCCTCTCAGATTGGGGAATTCCCACCAAATTTCCCCTCAAATCAGGGCAATTCCCACCGAATTCCCTCATATTTCCCTCAAACTGGGGCAATTCCCACCGAATTCCCCCATATTTCCCTCAAACTGGGGCAATTCCCACCAAATTCCTCTCAAACTGGGGCAATTCCCATCAAATTCCCCTCATATTTCCCTCAATTTGGGGCAATTCCCACCAAATTTCTCTCAAATTGGGGCGATTCCCACCAAGTTCCCCACAAATTGGGGTGATTCCCACAAAATTCCTCTCAAATTGGGGCAATTCCCACCAAATTCCCCTCATATTTCCTTCAAACTGGGGCCATTCCCCTCAAATTGTGGCGACTCCCACTGAATTCCTCTCAGATTGGGGAATTCCCACCAAATTCCCCTCAAACTGGGGCAATTCTCACCAAATTCCCTTCAAACTGGGATGATTTCCACCAAAGTCCCCTCATACTTCCTTCAAATTGGGGCAATTCCCAGCAAATTTCCCTCAAATTGGGGCAATTCCCACATAATTCCCATCAAATTGGGGTGATTCCCACAAAATTCCTCTCAAACTGGGGCAATTCCCACCAAATTCCCCTCATATTTCCTTCAAACTGGGGCCATTCCCACCAAATTGTGGCGATTCCCACTAAATCCCTCTCAGATTGGGGAATTCCCACCAAATTTCCCCTCAAATCAGGGCAATTCCCACCAAATTCCCTCATATTTCCCTCAAACTGGGGCAATTCCCACCAAATTCCCCTCATAATTCCCTCAAATTGGGGCGATCCCCACCAAATTGCCCTCATATTTCCTTCAAACTGGGGCTATTCCCACCAAATTCCCAGCAAATTCCCAGCGGATTTCCCTCAAATTTGGGCAACTCCCACCAAACTCCCCTCACAGTCCCCTCAAATTGGGGCGATTCCCACTAAATTCCTCTCAGATTGGGGAATTCCCACCAAATTTCCCTCAAACTGGGGCAATTCCCACCAAAGTCCCCTATATTTCCTTCAAACTGGGGCAATTCCCACCAAATTCCCAGCAAATTTCCCTCAAACTGGAGCGATTCCCATCTAATTCCTCTCAAATCGGGGAATTCCCACAAAATTCCTCAGACTGGGGCAATTCCCACCAAATTCCCACCAAATTTCCCTCAAACTGGGGCGATTCCCGCCCAGTTCCTGCAGAATTCACCCACAGGAGCGGCAGCACAGCGAAACCCCGGGTTCCTCCCACAGAGTGAGGGACGAAGGCGGGAATTTCCACCCCCGGGGAATTCCGGGATTCACCTGCTCGGCCAGGGCCTCCATGGGGGTGATGTAGACGCAGCGGCCCTCGGAGTTCTGGAGCAGCATGCGCAGGATGGCGAACTCGGCACAGATGGTTTTGCCGCTGCCTGTGGGCGCTCCCACAAACACGTTGTCGTCGCTGTTGTACACCGTGTTGAACACTGGAAAATCGGCGAGGGACAGGGAAAATCTCCGTGGATTTAGGGCAAATAGCTGGGAATGGGGTGGGGAGACACGGCCTGGATCCGGCCTGAGTGAGAGGAGATCCAGGAAAGGTAATTCAGGGAATTTTAGTCTGGGATTCACTGAGGAAACTCTCACAGGATTCCAAATTTCAATGAAAATCCCCATGGATTTCTGGCAAAAATCTGGGAATGGGATGGGAAACACGGCCTGGATCCAGCCTGAGTGAGAGGAGATCCATAAAGGGAATTTAGGGAATTTTAGTCTGGGCTTTACTGAGGAAACTCTCACATATTTCAAATTTCAATGAAAATCTCTGTGGATTTATGGCAAAGATCTGGGAATGGGGCAGGGAGACACGGCCTGGATCCGGCCTGAGCGAGAGGAGATCCAGGAAGGGTTGGTTTGGGAATTTTAGTCTGGGATTCACTGAGGAAACTCTCATAGGAGCTCCCAATTTGCCCAATTTCAGGGAAAATCCCCATGGATTTCTGGCAAAAATCTGGGAATGGGGTGGGAAACACGGCCTGGATCCGGCCTGAGCAAGAGGAGATCCAGGAAGGGTTGGTTTGGGAATTTTAGTCTGGAATTCCCTCAGGAAAACAAACTCCAGGGTGACACAGGAATTGCCAATGCCCCATTCCAGGCAGAGAAATCCCAAAGGGGAAGCCCCCAACTCCTTCCCTGCGAGCAGCAGCGCTGCAGAAATTCAGAAACAGCCCCAAATTCCAGGAGCTGCTCCCCGGGGCCGCCCCAGGAACAGCGTCTGAGACCCCGATTGCCAACCTCAGGATTCCCCACTTCCCATGGAATTCCTGAATCATTCCTGACTAAACCCGGGATTACGACAAAAAAAGGGATTCCGAAGCTCTGGGAATGGGGGATAAACCACAGATCCAAAAGCTCTGCTGCCGCTGCGATTGCTGGAGGTTTTTCCCTGGATTCCAGGAGGTTTTTCCCTGGATTCCAGGAGGTTTTTCCCCAGGGAAGAGAGGATAAACCACAGATCCCAAAGCTCTGCTGCCGCTGGGATTCCTGGAGGTTTTTCCCTTGGGGAAAGGGGATAAACCACAAATCCCAAAACCCTGGGAACAGGGGATAAACCACGGATCTTAAATCCCAGGAAAGCCGGGTGGGATGAGAGGAGGGAACAGCCACAACTTCCAGGAGCTGCTGAACGTGGCAGAGACCCCAATTCCCAACCCTCACAGAGACCCTGATTCTGAACGCCCATCCGGGCTCCGCGATTCCCCATTTCCCACAAAATTCCTGCAAAAACGGCCAAATCCCGGGAAATCCGAGCTGGGGAAAATTCGGGAACAACCACAACTTCCCAGAGCTGCTCCCCGAGGCCACCCCAGGAACTTGGCAGAGACCTCAATTCCTGACCCCTCACAGAGACCCCAATTCCAAACCCTCACAGAGACCCCAATTCCCAATGCCCAAAGCGCTCAGGCTCTGGGATTCCCCATTTCCCACAAAATTCCTGCAAAAACGGCCAAATCCCGGGAAATCCGAGCTGGAGAAATTCAGGAACAGCCACAACTTCCAGGAGCTGCTGAACGTGGCAGAGACCCCAATTCCCAACCCTCACAGAGACCCTGATTCTGAACGCCCATCCGGGCTCCGCGATTCCCCATTTCCCACAAAACTCCTGCAAAAATGGCCAAATCCCAGGAAATCCGATCTGGAGAAAATTCGGGAACAACCCCAACTTCCAGGAGCTGCTCCTTGGGGCCACCCAGGAACGTGGCAGAGACCTCAATTCCCAACCCCTCACAGAGACCCCAATTCCAAAGCCCCCCAGAGACCCCGATTCCAAATGCCCAAAGCGCTCAGGCTCCGCGATTCCCCATTTCCCACAAAATTCCTGCAAAAACAACCAAATCCCGGGAAGTCCGGGCGGGACGAGGAGCAGGAAGGCCCACCTTGTGTCTGGATGGGGTTGAAGAAGGGGAACTTGTCCTGGTAGAGGCCCTCGAAGGCGCTGTTGCGCAGGGCCGACACCGGCAGCGGCTGCAGGTCCAGCAGCTCCGTGGGCGGCGGGTACTTCTCGGGCAGGATCAGGTGCCGGAAGGACACGGGAAGCTGGGTCTCACAGGCTGCACGGAGGAGAGAATTCCTGAGTTCCACAGGCAGGCGGAGGCACGGGATCCAGAGCTGGGATCCAGAGCTGGGATCCAGGGCTGGGATCCAGAGCTGGGATCCAGAGCTGGGATCCAGAGCCGGGATCCAGGGCTGGGATCCAGGGCTGGGATCCAGAGCTGGGATCCAGAGCCGGGATCCAGGGCTGGGATCCAGAGCTGGGATCCAGAGCTGGGATCCAGGGCCGGGATCCAGGGCCGGGATCCAGGGCCGGGATCCAGGGCTGGGATCCAGGGCCGGGATCCAGAGCTGGGATCCAGAGCCGGGATCCAGAGCTGGGATCCAGAGCTGGGATCCAGGGCCGGGATCCAGAGCTGGGATCCAGAGCCGGGATCCAGAGCCGGGATCCAGAGCTGGGATCCGGGGCCGGGATCCAGAGCTGGGATCCAGAGCCGGGATCCAGAGCCGGGATCCGGAGCCAGGATCCAGGGCCGGGATCCAGGGCCGGGATCCAGGGCCGGGATCCAGGGCCGGGATCCAGGGCCGGGATCCAGAGCCGGGATCCGGAGCCGGGATCCAGGGCCGGGATCCAGGGCCGGGATCCAGAGCCGGGATCGGGCTGAGCCACAGAGAGACGGGGCTGGGTTACGGGGTTGGCAGCAGGAAAGGGATGGAAACAGATCCCAAAGGTCTGGGAGAGGGATAAAAAACAGATCCCAGAGGTCTGGGAGAGGGATGAAGCAGGGATCCCAAAGCTTTGGAATAGGGGATAAAGCAGGGATCCCAAAGACCTGGGAAAGGGGATAAAGCAGGAATCCCAAAGCTTTGGGAGAGGGACAAACCAGGGATCCCAAAGCTCTGCTGCCACTTGGATTCCAGGAGGATTTTCCCTGGATTCCCGCAGGTTTTGCCCTGGGATTCCTGCAGGTTTTATCCTGGGATTCCTGCAGGTTTTGCCCTGGCTTCCAGGAGGATTTTACCCCAGGAAAAAGGGGATAAACCACAAAATCCCAAACCTCTGCTACCACTTGGATTCCAGGAAGTTCTCCCCTGGGAAAAGAGGTGGTTATAAACCACATCCCCCAATCTCTGAGCAGAAAAACTGGGAATAAACCCCGGGAAAAGGGGCACTCACAGAGCCATGGAACCAGGAATAAACCCTGGGAGAAACCAGGAATAAACCCTGGGAAAAAACAGGAATAAACCCCGGGAGAAGGGGCACTCACAGAGTCAGAAAAACAGGAATAAACCCCAGGAAAAAGCAGGAATAAACCCTGGGAAAAGGGGCACTCACAGAGCCAGAAAACCGGGAGTAAACCCAAGGAAAAACCAGGAATAAATCCTGGGAAGAACCAGGAAATTACCCTGGGAAAAGGGGCACTCACAGAGTCAGAAAAACAGGAATAAACCCCGGGAAAAAGCAGGAATAAACGCCGGGAAAAAGCAGGAACAAACCCCGGGAGAAGGGGCACTCACAGAGCCAGAAAACCAGGAATAAACCCCGGGAAAAACCAGGAACAAATCCCAGGAAAAGGGGCACTCACAGAGCCGTGAAACCAGGAATAAACCCTGGGAAAAAGCAGGAATGAACCCTGGGAAAAGGGGCACTCACAGGGCCAGAAAACCAGGAATAAACCCTGGGAAAAGGGGCACTCAAAGAGCCATGAAACCAAGAATAAACCCTGGGAAGAAACAGGAATAAACCCCAGGAAAAACCACTACTAAACCCCGGGAGAAGGGGCACTTACAGAGCCAGAAAACCAGGAATAAATCCCGGGAAAAAGCAGGAACAAACCCCAGGACAAGGGGCACTCACAGAGCCATGAAACCAGGAATAAACCCCGGGAAAAAGTAGGAATGAACCTCGGGAAAAGGGGCACTCACAGAGCCATGAAACCAGGAATAAACCCCAGGAAAAGGGGCACTCAAAGAGCCATGAAACCAAGAATAAACCCTGGGAAGAAACAGGAATAAACCCCAGGAAAAACCACTACTAAACCCCGGGAAAAAGCAGGAATAAACCCCAGGAAAAAGCGGGAACAAACCTCGGGAGAAGAGGCACTCACAGAGCCAGAAAACCGGGAATAAATCCCAGGAAAAACCAGGAACAAATCCCAGGAAAAGGGGCACTCACAGAGCCGTGAAACCAGGAATAAACCCTGGGAAAAAGCAGGAATGAACCCCGGGAAAAGGGGCACTCACAGAGCCATGAAACCCGGAATAAACTCCGGGAAAAAGCAGGAACAAGGCCCAGGAGAAGGGGCACTCACAGAGCCATGAAACCAGGAATAAATCCCGGGAAAAATCAGGAATAAATCCCAGGAAAAAGCAGGAACAAACCCCAGGAGAAGGGGCACTCACAGAGCCATGAAACCAGGAATAAATCCCGGGAAAAATCAGGAATAAATCCCAGGAAAAAGCAGGAACAAACCCCAGGAGAAGGGGCACTCACAGAGCCATGAAACCAGGAATAAATCCCGGGAAAAATCAGGAATAAATCCCAGGAAAAAGCAGGAACAAACCCCAGGAAAAGGGGCACTCACAGAGCCATGAAACCAGGACTAAACCCCGGGAAAAGCAGGAATAAACCCCGGGAAAAGCACGAATAAACCCCAGGAAAAAGCAGGACCAAACCCCAGGAGAAGGGGCACTCACAGAGCCAGCGGTCGGACACCACGCGGATGAAGTACTGGGGGGGCAGGGGCTCAAAGACGGGCACGAAGAACGTCACCAGGTGCTCGTCCTGGGCGTACTTGGCCTTGAGCAGGAAATACTCGTGGTGCAGGATCACCTCGCTGTCCACGTCCTCCACCAGGATCCAGAAGGCCTCGGAGGAGCCGTGAACCTGGCAAAAAAGGGGGCAGCTCTCAATTCCCTCAGCCAGCCCCAGATTTCCAGGAGTTCGGGAGCTCCAATGCAGCAATCCAGGCCCAAAATTCCTCATTTTCACCCCAGGATTGTGTTTTCCCAAATGGTTTTCACAATCGGGCCCCAAAATGGCTCCTTTTCACCCCAGGATTGTGTTTTCCCAAATGGTTTTCACCATCTGGCCCCAAAATGGCTCCTTTTCACCGCAGGATTATGTTTTCACAAATGCTTTTTACAATTCGACCCTAAAATTCCTCATTCTTACCCCAGGATTGTGTTCTCCCTCGTGGTTTTTATAATTCGACCCCAAAATTCCTCATTTTTACCCCAGGATTGTGTTTTCCTCATGTTTTTTACAGTCCAATCCCAAAATTCTTTTTTCCCGCCCATTTCCCCTCATGATTTTTACAACGCAGCCCCATAAATTCCATTTTCCCCCCCAATAAGGGCATTTTCCCCTCATGATTTTCACAACCCAACCCCAAAATTCCTCCTTTTCTCCCCCAACGAGACATTCACCCTGAAGATTTTCACAATGCAGCCCCAAAACTCCCATTTTCCCCCCCAGTCAGGGCATTTTCCCCTCATGATTTTCACAACCCAGCCCTAAAATGGCTCCTTTTTCCCCCCAGGATTGTATTTTCCCTCGTGGTTTTTACAACGGAACCCCAGAATTCCCGTTTTTCCCCAATCAGGGCATTTACCCTGACAATATTTACCCTCCAGACCCAGAATTCCCCTTCTCCCCCACAAATCAGAGCATTTTCCCTCATGATTTTCACAATCCAGCCTCAGAATACCCATTTTTCCCTCCAACCACAGCATTTTCCCCTCATGATTTTCACAATCCAGCCCCAGAATTCCCATTTTTTCCCCCCAAACCAGACGTTTTCCCTCATGATTTTCACAATCCAGCCCCAGAATTCCCATTTTTTCCCCCCCAAACCAGATGTTACCCCTCATTATTTTCTACAATCCAGCCCCAAAACTCCCATTTTTTCCCCCCCAAACCAGATGTTACCTCTCATGATTTTCTACAATCCAGCCCCAAAACTCCCATTTTCCCCCCAGTCAGCACATTCACCTTGACAATTTTCACAATCCAGCCCCATAAATCCCATTTTCCCCCCAGTCAGGGCATTTTCCCTCATGATTTTCACAATCCAGACCCGAAATTGCTCCTTCCCCCCCCCATTTTGCCACATGATTTTAACAATTCAACTTCAAAATTCCCCCTTTTTACCCCAGGATTGTGTTTTCCCTTATGATTTTTACAATTAGACCCCAAAATTACCATTTCCCCCCCAATTAGGACATTTATCCTGGTGAGTTTTACACTCCAGACCCAAAATTTCTCTTTTTCCCCTGTCATTTTCCCTCATGATTTTTACAATTCAACCCCAAAATTCCCATTTTACCCCCAGCAGGGCATTCACCCTGACCATTTTTACACTCCAGCCCCAGAATTTCCCTTTTTCCCCCAAATCAGGGCATTTTCCCCTCATGATTTTCACAACCCAGCCCCAAAATTCCTCCTTTTTCACCCAACAAGACATTTACCCTGAAGATTTCCACAATCCAGCCCCAAACTTCCTTTTTCTTCCCCCAAACCAGACATTTCCCCTCATGATTTTCACAATCCAGCCTCATAAATCCCACTTTTTCCCCCGATCACGGCATTTTCCCTCATGATTTTCACAATCCAGCCCCAAAACTCCAATTTTTCCCTCAAACCGGACATTTCCCCTCATGGTTTTCAAAATCCAGCCCCATAAATCCCATTTTTCCCCTCAAACCAGATATTTACCCTCATGGTTTTCAAAATCCAGCCCCATAAATCCCATTTTTCCCCCCGATCAGGGCATTTTCCCCTCATGATTTCCCCCTCCCAGCCCCAAAACTGCCCTTTTCCGCCCCGAACCCCATCCCACCTTCTCGTCCCACTGGAAGTCGGGGGCGATGGTGAGCTCCACCTTGAGCGTGGAGCGGGTGATGGGCTGCAGGTGCACGGACAGCTCCAGCTTCGGGAACAGGTGCACATATTTATGGATGGTTTTCCCCATTTTCGGCATCCGGATCAGCTCCCCTGAGGTTGGCAGGAAAAAACAGGATAGGGTCAGCGCAGATCCCAAAAAGATTCCGAGCCTGGTGAGGCCTCTCCAGCTGCTCCAGACCCTCGGGGGGTGACCTGGAGCAATTCTTCAATTTCGGAGTGAAAATCATGGAATGGTTTGGGGTGGGAGGAGCTTAAATCCCATCCCATTTCAGCAGGGACACTTTGCCCTGTCCCAGGCTGCTCCAGCCTGGCCTTGGGTACTTCCAGGTATCCAGGGGCAGCCACAGCTACTCTGGGAATTCCATCCCAGCCCCTCCCCACCCTCATTCCTTCCCAAAATCCCATGTAAATCTCCCCTTTCCCAATGGGAAGCCATTCCCTGTGTCCTCCAGGCCTTGTCCCCAGTCCCTCTCCAGCTCTCCTGGAGCCCCTTTAGGCCCTGGAAGAGGCTCTGAGCTCTCTCTGGGCAACCTCACCGCCCTCACAGTCAAAAATTCCATCCCAAAATCCCATCTGAACCAGCCCATGGAATCATGGAATGGCTTGGGTTGGGAGGGACCTTAAATCCCAATCCCACTAAATC
Organism: Monarcha castaneiventris obscurior; assembly: GCA_026261815.1. NCBI lineage: Eukaryota > Metazoa > Chordata > Aves > Passeriformes > Monarchidae > Monarcha > Monarcha castaneiventris. The sequence continues at coordinate 57,599 of JAMPIT010000779.1, forward strand.
ACCTTTAATCACCTTCCCCTGTCCCAGGTGGCTCCAGCCTGGCCTTGGGCACTGCCAGGGATCCAGGGGCAGCCACAGCTGCTCTGGGAATTCCAGCCCAGCCCCTCCCCACCCTCACAGCCAGGAATTCCTCCCCAAAATCCCACCTGAACCAGCCCATGGAATCCTGGAACAGTTTGGGTTGAGAGGGACCTTAAATCCCACCCCATTCCCACCCCTATCCCAGGTGGCTCCAATCCGGCCTTGGACACTGCCAGGGATCCGGGGACAGCCACAACCCCTCTGTCCAAGTTGTGCCACAATCCCAAACCCCTCCCCAGCCTAAATTTAGGGGGATTTTCTTGTGCCACAATCCCAAACCCCTCCCCAGCCTGGATTTGGGGGGATTTTCCTGTGCCACGATCCCAAATCCCTCCCCAGCCCGGATTTTGCCATGCCACGATCCCAAATCCCTCCCCAGCCCAGATTTTTCCATGCCACGATCCCAAACCCCTCCCCAGCCCAGATTTGGGGGATTTCTCCCCGTTTCAGCACCGATCTCGTTGTGGTTGAGGTCGTAGAGGCGCTCGAAGGGGAAATTCTTCTTCTCGATCTTCTTCACCACCTCCTCGGGCAGCTTCTTGAACTGGCGCAGGGGACACATGGACTGCCACCTGCGGGGACAATCCGGGGCTCAGGGGACACTGGGAATTCCAGGAATTCTGGGAATTGTGGGATCAGATCCCAGACTCACATGCGCTTGTCGATCATCTTGCACAGGTTGAGGGTCTTGTCGGTGAGCTGGGCCCAGCCGCGGTTCAGGACGATCTCGAAGATGGCCCTCATGAGCCGCCCGGCCGACTGCGGGACAGGGAGCGGCTGCGGGGTCACTTCCTGGCCCTTCCCCAATTCCCAGCCCACCCCCTGTGCCATCCCGGAGGGCTTTGGGGTGGGAATGACTGGAAATCCCAACCAGTGCCACCCCAACCGGTGTCACCCACAGCGAGCGCTGGAGCCCGTCCAACCCCGGCCTTGGACATCTCCAGGGGTGGCGCAGCCACAGATTCTCTGGGAATTCCATCCCAGCCCTTCACAGGGAGGGATTCCTTCCCAAAATCCCATCTCAATCTCCACATGGAATCCTGGAATGGTTTGGGTTGTCCCAAAGCTCATCCAGACCCACCATGAGTCCCACACTTCCCATAGATCCAGTGTGCTCCAACCCGGCCTTGGATATTCCCAGGGATCCAGCGGCAGCCACAGCTCCTCTGGGAATTCCATCCCAGCCCCCCACCACACCCAAAAGGAAGGATTCCACCCCAAAATCCCACTTGAAGCTCCACATGGAATCCCGGAATGGTTTGGGTTGGGAGAAATCTTAAATCCCATCCCACTCCCAGCCCCCACACCTTCCATGATCCCAGGCTGATCCAGCCTGGCCTTGGGCACTTCCATGGATCCAGGCACAGCCACAGCTGCTCTGGGAATTCCATCCCAGCCCCTCCCCACCCCCAAAAGGGAGAATTCCTTCCCAAAATCCCACCTCAATCTCCACTTGCCCACTCTGAAGCCATTCCCTCCCATCCTGTCATTCCAAACCTTTTCCCAACTTTCCTTTTGAAGCACGGAATGAAAATTTAGGATTTTCCATCCCGGATGCCTCCAAGGGGAGCAGCTGTCGATTCCCAACTTCCCAAATTTGCCCTGGAGGCTCCGATGAGGATCCCACTCCCACCCTGGCAGGAATCCACTCTACCCACTGCTCCCAGCTCTGATTCCCTTGGGAATTTTTACCCCAAAACCTCAAGTTTTGCCCAAAACCTCCAATTCCGGGGTGGGAATGGCCATGTCCCGGGCAGAATGTGGCCCAAGTGGAGCAGCTGCTGATTCCCAGCTTTCCAAACCTGCCCTTTGTGGACCAACCAGGTTCTCCCACGTGGAATTCTGAGGGAATTCCCTGCTCACCTGGGTCACGTAGACCATGTCAGCCATGAGGGCGAATCCCTCCAGCTTCAGCTGCGAGATGAAGGCCTGGAGCAGGACGTTGATCTGGGAATGGCAACAGAGAGGCTCTCAGGGAATATCCCAGGAAAGCTGCTTTTCCTGGTGCTTCATTCCCAAAGAAAGCTGCTTTTCCTGGCGCCCAATTCCCTTTTCCCAGTTTCCCTTTCTAGACCAGCTTGGCAAAACTCCCAGGCTGCAAATATCCCAGGAAATCTCCTTTTTCTGATATCCAATATCCCAGGAAAGCCACTTTTACTGGTTCCAAATTTCCTGGAAAAGCTGCTTTTCCTGGCATTGATTTCCCAGAAAAGCTGCTTTTCCTGGTTCCTAATTCCTTTTTCCCAGCTCCCCTTTCCAAACCAACTCAGTAAAACTCTCAGGCTGCAAATATCCCAGGAAAGCTGCTTTTCCTAGTTCCAAATTTCCCAGAAAAACTGCTTTTCCTAGTTCCACATTTCCCAGGAAAGCTGCTTTTCCTAGTTCCGCATTTCCCAGAAGAGCTGCTTTTCCTGGTGCCCCATTCCCTTCTCCCACCTCCCCTTTCCAGACTCCCACCAAGCCCACGGAGTGCCCAGATCTCCCTGAGCTTCCCAGCCCCATCCAGGCCATCCCAGCGAGGGAAAGGAGCAGAATTCCCGTCGGGAATTCCCTGCAGGGCTCACCTTGGCGCTGGGCTCCTCGATGCTCTCCTTCACCGGGATGGGGACTCGCTCCAGCAGCTTCTGCAGCTCCAGCTTCTCCTCCTGAGGGAAAATGGGGATGGAAGGGTGGGATGATCCTTCTGGAAAAGCTCTGCCGTGTCCCTGCAGCACCCACAGCGGGCACGAATTCCAGGTTTTCCTTATTTTTCCCTGCCTCTCTCCAAAAACTTGTCCTGAACATTTTCCCTGCCTACACCGGATGATCCTCATGGAGCTGGCAGAGGTTGGGAAAGGGTCTGGGATCTCTCCAAGCAAAAATTCCCTCCAGGAGAGCTGAATCCATGACTGGGGTGGAGGGAATTCCAGCTCCTGAAGGAACTAAACCTAAACCCATCTGTCCTGGATATCCATGAGGAATGGTAATTTTGGATGCACATCCTGAAATTTTATGGATGCACAGCCTGAATCCATAGATGCACATTCTGAAATTTTATGGATGCACGCTGTGAATTACAGATGTGCATCCTGAAATTATGGATCCAGATCCAGGAATTTTGGATGCACATCCTGAATTTCTGGATCCACACCCTAAAACTTCTGGATGCACATGCTGAAATTCTGGATGTAGATCCTGAAATCCAAGATGCGCATCCTGAAATCAGGGATTCCAAATCCCAAATTTGGGATGCACATCCTGGAATTCTGGCTGCACATCCCAAAATTCTGGCTCCATATCCTGAAATTATGGATGCATATCCTGAGATTTGATTGGAAGTTAGATATTGGGAGTTGAGTGTCAGGTGTTGGGTGTTGGATTTTGAGTGTTGGAGTTGGGTGATGGGTGTTGGATGCTGGAGTTGGGTGATGGGTGGTGGGTGCTGGAGTTGGGTGTTGGTGATGGTTGTCGGGTGTTGGTGCTGGGTATTGGATGTTGTTGGTGTTGGCTGTTGAGTGCTGGATGTTGGGTGTTGGATGTTGGCTGTTGTTGAGTGTTGAATGGTGGATGTTGGAGTTGGGTGTTGTTGAGCGTTGGATGGTGGGTGCTGTTGAGTGTTGGCTGTTTGATGTTGGATGTTGCTGGCTGTTGTTGGGTGTTTGATGTTGGCTGTTGAGTGTTGGGTGTTCGATGTTGGTTGTTGTTGGGTGTCTGACATTGGATGTTGAGTGTTGGATGGTGTTGGGTATTTGATGTTGGCTGTTGTTGGGTGTTCGATGTTGCTGGCTGTTGGATGTTGTCAGATGATGTTGACTGTTTGACACTGGGTATTGGGTGTTCAATGTTGGCTGTTGGCTGTTGTTGGGTGTTTGATGTTGGCTGTTGGATGGTGTTAGGTGTTGGATGTTGGCTGTCTGACGTTGGATGTTGGCTGTTGGATGGTGTTGGGTGCTGGATGTTGGCTGTTCTTGGGTGTTTGATGTTGGATGTTGGATGTTGGGTGTTGGATGTTGGGTGTCTGACGTTGGGTGTTGGGTGTTGGCTGTTGTTGGGTGTTTGACGTTGGCTGTTGGCTGTTGGATGTTGGGTGTCTGACGTTGGGTGTTGGCTGTTGTTGGGTGTTTGATGTTGGCTGTTGGATGGTGTTGGGTGTTTGATGTTGGCTGTTGGATGGTGTTGGGTGTTGGATGTTGGCTGTTGGATGGTGTTGGGTGCTGGATGTTGGCTGTTGGATGGTGTTGGGTGCTGGATGTTGGCTGTTGGATGGTGTTGGGTGTTGGATGTTGGCTGTTGGATGGTGTTGGGTGCTGGATGTTGGCTGTTGTTGGGTGTTTGATGTTGGATGTTGGCTGTTGTTGGGTGTTTGATGTTGGGTGTCTGACGTTGGATGTTGGCTGTTGGATGGTGTTGGGTGTTGGATGTTGGGTGTCTGACGTTGGATGTTGGCTGTTGGATGGTGTTGGGTGTTGGATGTTGGCTGTTGGATGGTGTTGGGTGTTGGATGTTGGGTGTCTGACGTTGGATGTTGGCTGTTGGATGGTGTTGGGTGTTGGATGTTGGCTGTTGTTGGGTGTTGGCTGTTGTTGGGTGTTGGCTGTTGTTGGGTGTTGGATGTTGGGTGTCTGAGTTGGATGTTGGATGGTGTTGGGTGTTGGATGTTGGCTGTTGTTGGGTGTTTGATGTTGGATGTTGGCTGTTGGGTGTTGGATGCTGGGTGTCTGCCGTTGGCTGTTGTTGGGTGTTTGATGTTGGATGTTGGCTGTTGTTGGGTGTTGGATGTTGGGTGTTGGGTGTCTGCCGTTGGCTGTTGGTGGGTGTTCAATGCTGCCTGTTTGCCGTCGGCTGCCGCCGGCCGCTCCCGCTGTGCCCGCTGCGCCCGTACCTCGCGCACGGTGATGTTGCGGAACTCCGAGGACAGGGAGAAGACGCGGAAGAGCTCGATCTCGCTCAGGGTGGGTTTCAGCAGCTGGTTGTACGTCTGCACCGTCTCGTTGGTGATGTAGTAATGGCTGGCGATGCGGCCCAGCTCCGTCACCTGCCGCGACAACGGCCGGCACCGTCGGGACAACAGCCGGAACGGCCCGGAGGAACCACGGGAACGGTGGGGAGAAACCATGGGAATGGTGGGGATAAGCCATGGGAACAGTGGGGATAAACCATGGGAACGGTGGGGAGAAACCATGGGAACGGTGGGGATAAACCACAGAAATGGTGGAGAGAAACCACGGGAATGGTGGGGAAAAACCATGGGAATGGTGGGGATAAACCATGGGAATGGCTGGGATAAACCATGGGAATGGTGGGGATAAACCATGGGAATGGCCAGGAGAAACTATGGGAATGGTGGGGATAAACCATGGGAATGGTGGGGAGAAATCATGGGAACGGTGGGGATAAACCACAGAAATGGTGGAGAGAAACCACAGGAATGGTGGGGAAAAACCATGGGAATGGCCAGGAGAAACTATGGGAATGGTGGGGATAAACCATGGGAATGGCCAGGAGAAACTATGGGAATGGTGGGGATAAACCATGGGAATGGTGGGGATAAACCATGGGAATGGCCAGGATAAACCATGGGAACGGTGGGGAGAAACCATGGGAATGGTGGGGATAAACCATGGGAATGGCCCGGATAAACCATGGGAATGGCCAGGATAAACCATGGGAATGGCTGGGATAAACCATGGGAATGGCCAGGATAAACCATGGGAATGGCCAGGATAAACCATGGGAATGGCCGGGATAAACCATGGGAATGGCCGGGATAAACCATGGGAATGGTGGGGATAAACCATGGGAATGGCCAGGATAAACCATGGGAATGGCCAGGAGAAACTATGGGAATGGTGGGGATAAACCATGGGAATGGTGGGGATAAACCATGGGAACGGTGGGGATAAACCATGGGAACGGTGGGGATAAACCATGGGAATGGCTGGGATAAACCATGGGAATGGCCAGGATAAACCATGGGAATGGTGGGGATAAACCATGGGAATGGTGGGGATAAACCACCCCACCGGGAAATTCCCCATTTTCTCACCACCCCAACTGGAAATTCCCGTTTTCTTGTCTTCCCACCAGAAAATTCCCAGTTTCTTTTGTACTCCACCGGAAAATCCCCCAGTTTTTCTCCATCCCACTGAGAAATCCCCCATTTTCTTGCCCTCCCACCTGGAAATTCCCCATTTTCTTCCCATTTCACCTGGAAATTCCCCCTTCTCATGCAATCCCACCTGGAAATCCCCATTTTCTTCCATCCCACCTGAAAATCCCCGTTTTCCTGCCATCCCACCTAGAAATCCCCCATTTCCTCGCCCTCCCACCTAGAAATTCCCACTTTTCTTGCCATCCCACCTGGAAATTCCCGGTTTTCTTGTCGTACTTGACCAGGTTGTTCTTGTCCAGCATCAGGGCCGCGGTGTGGACGAGGTCGAGGCGCCGCTGCTCCAGGAGCGGATCCGCCTTCAGGTCGTCGTGGGAGATCCCGTAAAGCGTCGGAGAGCGCAGCATCCGGATGTACAGGTAGGTGTAGCCCAGCCAGTTCACCGCATCCTAAGGAATTCCCAAATCCTGGGTGATCCCAGGGATGTCCTGGCACGCCCGGGAAGCACCGGGGGAGTTCCGGAGCGGAGCTGGGAGTTAAAACCCACTGGATCCTGGCTAAATCCCACTGGATCCCAGCTAAATCCCACTGGATCCCAACAAAACACAGCTGGGAATCCAAGGGAAAGCTGCTTTTCCTGGCACCAAATTTCCCTGAAGAGCTGCTTTTCCTCATGCCTGATTTCCCAGGAAAGCTGCTTTTCCTGGTGCCCGATTCCCTTTTCCCAGTTTCCCTTTCCAAACCAGTTCAGTAAAACTCTCAGGTTGCAAATATCTCAGGAAAGCTGCTTTTCCAGGTTCCCAATTTCCCAGGAAATCTGCTTTTCCCAGTCCCTAATTTCCCAGGAAATCTCCTTTTCCTGGTCCCTAATTTCCCAGGAAATCTGCTTTTTCCGGGTCCCTAATCCCTTCCCTCATCTCCCTTTCCCACACCAGCTCCTCTCCAACACCAGGCAAACATTCCAGAATCCCTAAACATCCCTAAAAGAAAACCCCCACCCCCCACAGATTGCCTGAATTTCCCTCAAATTCCCTGAATTTCTATTCCCACACCAAAAACTCTTCCAAGAACATTCCAACCACCCAATCCCAGCCAGCAAATCCCTAAAAACCCCATCCCAACTGTCCCAATGATGGAACCGCAGGCACAAATCCCTAAAAACCCCATCCCAACTCCCCCAGGGATGGAACCCCTGGCACAAATCCCTAAAAAACCCCATCCCAACCCCCATGGGTTGGAACCGTGGGCACAAATCCCTAAAAAACCCCATCCCAAATGTCCCAGGTATGGAACCGCGGGCATAAATCCCTAAAAAAACCCATCCCAACTCCCTTGGGGGAGGAACCGTGGGCACAAATCCCTAAAAAATTCCATCCCAACTCCCTCAGGGATGGAACCGCAGGTACAAATCCCTAAAAAACCCCATCCCAACTGCCTTGACTGCAGAACCGTGGGCACAAATCCGTAAAAAACCCCATCCCAAATGTCCCAGGGATGGAACTCCTGGCATAAATCCCTAAAAAACCCTATCCCAACTGCCCATGGGATGGAACCCCTGGCACAAATCCCTAAAAAACCCCATTCCAACTCCGCCAGGGATGGAACCACAGGCACAAATCCCTAAAAAACCCCATCCCAACTCCCTTGAGTGCAGAACCATGGGCGCAAATCCCTAAAAAACCCCATCCCAACTGTCCCAGGCATGGAACCTCTGGCACAAATCCCTCTGGAATCTCAGAATCACCTTGGCGTTCTGGACGTTGCCGAGCACGGCCTCGGCGTTGAGCATGTCCGGGAGCTTGGCCACCATCTGGCTCTCGATGGGCAGCTGCTGGTTGAGCAGGGACAGGTAGTACTGGAGCTCCCCGTGGGAAGTGATCAGAATTCCCTCTCCTTTCGTGTCGTACTGGGGCCTCCCGGCACGGCCCAGCATCTGGGGGCAGGAAAAGCACGTCAGGAAAGGTGGAACTCCTGAGGGGTTATCTGGGATGGGGCCGGCTATGGAGTTCTTGAGGGGTTTTCTCAAGAGGGTCCAGGCAGGGAATTCTCGAGGAATTATTTGGGATGGGGCTGGGCAAGGAATTCTTGGGAAATTATCTCAAGAGGATCCAGGAAAGGAATTATGTCAAGAGGGTCTGGGCAAGGAATTCCTGAGGAATTATCTGGTATGGGTCTGGCCAAGGAATTCTTGAGAAATTATCTCAACAGGATCCAGGCATGGAATTCTTGAGGAATTATCTCAGGTGGGCCCAGGGAAGGAAATCTTGAGGAATTATTTGGGATGGGTCTGAGCAAGGAATTCTTGAAGAATTATGTCAAAAGGGTCCAGGGAAGGAATCGTCTCAAGAGGGTCTGGGCATGGAATTCTTGAGGAATTATCTCAGGAGGGTCTGGGCAAGGAACTCCTGAGGAGTTATCTGGGATGGGTCTGGGCAAGGAATTCTTGAGGAATTATCTGGGATGGGTATGAGCAAGGAATTCTTGAGGAATTATCTCAGGAAGGTCCAGGGAAAGAATTGTCTCGAGAGGGTCTGGGCATGGAATTCTTGAAGAATTATCTCAAGAGGGTCCAGGTAGGGAATTCTTGAGGAATTATCTCAGGTGGGTCCAGGCAAGGAATTGTCTCAGGTGGGTCCAGGCAAGGAATTCTTGAGGAATTATCTCAAGAGGGTCCAGGGAAGGAATTGTCTCAAGAGGGTCTGGGCATGGAATTCTTGAGGAATTATCTGGAATGGGTCTGAGCATGGAATTCCTGAGGAATTATTTGGGATGGGGCTGAGCAAGGAATTCTTGAAGAATTATCTGGGATGGGTTGGGGCATGGAATTCTTGAGGAATTATCTCAAGAGGGTCCAGGGAAGGAATTGTCTCAAGAGGGTCTGGGCATGGAATTCCTGAGGAATTTCCCCCCCTCCCCTCCAATCCCACAGCACCAGGAAGAACAATGAGCATGAAAGAAGCACAAAAATGGGATTTCAGATGGGATCTGAGGAGAGGAAAATCCCATCCCGGATCCTGGAGAGTCCCAGTTCCCACCTGGAGGATGTCCAGCGCTCCCAGCTCCGTCCAGCGCCCCTTTTCCGGGCTGTACACCTGGGTGCCCTTGATGATGACGGTGTGCGCCGGGAGGTTCACGCCCCAGGCCAGCGTGGCCGTGGACACCAGCACCTGCAGGAAAACTGGGATCAGACCCAGCCAGGAAGCTCCAAATCCACCCAGGAACCTCCAAACATCCACCCCAGAACCTCCAAATCCAGCCACGAACCTCCAAATCCACCCTGGAACCTCCAAATATCCACCCTGGAACTTCCAAAGTCAACCAGAAATCTCCAAATCCAGCTAGGAACCTCCAAATATCCACCCCAGAACCTCCAAATCCAGACAGGAACCTCCAAATCCACCCGGAACCTCCAAATTCAACCAGAAACCTCCAAATCCACCCAGGAATCTCCAGATCCAGCCAGGAACCTCCAAAATCCACCCAGGAACCCCTAAATATCCACCCAGAAACCTCAAAAATCCACCCAGGAATCTCCTAATCCACCTAAAAACCTCCAAATCCAGCCAGGAACCTCATAAATCCATCCCAAATCCTTCAAATCCACCCAAAAACCTCTTCCCAAGGGAAAGAAATGGCTGGAAATGCTTTGGAGAAGGGACAAAGAGTGAGGAGTGGGAATGTCCCAACGACTGAGCACAGCAAGGGCAGGAGAACAGAGGGATCTGGGCTGGAATTCTCTGGGAAAATCCTCTGCCTTCATTTATCAGGAAATTTCCCAGGAAAGCTGCTTTTCCTGATCCCTAATTTCCCAGGAAATCTGCTTTTCCTCATTCCAAATATCCCAGAAAAAGCTGCTTTTCCTGGTCCCCAATTCCCTTTTCCCACTTTTCCATCCTAGACAATCTCAGGCCTCAAACACCCCTGGAAAATCTGCATTCAGCTCCGGTTTTATTCCCACCCCTCAGGAAAATCCCCGCTGCCTCCACGGCAGAGCGGGATGAGCTCGATGCTAATTGTACCCCAGAAAACACGGATTGTGTGGGTTTTTATGGGGATCAAAGGCCGGGAATCCCTCTGGAATTGTGATCCCACCTGGATGTGCTTGTCGGCGAAGAGATCCTCCACCAGTGTCCGGTCCACGCGCGTCATCCCGGCGTGGTGGATGGCAAATCCATAGGGAAGCAAATCCTTCAGCTCCAGGTTCTGCGGCACAAACGTGTCCCAGGTAACTCCAGGAAGGGAGGGAAAAGTGGGAAATCCCGGGGGAAAGGCTGGGAATCCTCCCATGGTGGGGTTATGGAATTGGAGAGGCTGGGAAAGGCCTTGGAGCGTGTCCCAAAGTGGCACATCTGGAGTTGAATCCCCCAGGAACAGGGGCTCCACCTCTTCCCTGATGGAATTCTCCCAAATAACCCCAGGAAGGGAAGGAAAAGCATCCCAGGGCTGGGATATCCCAAGGAAAACGGTGGATTTATGGAATTGGAGAGGATGGGAAAGGCCTCGGAGCGCGTCCCCAAGTGCCACATCTGGAGTTGAATCCCTCAAGGGCTCCACCTCTTCCCTGGATAAAGGGCTGGGCAAATTCCCTAAAGGAATTTCCCCAAATTTTTCTGAATTTTCCCAAGTAACTCCACCTTTTCCATGGATAAAGGGCTGGAAAACGCTTTCCCTGGAGGAATTTTCCCAGTTTCTCCAGGGAAGCCACCACCGAGGGTGTTCCCAGGTGCCACATCCAGCACTGAATCCCTCGGGAATGGGGTTTCACTTTTTCCCTGGATAAAGGGCTGGACAAATTCCCTGAAGGAATTTTCCCAAATCACCCCAGGCAGGGAAGGGAAAATGGGATAGCCCAGGGAAAAGGGTGGATTTATGGAATTGGAGAGGCTGGAAAAGCCCTCTGAGGTCACTGAGAGTGTCCCCAAGTGCCACATCCAGCGTTAAACCCCTCAGGAATGGGGGCTCCACTTTTTCTCTGGATAAAGGGGCTGGACAAATTCCCCAAAGGAATTTTCCCAAATAACAAATTTTTCCAAATTTTCCCAAGTAACTCCACCTCTGCCCTGGATAAAGGGCTGGAAAATGCTTTCCCTGAAGGAATTTTCCAGTTTCTCCAGGGAAGCCACCACCGAGGGTGTCCCCGAGTGCCACATCCAGTGTTGAATCCCCCAGGAACTGGGGCTCCACCTCTTCCCTGAAGGAATTTTCCCAAATAACCCCAGAAAGGGAAGGAAAAGCATCCCAGGGCTGGGATATCCCGAGGAAAACGGTGGATTTATGGAATTGGAGAGGCTGGGAAAGGCCTCAGAGCATGTCCCAAAGTGCCACATCCAGTGTTGAGTCCCTCAGGAATGGGGGCTCCACTTTTTCCCTAGATAAAGGGCTGGACAAATTCCCTGAAGGAATTTTCCCAAATTTTTCCAAATCTTCCCAAGTTTTTCAAATTTTCCCAAGTAACTCCACCTCTGCCCTGGATAAAGGGCTGGAAAATGCTTTCCCTGAAGGAATTTTCCAAAATCACCCCAGGAGGGGAGGGAAAAATGGGATATCCTGGGGGAAAGGGTGGATTTATGGAATTGGAGAGGCTGGAAAAGCCCTCAGAGCGCGTCCCAAAGTGGGGCTCCACCTCTTCCCTGGATAAAGGGCTGGACAAATTCCCTGAAGGAATTTTCCCAAATTTTTCCAAATTTTCCCAAATAACTCCACCTCCTCCATGGATAAAGGGCTGGACAACGCATTCCCTGAAGGAATTTTCTGGATTTGCCCCCTCACCTTGCACTGCTCGGCCTCGGTCCGGAGCACCTCGGTGGAGGCCGATCCCTCCCTCAGGAAGAGCCCCAGGGTGTCCTTTTCCAGGCACATGTCCCGGATGGCCCGGGCCGTCTTCCCGGTCTCCTTGCGGGAGTGCACGAACACCAGCACCTGCGGCACGAGCACGGGGAAGCGGGGATGAGCTGGGAATTCCAGCTCCTGAGCAATTCCACACAGGGATGAGCTGGGAATTCCAGCTCCTGAGCAATTCCACACAGGGATGAGCTGGGAATTCCGGCTCCTGAGCAATTCCACACAGGGATGAGCCGGGAATTCCGGCTCCTGAGCAATTCCACACAGGGATGAGCTGGGAATTCCAGCTCCTGAGCAATTCCAAAAAGGGATGAGCTGGGAATTCCGGCTCCTGAGCAATTCCAAAAAGGGATGAGCTGGGAATTCCGGCTCCTGAGCAATTCCACAAAGGGATGAGCTGGGAATTCCGGCTCCTGAGCAATTCCACACAGGGATGAGCCGGGAATTCCAGCTCCTGAGCAATTCTGAGCCAAAGGGATGAGCTGGGAATTCCAGCTCCTGAGCAATTCCAAAAAGGGATGAGCTGGGAATTCCAGCTCCTGAGCAATTCCACAAAGGGATGAGCTGGGAATTCCGGCTCCTGAGCAATTCCACACAGGGATGAGCCGGGAATTCCAGCTCCTGAGCAATTCCACACAGGGATGAGCCGGGAATTCCAGCTCCTGAGCAATTCCAAAAAGGGATGAGCTGGGAATTCCAGCTCCTGAGCAATTCCACAAAGGGATGAGCTGGGAATTCCAGCTCCTGAGCAATTCCACACAGGGATGAGCTGGGAATTCCAGCTCCTGAGCAATTCCACAAAGGGATGAGCTGGGAATTCCAGCTCCTGAGCAATTCCGAGCCAAGCTGTGCCCGGGATTCATCCAGGTGGGGATGGACACGGGGATTCCTTCAGCCTAAAGGGACGATTCCTAATGAATCGGAGCTGGAAAAGAGGGAAAAGTCACTTTTTGTCCTCTCAGCTTCCATGGAAAACCCAAATCCTCAAAACCCAACCTGATTCCGGTGTTCACGGTGGGAAAAATCTGGGATAAATGGACGCACACAAATTCCCTCATCCTAAAAGGACAAATGCTAATTAATCAGGGCTGGGAAAGAGGGCAAACTCATTTTTTGTCCTCTCAGTTTCAATGGAAAACAAGGAATCAACCTGCTCCTGGTGTTCAGGGTGGGAAAAGATCTGGGATTAATCCAGCTGGAATTAATCCATGAATTCCCCCATCCTAAAGGGATGATTCCTAATTACTCAGAGCTGGAAAAGAGGGAAAACTCATTTTTTGTCCTCTCAGCTTCCATGGAAAACCCAAATCCTCCCAACCCAAACTGCTCCTGCTATTCAAGATGGGAAACATCTGGGATTAATGGATGCGCAGACAAATTCCCTCATTCTAAAAGGACAATTCCTACATTAATCAGGGCTGGAAAAGAGGGGAAACTCATTTTTTATCCTCTCAGCTGCCATGGAAAACCCAAACTGCTCCTGGTATTCACGGTGGGAAAAATCTGGGATTACTGAATGCACACAAATTCCCTCATCCTAAAAGGACAATTCCCAATTAATCAGGGCTGGAAAAGAGGGAAAACTCATTTTTTGTCCTCTCAGCTTCAATGGAAAACAAGGAATCAACCTGCTCCCGGTGTTCAGGGTGGGAAGAGATCTGGGATTAATCCCAGTGTGGACACGAAAATTCCCTCATCCCAAAAGGATAATTCCCAATTAATCAGGGAAAAAAACAAAAAATAGGAAAAGAGGAAAAAAAAAGAGGGAAAACTCATTTTCCATCCATGGACAACCCGAACCCTTCCCCTCCACCGAACTTCTCTGGAGCATCTGGAGCTCAACATGGGGGAAAAAAAAGGAAAAAAAGGAAAACCCCTTTTTTTTCCCAGGATTAAGAGAAAAGGAATGTTGGGAATGACGTCTCTGACCTGGTTCTTCCCAGCGTGCTCCATGATTTTCTCGTAGACGATCTCGTTCATGATCTGGAAGCGTTTGATGGCTTTTTTCTCCGTGATTCCCACGTAGGTCTGCTCCAGGGGCACGGGCCGGAAGCTGGGAGAGGGCAAAATGTCCATGAAAAAAGGGGAATTGACAGAGAAACTTCCAGGAAAAAAAATCCCATCCTGATTTTTTGAGCAATTGAATTCCTTTGTGCCTCAATTTTCCGGGAGTTCTGATGGTTCTGGCTCTTCCCAGGATTTCTGGAATGTCCGTGTGGTGTTCAGGGAGGAAAAAGGGAATTTTGGGAAAGACCAGCAGTCTGGTTTGGGCTTTTATCCAACAGGGAGGGCAGAGCTTCCCTGCCTTCTCCAAGCCCTTTTTTTGGGGATCTGAGATCCCAAAAAATTCATTGATCAGGGCTAGAAAAGAGGGAAAACTCATTTTTTGGTCCTCTCAGCCTCCATGGAAAACCTAAATCCTCAAATCCCAACCCAGTGTTCAGGATGGGAAGAGATCTGGGATTTATCCAGGTGCGGACACAAAAATTCCCTCATGCCAAAGGGACAATTCCTAATTAATCAAAGCTGGAAAAGAGGGAAAAGTTGTTTTTCATCCTCTTAGATTCCATGGAAAACCCAAACCTTCCCAACCCAACCCAACCCAACCTGATCCCAGTGTGCAAGGTGGGAAAAGATCTGGGATTAATGGATGCACACACACAAACTCCCTCAATCCCAAAAGGACAAGTCCTAATTAATCAGGGCTGGAAAAGAGGGAAAATCCATTTTCCTCCCTCTCAGCTTCCGTGGAAAACCCAAACCCTCAAAGCCCAACCCAGTGTTCAGGATGGGAAGAGATCTGGGATTAATGGATGCACAAAAACTCCCTCAATCCCAAAAGGACAATTCCCAGTTAATCAGGCCTGGAAAAGAGGGAAAATCCATTTTTCATCCTCTCAGCTTCCATGGAAAACCCAAATCCTCCCAACTCAACCCAATCCCAAAAAGGCTTTTAACGCCCCACCCCAAAGAACAATAAATGTGTGGATGGATGGATGGATGGATGGATGATGGATGGATGGATGATGGATGGGATGGATGGATGGATGGAGGGATGGATGGATGGATGGATGGATGGATGGATGGATGGATGAGGGATGGATGGATGGATGGATGGATGGATGGATGGATGGATGGATGAGGGATGGATGGATGGATGGATGGATGGATGGATGGATGGATGGATGGATGGATGGATGGATGGATGATGGATGGATGGATGGATGGATGGATGGATGATGGATGGATGGATGGATGATGGATGGATGGATGTGGATGGATCTATGGATGGATGGGATGGATGGATGGATGAGGGATGGATGATGGATGGATGAGGGATGATGGATGGATGGATTGGATGGATGGATGGATGGATGGATGGATGGATGATGGATGGATGGGGATGGAGGATGGATGGATGATGGATGATGGAATGGATGGATGGATGATGGATGGATGTGGGATGGTGGATGAGGGATGGATGGATGGATGGATGATGGATGGATGATGGATGGATGGTGGATGGATGATGGAGATGGAATGGATGGATGATGGATGGAGATGATGGATGGAGGATGGGATGAGGGATGGGGATGGATGGATGGATGGATGATGATGGATGGATGGAGGAGGGATGATGAGGGATGGATGATGGAGGCTGGATGGATGGATGGAGGATGGATGAGGGATGGATGGATGAGGGATGGATGGAGGTGGATGGATGGATGGTGGATGGATGGATGATGGATGGGATGAGGGATGGATGGATTGATGATGGATGGATGATGATGGATGATGGATGGATGGATGGATAGGGATGGATGGATGAGGGATGGATGGATGGGTGGATGGATGGGGGATGGATGATGAGGGATGGTGAGGGATGGATGGATGGATGGATGATGGATGGAGGGAGGATGGATGGATGGTGGATGGATGGATGAGGGATGGATGGATGAGGATGAGGATGGATGGGATGAGGGGATGGATGGATGGAGGGATGGGATGGATGGATGAGGGATGGATGGATGGATGGATGAGGGATGGATGGATGAGGGATGGATGGATGGATGAGGGATGGATGGATGGAGGCATGGATGGATGGATGAGGGATGGATGGATGGATGGAGGAATGGATGGATGATGGATGGATGGAGGCATGGATGGATGGATGAGGGATGGATGGATGGGTGGATGGATGGGTGGATGGATGGGTGGATGGATGGATGAGGGATGGATGAGGGATGGATGGATGGATGGATGATGGATGGATGGAGGGAGGGATGGATGGATGGATGGATGATGGATGAATGGATGGATGAGGGATGGATGGATGGATGAGGGATGGATGGATGGATGGAAATCCAGCTGGAAAAGCTTTTCCCATTTTCCCAATACCTGTTGTCAAAGTAGAACAATCCCTTAGCCGGGTCCACCCTGAGGAAGGTGGCCACGTCCTCGTAGTTGGGCAGGGTGGCGCTGAGCCCCACCAGCCGCACGTCCTCCTGCGTCATCTCGATGTTGCGGATGGCCCTGGCCACCAGCGACTCCAGCACGGGCCCGCGGTCGTCGTGGAGGAGGTGGATCTCGTCCTGGGAAAAGGGAATGGACACGGAGTTAGATTTGTGGGATCCTGGAGTTGGTGGCATCTCAAAGTTCATCCGGTCCCACCATGGGAACCACGCCTGGGCAGGTCCTGCCTGGCCTTGGGCACTTCCAGGGATCCCAGCTGCTCTGGGAATTCCAGCCCAGCCCCTCACCGCCCTCAGAAGGAAGAATTCCTTCCCAAAATCCCATTGAAACATGGAATCCTGGAATGGTTTGGGTTGGGAGGGACCTCAAACTCCACCTCACTCCATGGCAGGGACACCTCCCACTGTCCCAGGTGCTCCAACCTGGCCTTGGACACTTCCAGGGATCCAGGGGCAGCCACAGCTCCTCTGGGAATTCCATCCCAGCCCCTCCCCACCTTCATTCCTTCCCAAAATCCCATGTAAATCTTCACTTTCCCTCTCTGAACTCATTCCTTGCCTCCTGTCCCTCCACCCCTTACCCCAATCCCTCTCCAGCTCCCTCCCCACCCTCACAGGGAGGAATTCCTTCCCAAAACCCCATCTAAACCAGCACATGGAATGGTTTCGGTTGGGAAGGGACCTTAAATCCCAGCCAGTGCCACCCTCAGGGACACCTCCCACTGTCCCAGAATGCTCCAAGCCTTGTCCTGGACACTTCCAGGGATGGAGAAGCCACAGCTCCTCCGGGAATTCCAGCCCAGCCCCTCCCCACCCTCACATCCAAGAATCCCTTCCCAAAATCCCTCCAAACCCCATTTTTGAGCTGATTTCTGGATGAAAACATCTCCAAACCTGCGCTCCTCCACCCCAAAGCCCAGATCCACGTGGAGGAGCCCCGTGGCCTCCCCGCCGGGCGCTCACCAGTATGACCAGTCGCACCAGCTGGGTGTAGGTGCGCTCGCCGCCCTTGCGGGTGATGATGTCCCACTTCTCGGGCGTGCACACGATGATCTGCGTGGCGCTGATCTCCTCCTTGCACAGCTGGTGGTCCCCGGTCAGCTCGGCCACCGTGATCCCGTAGGTGGCCAAACGCTGGGAAAAAGCCACGGGATGAGGGCGGAGAGTCTGCTCCATGGAGGAACGGCCCCAAAATCCCACCCAAACCTCTCCTGGTGCGGCTTGAGGCTGTTCCCTCTCGTCCTGGTGCTCCCTGGGGGAAGATCCCAAATCCTCCCCGGCTGCCCCCTCCTGTCAGGGACTTGTGCAGAGCCACAAGGTCCCCCCTGAGCCTCCTTTTCTCCAGGCTCAGCCCCTTTCCCAGCTCCCTCAGAATTCCCCATCCCTGGACACTCTCCAAGCCCATAACCCATCCCTGATCCCCCTTTTCTCCAGGCTGAGCCCCTTTCCCAGCTCCCTCAGGAACTCCCCATCCCTGGACACTCTCCAATCCCATAACCCATCCCTGATCCCCTTTTCTCCAGGATCAGCCCCTCAGGAGCTCTCCAGACTCTCCTCTTTGTTCTCCAACCCCTTCTCCATCTCTATTCCCAACCCCAACCCCTCCATGAGCCCAAACCTCCCCTCGGATCTGATCCCAAACCTCCTCTCGGATCTGATTCCACTCATCCCCAACACCCCCTTGGAGCCAAACCCCCAAAGCTCCCTAAGATCCCATCCCAAACCTCCCCTCAGATGCAATCCCATCATCCCCACCCCCAAACCTCCCTCAGATCCGATCCCAAACCTCCCTTTGGATCTGATCCCAAATCTCCCCTCAGATCCGATCCCACTCATCCCCAACCCCTCCAGGAGCCTGAATCTCCCCTCAGATCTCATCCCAAACCTCTCTTTGGATCTGAATCCAAATCTCCCCTCAGATCCGATCCTAAACCTCCCCTCGGATCCAATCCCATCATCCCCAACCCCAAACCTCCCTCAGATCTGATCCCATTCATCCCGAACCCCAAACCTCCCTCATCTCTGTCGTGGTTTAGGGTAGCTGGGAATTGTAGTTGAAGAAGGCTGCACCGGCCAGGAAGTGATTCCTTGCAAAAAGGTGCTTTCAGCTCCCTCTAGACCCAATCAACTGGCCAGGTTGAATATTGACAACTTTCTAAACCACTTAGAGAGCTAGACACGCCTCTGTGACTAACATTTTAAGAAGGAAAAAGCCCGGGAAGCCCTCTCTTGCTTCCGGCAGCCGAGCAGGTAACTGGTGGGGGGTGGCCGGGCCAGGCCGGGCTCTGCCGGCCGGGCCTGGCCCGGGTCGGCCGGGGGGTGGCTTGGCTGAGATTGCAGTCACTTCAACTCGCCAGACACCCCCCTCCCAGAGGCCAGGATGGCCCTCACCTCACCCCCGGAGCAGCTGAAATTCCCCTGAAACTGCCGTCCGGCAGGATCACGTGGCCAAGAGATAAGGAAATTCCAAGCGCCAGCTGCAAAGCCCGGGGGAGGTTAACTCTTTTAGTGCTGTTAAGGTCTTTTCCAGACCAGATGAAGCCTGCAGAGACTAATCATCTCCCCGATCAGATGGAGAGAGGAAAGTGAAGGCTTGTGAAGGAGACACTATAAAGATGCCCAAGTCAGTGAGGAAGAAAAACCTGAGACCTCGAGAGAGGGGATTTGAGGAGATGCTGTAATCCTAGAAGCTGAAATTCTGTTGGAAAAAAACCATGGTGATGGACTATGATATATTAGACTACCCATTGTAATTTCTTGAAAGCATTGGGGGGGGGTTGGAGCGTTCAAACTGCAACTGTGAGCAAAGGTGCTTGTACTAAAACAAGCAAACGCTGAACTAGCTATAACTTGCTGTGAGCAACTGTATTTGTGCTGCAATGCTGAGAAACTTGAGCAGAGATCGCACCAGAGAAAAGGATCTCTGTTCCTAGACCATGTGGTTACTCCCAGAGAGGGTCCTTACGCCTTTCAGGCACTTCGATAAGTGAAGAAAACTTCTATTTCTGAACTGCTCATCCTTAAAAAATAGTACCCCCTTAGCTAAAGAAACCCTCGAAACAGCTGTGGGGAAAGCTGTAGTCGGGGGATGGGACTTTCACATGCAAGCAGAGAACCATCCCGGGCGGCTGCTTTGCTGTGACACTGAAGCTGCACGAGATTGTTTCGTGTGGAGATGTTTCCATGGTTTTGACCAAGAGAGACTCCTCTCTCTAAGTGAACTGAAAACCAGAAATTATTATATAGGTGGTGAACTGACTAGAATCTTCAAGGGTTGTGTTTTCTTTTACGTTGGTGGTGGAAAGGAGCAAAGGGTGGGGGGAGAGAGGTGTTCTGAAGGTTTAGTCTGACTTTCTTTTTTCCTTCTTTTAACTCTGTTAATAAACTTGATTATATTCTTTAAGTTTTTGTGCCTGCTTTGCTTTTATCTCCTGATGCTTACCTCACAGAAGGGACATCAGGGGGCTACTGCCCAAGTTAACCCTTAAACCACTACACTAAATGGTGTTTCTGCCCGGTTACCAAATTCAACCCGCTACAATCTCCAACCCCAAACCTCCCTCAGATCTGATCCCAAACCTCCCTTTGGATCTGACCCCAAACCTTCCTCATATCCGATCCCAAACCTCCCTCATCCCCAACCCCAAACCTCCCTCAGATCCGATCCCAAACCTCCCTCAGATCTGATCCCAAACTTCCCTCAGATCTGATCCCAAACTTCCCTCAGATCCAATCCCAAACTTCCCTCAGATCCAATCCCAAACCTCCCTCAGATCCAATCCCACTCATCCCCAACCCCAAACCTCCCTCATCTCCGACCCCAAACCTCCCTCAGATCCGACCCCAAACCTCCCTCAGATCCCATCCCGGCCCGCCCTCACCTTCCCGAAGCTGCCGACCATCTCCTGCACCAGGGACCTCATGGGGGCGATGTAGATGATCTTGAAGTCGTCCACGTTGATGGTGCCGTCCATGTTGATGTGCTTGCCGATCTCCCGCAGCATGCACATCAGCGCCACGTTCGTCTTCCCCGCGCCCTGCAACGGCCACGGGACTCATCCCCACAAACCCATGCACAAGGGGCACCCCGACCCCACATCCCCACGGATCCGGCACCCCCCGATCCCGGGAATCTCACCGTGGGAGCGCACAGCAGCAGGTTCTCGTCCGACTCCAGCGCCGCCCGGAACAGCTTGCTCTGGATCCTGTTGAGGGTTTTGAACCCCTCAAACCCAGCCTGGGCGTACTTGGGCAGCTTTTCCACTGAAACTAATTGCTGGGAAAGAGGGAAAAAATGGGGAAAAAAAGGAGTTGAGGCTTTGTTTCGACCTCACAGATGAAGGAAACAGGCTGGGAATGGGAAAAGCCCCAGGACTGTGGAGCAACTGCAGAGCTCTGGATCCAATTCCAGTTTGAACCCCTCAAACCCGGCCTGGGTGTACTTGGGCAGGATTTCCACTGAAACCAATTGCTGGGAAAGAGGGAAAAAATGGGGAAAAAAAGGAGTTCAGGCTTTGTTTCAACCTCACAGATGTGGGGTGTTGGAGACTGGGAAGCAGATAGGAAAAGCCCTGGGATCGTGGAGCAATTGCAGAGCTCTGGATCCAATTCCAGTTTGAACCCCTCAAACCCAGCCTGGGTGTACTTGGGCAGCTTTTCCACTGAAACCAGTTGCTGGGAAAGAGGGAAAAAATGGGGAAAAACAGGAGTTTAGGCTTTGTTTCGACCTCACAGATGTCAGAAACAGGCTGGGAAAGGGAAAAGCCCCAGCACTGTGGAGCAACTGCAGAGCTCTGGATCCAATTCCAGTTTGAATCCCTCAAACCCGGCCTGGGCGTACTTGGGCAGCTTTTCCACTGAAACCAATTGCTGGGAAAGAGAAAAATGAAGGGAAAAGAAGGGAAAGCCAAGAATTTAGGCTTTGTTTCATCCTCACAGTTGTGGGGTATCAGGAAGCAGATAGGAAAAGCCCTGGGATCGTGGAGCAACTGCAGAGCTCTGGATCCAGTTCCAGTTTGAACCCCTCAAACCCAGCCTGGGTGTACTTGGGCAGCTTTTCCACTGAAACCAATTGCTGGGAAAGAGGGAAAAAATGGGGAAAAACCAGGAATTTAGGCTTTGTTTCAACCTCACATGTGGGGTGTCAGAGCTTGGGGAGGAGATGGGAAAAGCCCCAGGATTGTGAAGCAGGTCGGGGAAAAATTAAAGTGATCACACTCGGGAAAAGTGGATGCACACACAAATTCCCTCATCCCGAAAGGACAATTCCTCATTAATCAGGGCTGGAAAAGAGGGAAAACTCATTTTTCATCCTCTCAGCTTCCACGGAAAACCCAAATCCTCAAAACCCAACCTGCTGCCGCTGTTCAGGGTGGGAAGAGATCTGGGATTAATGGATGGAATCACACTCAGGAAAAGTCCTGTGTGAGGGGCAGATGGGGATCAAAAGTCAGGATTTATCCCCAGGAATCATTCCCAGCTCCGGCCTGAGTGGAGAGGAAGGAGCAAAACCAGAGCTGAGGGAGGGCTCAGCAAAAACCCCAGGAGGGGAAGCTCAGCACGGGATGAGCAGTGGGAAAAGGGGAATCGGGAAGTTGCTGCGGACAGGGGGAAGTTGTGGGATTAAAGCTGGGGCTCTGCAGGGAAGTCCCAGGAAGGGTCTGTCATGATATCACGGAATCCTGGAATGGTTTGGCTGGGAAGGGACCTTAAATCCCATCCCATTCCACCTGCAGGGACACCTTCCCCCATCCCAGGTGGCTCCAATTTCCCAGTTTCCCAGGAAAGTTGCTTCTCCTGATCCCTAATTTCCTTTTCTCACCATCCCCTTCTAGACCAGCTTGGCAAAACCCAGAGGCTGCAAATATCCCGAGAAAGTTGCTTTTCCTGGCTCCCAACTTCCCAGGAAACTTGTTTTTCCTGGTGCCTGATTTCCCAGGAAAGCTGCTTTTCCTGGTGCCTGATTTCCCAGGAATGATTTGGGCTGGAAGGGATTTTAAAGCCCTTAAAACCCATCGAGCTCCCACTGGATCAGATTCCAGCCTGGCCTTGGGCACTTCCAGGGATCCAGGGGCAGCCACAGCTCCTCTGGGAATTCCATCCCAGCCCCTCATTCCTTCCCAAAATCCCATTTAAATCTTCACTTTCCCTGTCTGAACTCATTCCCTGTCTCCTGTCCCTCCATCCCTTGCCCCCAGTCCCTCTCCAGCTCTCCTGGAGCCCCTCACAGGGAGGAATTCCTTCCCAAAATCCCATCTAAACCAGCACATGGAATGGTTTAGGTTGGGAAGGGACCTTAAATCCCAGCCAGTGCCACCCTCAGGGACACCTCCCACTGTCCCAGAATGCTCCAAGCCCTGTCCTGGACACTTCCTGGGATAAAGCAGCCACAGCTCCTCTGGGAATTCCAGCCCAGCCCCTCCCCACCCTCATTCCTTCCCAAAATCCCATCAAATCCTCCTCTCTGCCACTCTGACCCCATTCCCTGTGTCCTGTCCTTCCATCCCTTATGCCAATCCCTCTCCAGCTTCCTGGGAGCCCCTTTAGGCTCTGGAAAAGGGCTCAGAGATCAGTTTTTTTGGGAACAAACCGGGCACCAACCTCGTCAGCCCCGAAGGGTTTGGGTTTGAGGGCGGGCACGTGAACCTCCTCGTATCCCTTGCGCTGCCTCCGGAAGGATCCGTCCGGGAGCTGGCACCGCTTGTTGGCCATGAAGTGACTGCCCTGGGCGAACACCAGATCCTCCAAATCCAGCACCTGCCTGGGAGCCAGCGCCTGGAAACCACGGGAAAAGGGAAAGGGGTTTGGGAATCATCCTGGGATGCAAACACAGGGAGAGGAGCAAAGGGAAAGCTGCTGCATCCAGGTGGGAATCCCCCTTCCCAGAGCACATCTGTGGGATCTCACTTCAAAAACCCTTTTGGGCCCGGCTGGGGGTGTTCTGGGAGCAAATCCAAGGATTTTACCTCTCCTCCCTGGTCCAAATCCATGGATTCCAGGTCTGTGTCCATGCGGGACTGCCGCACGCGCTCCCGCCGGGAGCGTTCCTCCTGTGGGGAAAATCGGGATTGAGCTCCAGGGAAAGGGATCAGCCTCGTCCCAAGGACTGCCAGCTGCTCCTGTTCCCCCAATTCCTTCGTGTTCCCTCAAGTCCTTCAGGAAAAGGGACCCACAGAACCAGGAACAACCATTTTTGGTGGGAAAACCGAATTTCCCCACATAAATGTGGATCCCACAGGAGCATTCCTCCTGTGGGGAAAAACTGGGATTCAGGCCCGGAGAAGGGGCTCAGCCTCCTCCAAGGTGCTCCTGTTCCCTCAATTCTGCTGGGAATGGGCATCCAGAAACCAGGAACAACCATTTTTGGCAGGAAAACCAAGTTTCCCCACATAGATGTGGCTCCCATCAGGAGCGCTCCTCCTGTGGGGAAATATTGGGATTCAGGCCCAGGGAAAGGGCTCAGCCTCCTCCAAGGGCTGCCAGATGCTCCTGTTCCCTCAATTCCTTCAGGAAAAGGGACCCACAGAACCAGGAATAACCATTTTTGGCAGGAAAACCAAATTTCCCCACATAAATGTGGCTCCTGCCAGGAGTGTTCCTCCTGTGGGGAAATACTGGGATTCAGGCCCAGGTAAAGGGCTCAGCCTCACCCCAGGACTGCCAGCTGCTCCTGTTCCCTCAATTCTTTTGATAATAAACCTGGGACAACCGTTTTTGTTGGGAAAACCAAATTTCCCCACATAAATGTGGCTCCCATCAGGAGCGTTCCTCCTGTGGGGAAATATTGGGATTCAGGCCCAGGGAAGGGGCTCGGCCTCCTCCCAAGGGCTGCCAGATGCTCCTGTCCCCTCAATTCCCTCAGAAAAAGGCATCCAGAAACCAGGAACAACCATTTTTATAAACCAGAAATAACCATTTTTGGTGGAAAAACCGAATTTCCCCACATAAATGTGGCTCCTGCCAGGAGCGTTCCTCCTGTGGGGAAAAATCAGGATTCAGGCCCAGGGAAAGGGCTCAGCCTCATCCCAGGACTGCCAACTGCTCCTGTTACCCCAATTCCTTCGTGTTCCCTCAATTCCTTCAGGAAAAGGGACCCACAGAACCAGGAACAACCATTTTTGGCGGGAAAACCGAATTTCCCCGCATAAATGTGGCTCCTGCCAGGAGTGTTCCTCCTGTGGGGAAATATTGGGATTGAGCTCCAGGGCAGGGGCTCAGCCTCCTCCAAGGTGCTCCTGTTCCCTCAATTCATCCAGGAATGGGCATCCAGAAACCAGGAATAACCACTTTTGGTGGGAAAACCGAATTTCCCCACATAAATGTGACATCCAGGGGAAGGGAAGGAGGGAAGACACATCCAGGAGCTCCTCAATCCCACAGACCCCAAACTAGGATAACCAATACATCCAGGGAAGCACCAAAACCAGTTAAAACCAGCTTAAAACTGGGAAAATTGCTGAAGGGAAAGAGGGAAAACACATCCAGGAACTCCTCAATCCCACAGACCCCAAACTGGGAAAAGTGCCGAAGGAAAAAAAGGGAAAACACATCCAGAAGCTCCTCAATCCCACAGACTGGGATAACCAACGCAGCCAGGGGGGCAAGAAAACCAGTTAAAACCAGGTTAAAACTGGGAAAATAACTGAAGGGAAAGAGGGAAAGCACATCCAGGAGCTCCTCAATCCCACAGACCCCAAAACTGGGATAACCAACACAGCCACGGGGGTTTTCCAGCAGGAATCGGGTGTTAATCCCTAAAAAACAACCCCAAAATCAGCTATGGAAGTACAAATCCTTGGAGAAGCGGAGGTGACACCCAGGGTGGCACCAAAACCAGTAAAAACCAGTTTAGAACTGGGAAAATCACTGAAGGGAAAGAGGGAAAACACATCCAGGAGCTCCTCAATCCCACAGACCCCAAACTGGGGAAACACATTCAGGAGGCTCCTCAATCCCACAGACCCCAAACTGGGGAAACACATCCAGGAGCTCCTCAACCCCACAGACTGGGATAACCAATGCACCCAGGGGGGCACCACAACCAGTTAAAACCAGTTTAAAACTGGGAAAGTTGCTGATCCGACCCTTTTTCCCTGGGAAAGGGGAAGTGGTGACGGGAGCGGTGCTTTCCGCGAATTTGGGGGATTCCGGCTGAGCCAGCAGCTCCTGTTCCCCACACAAAGCAGGATCCCACAAATCCCACAGATTCCACAGCTTCCTGACCCGGATCAGATCCTCTTTTTCCGTCTCATGGAGCTGGTAGAGGAATTTGGAGAGCTCGGGATCCGCTTCCATCTTCCCCATGATCCGCTCCTTCTCCGCCTCGCTCTGGGCGCTGGCCAGCAGAGTGCAGTACAGGACTGGGAGAAAACGGGGAAAAAATCCATGGAAAAACAGATCAAACCAGCTGGAACCCCGCTGGAAAAGCAGGGAAAGGGAAAGGAACTCACTCATCATCCGGTGCTGCCTCAGGACCTTGATGAAGTCGAAGGTGTTGAAGCCCAGCAGCAGCACCAGTTGGTTCTCACATTCCCGGTCGTCGCTGGCGGTCTGGGAAAAAAAACCCATGGAATTTTCACTCCCCTCTGGCCCCACAGAGCCAAAATCCCAGTTTTCCATGGGATGAAGGTGAGAGGAGGTCAGGAACTGCAGCAAAGGAGTGAAAAACAATCCTGGAGCCCCAAAACCAATTCCATTTTCTCCCCCCGCAGTATGGAAATCAGGAGGGAACAGACCCCAGGGATGATGATTTCCCAGGAAACATCACCACTTTCCCCTCAAAAGATCCCTGGGAATTCAGGGATCAAGGTTGGAACCACTCTGGTTGGGCCAAAATTTCATTTAATACGACAAACCACCAGGAATGGGGTTTGGAGGCAAATTCCCACTTTTTAGATGGAGAAATCTCCCGGATCCCGAGAATCAGTCAGCCACAGACTCTGAGGATCTCCCCAATTCCCATTTTCCCACAGCAGCACAGAAATCAGGAGGAAAACAGAGCCCATGGAAGTGGCTCCAGAGGGAAAACCAGTCCTGGAGCCTCAAAAACCAGCCCTGGAGTATGGAAAAATAATCCTGGAGCCTCGAAAACCAATCCTGGAGCCTCAAAACCCAATCCTGGCACCTCAAAAACCAATCCTGGAGTATGGAAAAATAATCCTGGAGCCCGAAAAATCAATCTCAGCCTCCCCAACTCCCCTTTTTTCAGGGAATCAGGAGGGGACAGACCCCATGGATGATGATTTCCCAGGAAACATCACCACATTCCCCTCAGGAGATCCCTGGGAATTCCAACCAAGCCCAACCCACCCTGGCTGGGCCAAAATTTCATTTAATGAGACAAATCACCAGGAACGGGGTTTGGAGGCAAATTCCCACTTTTTAGATGGAGAAATCTCCCAGATCCCGAGAACCTGTCAGCCACAGACTCTAAGGATCTCCCCAACTCCCATTTTTCCAGAGCAGCACAGAAATCAGGAGGGAACGAGAGCCCATAGAAGTGGCTCCAGCGAGAAAAACAATCCTGGAGCCTCAAAAACCAACCCTGGAGCCTCAAAACCAATCCCAATTCCCTTTTTTTTCCCCCTAACACGGAAATCAGGAGGGAACAGACCCCAGGGATGATGATTTCCCAGGAAACATCACCACTTTCCCCTCAGGAGATCCCTGGGAATTCCGACCAAGCCCAATTTAACAGGACAAACCACCAGGAACAGCGTTTGGAGGCAAATTCCCACTTTTTAGATGGAGAAATCTCCCAGATCCTGAGGATCTGGTGGGCACAGACCTTGAGGATCTCCCCAACTCCCATTTTTCCACAGCAGCACGGAAATCAGGAGGGAAAGAGAGCCCATGGAAGTGGCTCCAGAGGGAAAAACAATCCTGGAGCCTCAAAAACCAATCCTGGAGCCCCAAAAACCAATCCCAATTCCCATTTTTCCCCCTAACATGGAAATCAGGAGGGAACAGACCCCAGGGATGATGATTTCCCAGGAAACATCACCACATTCCCCTCAGGAGATCCCTGGGAATTCCGACCAAGCCCAATTTAACAGGACAAACCACCAGGAACGGGGTTTTGGAGGCAAATTCCCACTTTTCAGACGGAGAAATCTCCCGGATTCCGAGGATGTGTCAGGCACAGACCTTGAGGATCTCCAGGACCTCGTCGGCCTTTTTCTGGGAGACGATGGCGTCGTCGTAGAAGCGGCTGAGCTGCCGCTGCAGCCAGAAGGCGTCGATGTCCCGCGGGTGCAGATCCTTCTTCTTGGAGCTCATCAGCTCCCCCGAGGCCACCAGCTGGGAAAATCCCGTCATTCCCGTTATTTCCATGGGTTTGGGGTGCAACAGGAATGGTTAGGGACACGAGTTCGGGAAAATCCCAAAAAAACCCCACAAAAATCCCATTATTTCCCTGGGTTTGCGGTGGGACGGGAATGGTTAGGGACAAGAAATCCCAAAAAATCCCAACAATTCCCATTATTCCGTGGGTTTGGGGAGGAATGGGAATGGTTAGGGACATGAAATCCCAAAAAATCCCAAAAAACCCCATAAAAATCCCATTATTTCCCTGGGTTTGCAGTGGAACGGGAATGGTTAGGGACATGAAATCCCAAATAATCCCAACAATTCCCATTATTCTGTGGCTTTGGGGTGGAACAAGAATGTTTAGGGACACGAGCTTGGGAAAATTCCCAAAAGTTCCCAGTATTTCCCTGGGTTTGCGGTGGAACGGGAACGTTCAGGGAAAAGAAATCCAACAAATTCCCATAAAAATGTCATTATTCCCTGGATTTGCAGCCAGAGTTTGGGGTGGAACGGGAATGTTTAGGGACACGAGATCCCAAAAAAATCCCCAAAAAATCCCCCCAAAAAATCCCAAAAATTCCCATTATTCCCTGGGTTTGGGGTGGAACGGGAATGTTCAGGGAAAAGAAATCCCAAAAAAATCCTCAAAATTCCGATAAAAATCCCATCATTCCCAGTGTTTGCAGCCGGGGATTGGGGTAGAACGGGAATGTTTAGGGACGCGAGATCCCAAAATAATCCCCCCAAAAAATCCCAAAAATTCCCATTATTCCCTGGGTTTGGGGTGGAACGGGAATGATCAGGGACACGATCTTGGGAAAATTCCCAAAAAATTCCCATAAAAATCCCATTATTTCCCTGGGTTTGCAGCCAGAGTTTGGGGAAGAATGGGAATGTTTAGGGACATGAGATCCCAAAAAAATCCCAAAAAAATCCCTGGGTTTGGGGTGGAAAAGGAATGTTCAGGGAAAAGAAACCCCCAAAATTCCCATAAAAATCCCATCATTCCCGGTGTTTGCAGCCAGAGTTTGGGGTGGAACGGGAATGTTTAGGTACATGAGTTTGGGAAAATCCCATAAAAATCCTAAAAATTCCCATTATTTCCCTGGGTTTGGGGTGGAACGGGAATGTTCAGGGAAAAGAAATCCCAAAAAAATCCTCAAAATTCCTATAAAAATCCCATCATTCCCAGTGTTTGCAGCCGGGGATTGGGGTAGAACGGGAATGTTTAGGGACACGAGATCCCAAAATAATCCCCAAAAAATCCCAAAAATTCCCATTACTTCCGTGGGTTTGGGGTGGAACGGGAATGTTCAGGGACACGATCTTGGGAAAATTCCCAAAAAATTCCCATAAAAATCCCATTATTTCCCTGGGTTTGCAGCCAGAGTTTGGGGAAGAATGGGAATATTTAGGGACACGAGATACCAAAAAAATCCCAAAAAAATCCCTGGGTTTGGGGTGGAAAAGGAATGTTCAGGGAAAAGAAATCCCCAAAATTCCCATAAAAATCCCATCATTGCCGGTGTTTGCAGCCAGGGATTGGGGTGGAACGGGAACGTTTAGGTACATGAGTTTGGGAAAATCCCATAAAAATCCTAAAAATTCCCATTATTTCCCTGGGTTTGGGGTGGAACGGGAATGAAAAGAAATCCCCAAAATTCCCATAAAAATCCCATGTTTGCAGCCAGAGTTTGGGGTGGAACAGGAATGTTCAGGGAAAAGAAATCCCCAAAATCCCCATAAAAATCCCATTATTTCCCTGGGTTTGCAGCCAGGGGTTGGGGTGGAACGGGAGTATTTTGGGATGGAGCCCGATTTTGCTGCCGGGCACGGCTCCGAGCTTTCCCCCACCCCAGAAGGACGTGGGCCCCACAGGAAACCCCAGAGAATTCCCAGAGCTCCCCGGGAAAGGCCCGACTCACGTTGGCCGAGAGCGTGCAGCGAACCACGGCCTCGTCCCCCTCCATGTCATCGTCCGAGGCCTCGTCCCGAACCTCCCCGTAAATGTCCTCGTCGCCCTCCTGCGGGAACATCGCCCACGGGACGTGCCGGGCTTTGCCTCCACAAACCCCCTTCTTATCCCTCCTTTCCCCCCAAAAATCCCCTTCTTATCCCTCCTTTCCCCCCAAAAACCCCCTTCTTATCCCTCCTTTCCCCCCAAAAATCCCCTTCTTATCCCTCCTTTCCCCCCAAAAATCCCCTTCTTATCCCTCCTTTCCCCCCAAAAATCCCCTTTTTATCCCTTTTTTTTTTTTTTTTTTTTTTTTTTTTTTTTTTTTTTTTTTTTTTTTTTTTTTTTTTTTTTTTCCCTTCTTATCCCCTTTCCCCTCCCCTTCTTATCCCTCCTTTCCCCCAAAACCCCTTCTTATCCCTCCTTCCCCAAAATATCCCCTTTTTCCCCCTTTTCCCTCCAAAAAATCCCCTTTTTATCCCTCTTTTCCCTCCAAAAATCCCCTTTTCCCTCCAAAAATCCCCTTTTCGTCCCTTTTTTCCCTCAAAAATTCCCTTTTTACTCCTCTTTTCATTCCAAAAACCCCCTTCTTATCCCTCTTTTCCCTCCAAAAATCCCCTTTTCGTCCTTCTTTTCCCCCAAAAAATCCCTTTTTATCCCTCTTTTCCCTCCAAAAATCCCCTTTTTATCCTTCTTTTCCCTCCAAAAATCCCCTTCTTATCCCTCTTTTCCCTCCAAAAATCCCCTTCTTATCCCTCTTTTCCCTCCAAAAATCCCCTTTTTATCCCTCTTTTCCCTCCAAAAATTCCCTCTTTTCCCTCCAAAAATCCCCTTTTAGTCCCTTTTTTCCCCTCATTCCCTCCCAATCCCAATCCCAGGGAAGGTTTCCACACATTCCAATCCTGCTTTTCCTCCCAATCTGCCAATTTTCCAATGGATATTCCAGGATTTCCCTCCAAAAATCCCATTATTATCCCTTTCCTCCTAATCTGCCAAGATTCCCAATGGGATATTTCTGGATTTGCCTTCAAAAATCCCTTTTTTACCCTTTTTTCCCCTCCAAAAATCCCCTTTTTGTCCCTCTTTTTCCCCCCAAAAATCCCATTTTGATCCTTCTTTTCCCTCATTCCCTCCCAATCCCAATCCCAGGGAAGGTTCCCACACATCCCAATCCCACTTTTCCTCCCAATCTGCCAATTTTCCAGTGGATATTCCAGGATTTGCTTCCAAAAATCTCATTATTATCCCTTTCCTCCCAATCTGCCAAGTTTCCCAGTGGATTTTCTGGGATTTGCCTCCAAAAATCCCCTTTTTGTCCCTTTTTTCCCTCCAAAAATCCCCTTTTTGTCCCTCTTTTTCCCCCCAAAATCCCATTTTGATCCTTCTTTTCCCTCATTCCCTCCCAATCCCAGGGAACGTTTCCATGCTCACCAGCACATCCCAATCCCATTTTTCTCCCAAACTGTCAGCTTTCCAGTGGATATTCCAGGATTTCCCTCCAAAAATCCCATTTTTACCCTTTTTTTCCCTCCAAAAATCCCCTTTTTACCCGTTTTTTCCCTCACTCCCTCCCAATCCCGATCCCAGGGAAGGTTTCCAGGCACATCCCAATCCCGATTTCCCTCCTGCCAGGTTTCCCCCCATGGGATCCTAAATGTCCCCGCTTGTTCCCCATGGGATTGAGCCACCCCGAGCCCGGGATGAGCCCCAAATCCCCTTTTCCCGGGGCTGGGAAGTGACATCCCAAATTTTACCCTTTTTATCCCAAATAAATCTCCCGCCTGGAAAAGCTGCCCCAGGCAGAGCTGAGGGCCCCTGCCCGGAGGGATGGAGGGAAATGGGAAAAACGGGGAGCAGGGAGGGAATGGGATGGAGGGAAATGGGATAAATGGGGTCTGAGGAGGGAAATGGGAGAAAGGAAAATGGGATAAAGGAAAATGGGACGGAGGGAAATGGGATAAAGGAAAAGGAGATAAAGGAAAATGGGATGGAGGGAAATGGGATAAATGGGGTCTGAGGAGGGAAATGGGAGAGGGGAAAATGGGATAAAGGGAAATGGGATGGAGGGAAATGGGATAAAGGGAAATGGGATGGAGGGAAATGGGATAAAGGAAAATGGGATGGAGGGAAATGGGATAAAGGGAAATGGGATGGAGGGAAATGGGATAAAGGAAAATGGGATGGAGGGAAATGGGATAAAGGAAAATGGGATGGAGGGAAATGGGATAAAGGAAAATGGGATGGAGGGAAATGGGATAAACGGGGTCTGAGGGGGAAATGGGATAAGGAAAATGGGGTCCCACATGCAAAATGGGATAGAAGTGGTTCACACGGAAAATAGAATAAAAAAAAAAAAAGGGATAAAAATGGTCCATGAAGAAAATGGGATGAAGGAAAATGAGATAAAGAAAAATAGGATCAGAAAAATGGGATAAATGGTCCCGGCAAGGAAAATGGGATAAATGTGGTCCCGTGAGGAAAAAGGACAGAGGAAATTGGGATAAACAAAAATGGGATAAAAATGGCCCCATGAAGAAAATGGGATGAAGAAAAATGGGATACAGGAAAATGGGATAAAAATGGTCCCAGGAGAAAAATGGGATGGAGGGAAATGGGATAAACAGGGCCTGAGGAGGGAAATGGGAGAGGGGAAAATGGGATAAAGGGAAATGAGATAAAAACAGTCCCACAAGGAAAATGGGGATAAATGGGGTCCCATGAGGAAAATGGCACAGAGAAAAATGGGATAAAGGAAAATGAGATAAAGGAAAATAGGATAAAAGTGATCCCACATGGAAAATGGGATGGAGGAAAATGGGATGAAGAGGAATGGGATAAACAGGATCCCAGGAGGAAAATGGGATAAAAATGGTCCCGTGAGAAAAATGGGATGGAGGAAAATGGGATAAAAGTGGGGTCTGAGGAGGGAAATGGAAGAGTGGAAAATGGGATACAGGAAAATGGGATAAAAATGGTCCCAAAAGGAAAATGAGGATAAACGGGGTCCCAGGAGGAAGATGGGATGGAGGAAAATGGGATAAAAATGGGGTCTAAGGAGGGAAATGGAAGAGCGGAAAATGGGATAAAGGAAAATGGGATAAAGGAAAATGGGATAAAGGAAAATGGGATAAAAATGGTCCGACAAGAAAAATCAGGATAAATGGGATGGAGAAAAATGGGTAAAAGGAAAAGGGGATAAATGGGGTCCCACATGGAAAATGGGATGGAGGGAAATGGGATAAATGGGGCCTGAGGAGGGAAATGGGAGAGGGGAAAATGGGACAAAGGGAAATGGGAGAAAAATGGTCCCAGGAGGAAAATGGGGATAAATGGGGTCCTGTGAGGAAAATGGCACAGAGAAAATTGGGATAAAGGAAAAAGGGATAGAAGTGGCCCCAGGAGGAAAATGGGATAAAGGAAAATGGGATAAAGAAGGTTCCATGAAAAAAATGGGATAGAGAAAAAGGGGATAAATAGGGTCCCAGAAGGAAAATGGGATAAAATACAAAGGGATAATTGTGGTCCCATGAGAAGAGTAGGATAAAGGAAGATGGGATGAAGGCAAACGGGATAAAGGAAAATGGGATAAAGGAGAATGGGATAAAGGAAAATGGGATGAAGAGAAATGGGATAAAGGAAAATGGGATAAAGGAGAATGGGATGGAGAAAAATGGGATGGAGAAAAATGGGATAGAGAAAAATGGGATAAAGGAAAATGGGATGGAGGGAAATGGGATAAAGGAAGATGGGATAAAGGAAGATGGGATAAAGGAAGATGGGATAAAGGAAGATGGGATGAAGGAAAATGGGATGGAGGAAAATGGGATGGAGGGAAATGGGATAAAGGAAGATGGGATGGAGGAAGATGGGATGGAGGGAAATGGGATGAAGATGGGATGAAGATGGGATGAAGGAAGATGGGATGGAGGGAAATGGGATGGAGGAAGATGGGATGGAGGGAGATGGGATGGAGGGAGATGGGATGAAGATGGGATGAAGGAAGATGGGATGGAGGGAAATGGGATGAAGGAAGATGGGATGGAGGGAAATGGGACGAAGGAAGATGGGATGGAGGGAGATGGGATGGAGGGAGATGGGATGGAGGGAGATGGGATGGAGGGAGATGGGATGGAGGGAGATGGGATGGAGGGAGATGGGATGGAGATGGGACGAAGGAAGATGGGATGGAGGGAGATGGGATGAAGATGGGATGAAGGAAGATGGGATGGAGGAAGATGGGATGAAGATGGGATGAAGGAAGATGGGATGGAGGGAGATGGGATGAAGATGGGATGAAGGAAGATGGGATGGAGGGAGATGGGATGAAGGAAAACAGGATGAAGGAAGATGGGATGAAGGAAGATGGGATGAAGGAAGATGGGATGGAGGAAGATGGGATGAAGATGGGATGAAGGAAGATGGGATGGAGGGAGATGGGATGAAGGAAAACAGGATGAAGGAAGATGGGATGAAGGAAGATGGCACTGAGGTGTTCCCAGCAGGAACAGGGGACAGTGGGGTGGATGCAGCTCCCACCTCCTCGTCGGACTCGAACTGCACGTTGACCCCGTAGGTCTCATCGATGTTGTCATCTGCAGGAACAGGGCACGGAATGAGCGGGAATTCCCGGGAATTCGGGGCCACACCCCCAACTCCCACAGCCACACCCCGGAAAGACAAACCCCAATCCTTTCGGGGGCTGGAAAACCACCCCTGTCCCTGTGCCAACGGCTCCCTGCCCGTCTCATCCCGAAAAACGGGGCCTGGAAGGTCCCACATCGGGATAAACGGGGTTCCAGGAGGAAAAGAGGACTGAAAAAACCAGGATAAAAGTAATGCCACAAGGAAAACATCCCAAATTTTGGCTGGGACGTCTCAAAAAAACGCTGGAGCTTTGGGAATCTCCCAAAAAAAAATCCTGAAAAAAATCCCTCCAAAAAATATCCCTAAAAAGTCCAAAAAAAATCCCCAAAAAATCCCCCAAAAAACCCCAAAAATTTCTCCCCAAAATTCCCAAAATAGCCCTTAAAACCCCCTGAAAATCCCAAGAAATCCTGAAAAAGTCCCCAAAAAATCCTACAAAAAAAATCGCCCCCCAAAAAAATACCCGCAAAAACTAAAAAAAACCCCAAAAAATCTCCCAAAAATCTCCCAAAAATCTCAAAATAATCTGACAAGAAATCACACAAAATCCTCAAAAATAAAAAAACTAAAAATCACCCCAAAATCCCCAAGAAATCCTTAAAGCCTCCAAAAAATCCTGAAAAAAATCCCCAAAAAATAAAAAAAAAACCTCAAAAAATCTCCCTAAAAATCCCTCAAAAAATCCACCAAAAACCCACCAAAAAATCTCAAAAATAATCCCACAAAAACCCACAAAAACCCACAAAACCAAAATCCCCCAAAAATCCCCAAAAAAAATCCTCAAAAAATCCCAAAACAATCCCCAAAAAATCCCGAAAACCCCCCTGCAAAATCCCAAAAATAATCCCACAAAATCAAAATCCCCACCAAAGATCTTCAAAAAAATCTCAAATAATCCCAAAAAAATCCGAAAAAATTCCCCCCAAAACATCCCACAAAATAAAAATCCCCCCAAAATACCAAAAAATAAAAAGAAATCCCCAAAAATTCAAAAAATCTCCCAAAAAATCCCCCAAAAAATCCCCCAAAAATCCCCAAAAATAATTGCACAAAAAATCCCACAAAATCCCACAAAATCAAAATCCCCCAAAAATCAAAAAAATTTTTAAAACTTCTCCAAAACTCTCCCAAAAAGACCCAAAAAAATCCCAAAAAATCCCCAAAAAAAACTCCCAAAAAATTTTAAAAACCCTCAAAAAATCTCCACAAAACCCCCCAAAATCCCATAAAAATCCCCCAAAAAATCCCAGGAAAATCCCCAAAAAATTAAAAAAAAATCCCCAAATAATCTCCCCAAAAATCCAAATAAACCCCCCAAAAAATCCCAAAAACCCCAAGTAATCCCCTCAAAAATCCAAATAAACCCCCCCCAAAAATCAAAAAAATCCCAAATAATCTCCCCAAAAATCCAAATAAACCCCCCAAAGAATCTAAAAAAAATCCCCAAAAATCCCAAATAATCTCCCAAAAATCCAAATAAACCCCCCAAAAAATCCAAAAAAAATCCCCAAAAACCCCAAGTAATCCCCTCAAAAATCCAAATAAACCCCCCAAAGAATCTAAAAAAAATCCCCAAAAAACCCAAATAATCTCCCCAAAAATCCAAATAAACCCCCCAAAGAATCTAAAAAAAAAATCCCCAAAAATCCCAAATAATCTCCCCAAAAATCCAAATAAACCCCCCAAAAAATCCAAAAAAAATCCCCAAAAACCCCAAGTAATCCCCTCAAAAATCCAAATAAACCCCCCAAAAAATCCAAAAAAATCCCCAAAAACCCCACGTAATCCCCTCAAAAATCCAAATAAACCCCCCAAAAAATCCAAAAAAATCCCCAAAAATCCCAAATAATCCCCCCAAAAATCCAAATAATCTCCCAAAAAATCCAAAAAAATCCCCCAAAATCCCAAATAATCTCCCCAAAAATCCAAATAAATCCCCCAAAGAATCTAAAAAAAACCCCAAAAATCCCAAATCATCTCCAAAAAATCCAAATAAACCCCCCAAAAAATCCAAAAAAATCCCCAAAAATCCCAAATAATCCCCCAAAATTCCAAATAAACCCCCCAAGAAATCCAAAAAAAATCCCCAAAAATCCCCAATAATCCCCCCAAAATTCCAAACAAGCCCCCAAACCCCCCACCCCACCCCCGGCGGCGCACCCATGTTCTGGATGTCCTTGTCGCCGCCGTAGTCGGTGATCTTCTTGCCCAGGTTGACGAGCACGTGGTAGCGCGTGTCGTCCGCGGGGCCCAGCAGCAGCTCCACCTCCTTGCGCCGCTCCTTGTCCCGCAGCTTGTCGTTCTTCAGCACGGCCAGCACCTCGTCGGCCGCCCCGCACAGGATGTCCCGCGGCTGCCGAGGGCACCGACAGGGCACTGCCAACCCCCGGGCTTTGCGGGCTTTCTGAGCGCCCAAAGGTGCCCCCGAGCAGGGATGGTGCCCAAACGGTGCCCAAACAGCGCCCAAACAGTGCCCAAACGGTGCCCAAACGGCGCCCAAATGGTGCCCAAACGGCGCCCAAAGTGCGGCACCCAAACGGCACCCAAATGGCGCCCAAACGGCACCCAAATGGCACCCAAACGGTGCCCAAACGGCGCCCAAATGGCATCCAAACGGTGCCCAAATGGTGCCCAAATGGCGCCCAAATGGTGCCCAAATGGCGCCCAAACGGTGCCCAAATGGTGCCCAAATGGCGCCCAAACGGCACCCAAACGGCACCCAAATGGCATCCAAACGGCACCCAAATGGCACCCAAAGGTGCCCACGGCGCCCAAATGGCATCCAAACGGTGCCCAAATGGTGCCCAAATGGCGCCCAAATGGTGCCCAAATGGCGCCCAAACGGTGCCCAAATGGTGCCCAAATGGCGCCCAAACGGCACCCAAACGGCACCCAAATGGCATCCAAACGGCACCCAAATGGCACCCAAACGGTGCCCAAACGGCGCCCAAATGGCATCCAAACGGTGCCCAAATGGTGCCCAAATGGCGCCCAAATGGTGCCCAAATGGCGCCCAAACGGTGCCCAAATGGTGCCCAAATGGCGCCCAAACGGCACCCAAACGGCACCCAAATGGCATCCAAACGGTGCCCAAATGGCGCCCAAACGGCGCCCAAATGGCGCCCAAACGGCACCCAAATGGCGCCCAAACGGCGCCCAAATGGTGCCCAAATGGCACCCAAACGGTGCCCAAACGGCGCCCAAAGGTGCCCCCGAGCAGGGACGGCACCCAAATGGTGCCCAAACGGCGCCCAAACGGCGCCCAAACGGCGCCCAAATGGTGCCCAAATGGTGCCCAAATGGTGCCCCTGAGCAGGGACGGCACCCAAACGGTGCCCAGTGCCCAAATGGCGCCCAAACAGTGCCCAAACGGTGCCCAAACAGCGCCCGTGGCGAGGAGAGCGCAAAGGACAACTCCTTGTGCTGCCCACGAGGGAAATGGGATGTCCCTGGATCCCTGGCAGTGCCCAAGGCCAGGCTGGATGGGATCGGAGCACCCTGGGATAGCGGGAGCTGTCCCTGCCCGTGGTGAGACTTGATGGGCTTTGGGGTCCCTTCCCACCCCAACCACTCTGGGATCCTAGATCATGGTTTTGATGGGATTTTGGAAAGGAATTCCTGGCTGTGAGGGTGGGGAGGGGCTGGGATGGAATTCCCAGAGAAGCTGTGGCTGCCCCTGGATCCCTGGAAGTGTCCAAGGCCGGGTTTGGAGCACCCTGGGACAGTGGGAGGTGTCCCTGCCCATGGTGGGACCTGATGGGATTTAAGGTCCTTCCAACCCAAACTGCTCTGGGATTCCATGTCCTGTATTCAATGGGATTTTGGAGAGAAATCCTGGATGCCCCTGGATCCCTGGAAGTGCCCAAGGCCAGGCTGGATGAGGATTGGAGCACCCTGGTCTGTGGAAAATGTCCCTGCCCATGACAGAGGTTGCATTTAGAGGATCTTTAAGGTCCCTTCCAACCCAAACCATTCCGTAATTCCATGTCCTGGTTTAAACGGGGTATTGGGAAGGAATTCCTGGCTGTGAGGGTGGGGAGGGGCTGGGATGGAATTCCCAGAGAAGCTGTGGCTGCCCCTGGATGCCTGGCAGTGCCCAAGGCCAGGCTGGACAGGGCTTGGAGCAGCCTGGGACAGTGGGAGATCTCCCTGCCCGTAGTGGGACCTGATGAACTTTTAGGTCCCTTCCAACCCAAACCAACCCATGATTCCACATGCTGGTTTAAATGGGATATTGGGAAGAAATCCCGGATGCCCCTGGATCCCTGGAACTGTCCCAGGCCAGGCTGGACAGGGTTTGAACCACCCTGATTCAACAAAAAGCTGAAGTAGAACTGGCTGCTCTTTAAATTCCCAACTCAAACCCGTCCCCCATCACCCCCAAACCCATCCCGTGGGATACCAGGGCCGGATTCCCCCATCCAAGGGCTGGATTCCCATCTCCCAGGGATCACCCCAGGCTCACCTGATCCCCCAGGGCGGCCTGGATGAAGCTGAGCAGGACCTCGTAGGTCTCACGGGTCTCCTTGGTCTTGGGTTTGTAGATGATGCCGACCATCTCGTCGATGCCCTCGGAGAGCAGCGTGTACCCCTTCATCTTATTGATGTCGTGCCTGTCCTCATCCCGCTTCCTCCTCCTGGGAAAGGGAAAAACAGGAGTCAGAGGCACCCACGGCCCCGATCCCGCTCTTTTCCAGGCCCTTTCTCCCTAAAATAAAGCAGGAACTTCAATTTGTTTGCATTTTTGGCACCGATTTTTCCAAGCATCTGAGGGTTTGGTTGGGGCTCCAGGTTTTCCACCTGCAAATATTCCCAAAAGTCTTGGAGTGGAGAAAGGAAAGTTCCAGGGAGAGCTCAGAGCCTCTTGCAGGGCCTAAAGGGGCTCCAGGAGAGCTGGAGAGGGACTGGGGACAAGGCATGGAGAGACAGGACCCAGGGAATGGCTTCCCACTGGGAAAGGGGAGACTTACATGGGATTTTGGGAAGGAATGAGGGTGGGGAGGGGCTGGGATGGAATTCCCAGAGGAGCTGTGGCTGCCCCTGGATCCCTGCGAGTGCCTAAGGCCAGGTTGGAATCTGATCCAGCAGGAGCTCGATGGGTTTTAAGGTCTTTAAAATTCCCAATCATTCCCTGAATCAGGCACCAGGAAAAGCAGCTTTCCTGGGAAATTCAGAAGCAGGAAAAGCAGCTTTCCTGGGAAATTTCCAGCCTGGGAGTTTTGCTGAGCTTGTCCAGAAAAGGGAATTAGGAAAAGGGAATTAGGAACCAGGAAAAGCAGCTTTCCTGAGAAATTTGGCTTCAGGATAAGCAGATTTCCTGGGAAATTGGGTGCCAAAAAAAACCAGCTTTCCTGGGAAACTGAGTACCAGAAAACACAGCTCTTTTTTGGGAAAATCAGGCACCAGAAAAAAACAGCTTTTCTGGGATATTGGGCACCAGGAAAAGCAACTTTCCCAGGATCTGGCATCCAACTCCAGCCTGGAACCTGTCAAGCAGTACCCCCGACCCCTCCCACCTCTCTCAAAAACTCCCATCCCATTCCCATCCCATTCCCATCCCATCCCATCCCATCCCATCCCATCCCATCCCATCCCATCCCATCCCATCCCATCCCATCCCATCCCATCCCATCCCATCCCATTCCCATCCCATGGATCCCATCCCATTCCCATCCCATCCCATTGATCCCATGGATCCCATCCCATGGATCCCATGCCATGGATCCCATCCCACCGCACCCCATGGATCCCATGCCATGGATCCCATCCCATCCCACCCCATGGATCCCATCCCATGGATCCCATCCCATCCCACCCCATGGATCCCATCCCATGGATCCCATCCCATCCCACCCCATGGATCCCATCCCATGGATCCCATCCCATCCCATGGATCCCATCCCATCCCATGGATCCCATCCCATCCCACCCCATGGATCCCACCCCATCAATCCCATCCCATCCCATCCCATCAATCCCACACCATCAATCCCATCCCATCCCATCCCATCCCATCCCATCCCATCCCATCCCATCCCATCCCATCCCATCCCATCCATCCCATCCCATGGATCCCATCCCATCAATCCCATCCCATCAATCCCACCCCATCCCGAAGCTCCGTTATCCCGAGCTCCGACAACTCCCGGTTCCTCGCTCACTTGGCCCTTCTCTCCTCCTGCATCTGGGGCTTGGTCCTCTGGGCCTTGTCCCCCATGCGGGTCCCCTCGAGCTTCCCCACCAGCGACAGCACCTCCCCCGTGGGCTCATCCCGGCGCGTGCGGTCGATCAGCGAGCGGTCGGCTTGGAGCACGAGGTTGGAGTTCTGGGGGGAAAAACGGGACACGGGGTGAGAGGCGGGGCAGGAAGGCACAGGGAATGTGGGGGGAGAGCTGCTGAGGGGCTGGAAATGGGGCTGGGGTGCTGAAATGGGGCTGGGAGCAGTCCAGGGGGTCTCAAAGTGGGGCTGGGGGACCTGAAATGGGGCTGGGGGTCGTGAAATGGGGTTGAAAGGGGTTTGGAGGTTTTGAAGTGAGGCTGGGGGTCCTGAAATGGGGTTGAGGAGGGTCTGGGGTCCTGAAATTAGGCTGAAATAGGGTTGAAGGGGGTCCAAAGGGTCCTAAATTGGGGCTGGGGGTCACAAAATGGTGCTGAAGGAGGTTTGGAGGCCCTGAAATGAGGCTGGGGTCCTGGAATGGGATTGAGAGAGGTCCAAAGGGTCCCAAAATGGGGCTGCGGGGTCCCAAAATGGGGTTGAAGAGGGTCTGAAGGCCCCACTGTGGAGCTGGGGAGGATTCAGGGGTCCCAAATTGGGGCTGAGAGGGGGTTTGGAGGTCCTGAAATGAGGCTGGGGGTCCTGAAATGGGATTGAGAGGAGTACAAAGGTCCTAAAATGGGGCTGGGGGCCCTGAAATGGGGTTGAGGAGGGTCTGGGGTCCTGAAATGAGGCTGGGGGTCCCAAAATGTGGCTGAGGAGTGTCTGGGCGGCCTTAAAATAGGGCTGAAGGGGGTTTGGAGGTCCTGAAATGAGGCTGAGGGTCCCAAAATGGGGTTGAGAGGGGTCCAAAGGGTCCCAAAATGGGGTTGAGGAGGGTCTGGGGTCCTGAAATGAGGCTGGGGGTCCCAAAATGGGGTTGAGAGGGGTTCAAAGGGTCCCAAAATGGGGCTGGGGGTCCCAAAATGGGGTTGAGAGGGGTTCAAAGGGTCCCAAAATGGGGCTGGGGGTCCCAAAATGGGGTTGGGGAGGGTCTGGAGGCCCCACTGTGGAGCTGGGGAGGATTCAGGGGTCCCAAAATGGGGCTGAGAGGGGGTTTGAAGGTCCTGAAATGAGGCTGGGGGTCCTGAAATGGGATTGAGAGGAGTACAAAGGTCCTAAAATGGGGCTGGGGGTCCTGAAATGGGGTTGAGGA
The DNA here is from genome assembly GCA_026261815.1 of Monarcha castaneiventris obscurior. Lineage (NCBI taxonomy): Eukaryota > Metazoa > Chordata > Aves > Passeriformes > Monarchidae > Monarcha > Monarcha castaneiventris. Next base: position 99,395 of record JAMPIT010000779.1, read on the forward strand.
GGGTCTGGGGTCCTGAAATGAGGCTGGGGGTCCCAAAATGGGGTTGAGAGGGGTTCAAAGGGTCCCAAAATGGGGCTGGGAATCCCAAAATGGGGTTGAAGAGGGTCTGAAGGCCCCACTGTGGAGCAGGGGAGGATTCAGGGGTCCCAAAATGGGGCTGAGAGCGGGTCACAGGCCCTAAAATGGGGCTGAAGGGGGTTTGGAGGTCCTGAAATGAGGCTGAGGGTCCTGAAATGGGATTGAGAGAGGTCCAAAGGTCCTAAAATGGGGCTGGGGGTCCTGAAATGGGGTTGAGGAGGGTCTGGGGTCCTGAAATGAGGCTGGGGGTCCCAAAATGTGGCTGAGGGGTGTCCAGGGGGCCTTAAAATAGGGCTGAAGGGGGTTTGGAGGTCCTGAAATGAGGCTGAGGGTCCCAAAATGGGATTGAGAGGGGTTCAAAGGGTCCCAAAATGGGGCTGGGGGTCTTGAAATGGGGTTAAAGAGGGACTGGGCGTCCTGAAATGAGGCTGGGGGTCCCAAAATGGGATTGAGAGGGGTCTGGAGGCCCCACTGTGGTGATGGGGAGAATTCAGGGGTCCCAAAATGGGGCTGGAGGGGGTCCAAAGGGTCCTAAAATGGGGCTGGGGGGGTCCCGAAATGGGGCTGGAGATCCCAAAGTGGGACTGGGGGGTCCCAAACTGGGGCTGAGGGGGGTCTGGGGGTCCCAAACTGGGGCTGAGGGGGGTCTGGGGGTCCCAAACTGGGGCTGAGGGGGGTCTGGATGTCCCAAACTGGGGCTGGGGGGGGTCTGGGGGTCCCAAAATGGGACTGAGGGGGGTCTGGGGGTCCCAAACTGGGGCTGAGGGGGGTCTGGGGGTCCCAAAATGGGGCTGGGGGGGGTCTGGGGGTCCCAAACTGGGGCTGGGGGGGGTCTGGGGGTCCCAAACTGGGGCTGGGGGGGGTCTGGGGGTCCCAAAATGGGGCTGGGGGGGGTCTGGGGGTTCCAAACTGGGGCTGAGGGGGGTCAGGGAGGCTCACGGTACCGGGGGGGGGGGCTTAAGGACACCGGGGGTGGTTCACGGTAACGGCAGGGGGGTTCAGGGCAGCGGGCCCGCACTCACCGCCTTGTACTCGTACTGCAGGCTACGGGCGGTCACGTCCGCCATGGCTGCGCCGGGCCGGGGCCGGGGCCGGGGCCGGGAACGGGAACGGGAGCGGGGCCTGAGGAGGCCGCGCCGCCGCCGCCGCCGCACCGGGAGCGCCCAGAGCGGAACTTCCGGGTCAGGCGGAAACGCCGGCGCGACCCGGAACTGCGCCAGAGCCCGCGGAGCGCGAAACCCCGCCCACCGCCCGCTCTGATTGGTTAGTGCCCGTTAAATCCCGCCCCCCCGCGCTGAGACCTGACTGTGATTGGCTAGGCAGCCCGCCCGCCAGGCTTTGATTGACGTTTGAGCGCCCGAGGGTTTGAACGCGGCGGGGAGGGGCGGGGGGCGGGGTCAGAGCTCAGACCGCCGCCTCCTATTGGCTGGTGATGACGTAGGCCACGCCCTCTCCTGCAAGCCACGCCCCTCCCCGGTGATGCGACACGTGGTGGCCCAAAGGGGGGCTCTGGTCACCCCCAAAGTGTCCCCAGGGACCTCCCTGTGCCCCACAGAGGGCTCTGGTCGCCCCAAAGTGTCCCCAAGGACCTCCCTGTGCCCCACAGAGGGCTCTGGTCACCCCCAAAGTGTCCCCCAGGACCTCCCTGTGCCCAAAGGGGGGCTCTGGTCACCCCCAAAGTGTCCCCAAGGACCTCCCTGTGCCCCACAGAGGGCTCTGATCACCCCCAAAGTGTCCCCAAGGACCTCCCTGTGCCCCACAGAGGGCTCTGGTCACCCCCAAAGTGTCCCCCAGGACCTCCCTGTGCCCAAAGGGGGGCTCTGGTCACCCCCAAAGTGTCCCCAAGGACCTCCCTGTGCCCCACAGAGGGCTCTGATCACCCCCAAAGTGTCCCCAAGGACCTCCCTGTGCCCCACAGAGGGCTCTGGTCACCCCCAAAGTGTCCCCCAGGACCTCCCTGTGCCCAAAGGGGGGCTCTGGTCGCCCCCAAAGTGTCCCCAAGGACGTCCCTGTGCCCCAGGGGGACCCTAATCATCCCCACGTTGTCCCCGCAGTGCCCTGGCATGCCAAGAATGGCTCCAGACACCCCCACATTGTCCTCACTGGGCATCGGGGGCTCCCTGGGCATTGGAGGGGTCCCCTGGACATCGGGGGCTCCCTGGGCATTGGAGGGTCCCTGGGCATTGGAGGGGGTCCCTGGGCATTGAGGGGTCACTTGGAATTGGGGATCAGGGCACTGGGATGTCCCCCGGGCATTGGAGGGGGTCCCTGGGCATTGGGGGGTCACTTGGAATCGGGGATTGGGGTATCCCTGGGCACTGGGATGTCCCCTGGGCACCGGGAGTCCCTGGGCACAGGGGGTCTCTGGACACCGGGGGTCCCTGGGCATCGGGGGGTCCCTGGGCATCGGGGGGTCCCCGGGCATTGAGAGGTCACTTGGAACCGGGGATCAGGGCACTGGGATGTCCCCCGGGCACCGGGAGTCCCCAGGCACTGGGGGTCTCTGGGCACCGGGGGGTCCCTGGGCATTGGGGGGTACCTGGGCATTGAGGGGGCACTTGGAATTTGGGATCGGGGTATCCCTCGGTACTGGGATGTCCCCTGGGCACCGGGAGTCCCCGGGCACCGGGGGTCTCTGGGCACCGGGGGTCCCTGAGTGCCCGCCCCGGGCCTCTCGGGGTGCCGGGGGTGCCAGGGGCCGCGGGCGGAGCCGCCCGGCCCCGGTGCCACATCCGCGCTGCCCTTGGAGCCGCAGCTCGGTGCCATCTGCCCGGCTGCGCGTGCCCTCGTTATCTCTGCCCCGTTAATTAGCGGGGCGCGGTGCCAGCGCCAGGAGGAGGTGCCCGCCGGCCGCGCCAGCCCGGCCGTGCCCCAGCGGGGCGGCCACCGCCGGGCCTCGGGGCTGCTCGGGGACAGCACACCCTGCCCCGTCCCTGCAGCTCACCCGCCGTGCCGCCACAGCCCCGGTGCCCGCCCGGGGCTCCTCCTCCTCCTCTCCCTCCTCACCCTCACCGGGAGCCTGCGAAGGGACCCCGGGCAGGATTCCCGGGCAGGCACCTCGGGAAGAGACCCGGGAGAGGATTCCTGAGCAGGTATCCCGGGCAGGATTCCTGGGAACCCGGGCGGGTATCCCGGGCAGGATCCCTGGGAACCCGGGCAGGTATCCCGGGCAGGATCCCTGGGAACCCGGGCAGGATCCCTGGGAACCCGGGCAGGTATCCCGGGCAGGATCCCTGGGAACCCGGGCAGGATCCCTGGGAACCCGGGCAGGTATCCCGGGCAGGATCCCTGGGAACCCGGGCAGGATCCCTGGGAACCCGGGCAGGTATCCCGGGCAGGATCCCTGGGAACCCGGGCAGGATCCCTGGGAACCCCTGGGACCGGGGTATCCCGGGCAGGATCCCTGGGAACCCGGGCAGGTATCCCGGGCAGGATCCCTGGGAACCCGGGCAGGTATCCCGGGCAGGATCCCTGGGAACCCGGGCAGGTATCCCGGGAAGGATCCCTGGGAAGCCGGGCGGGTATCCCGGGCAGGATCCCTGGGAACCCGGGCAGGTATCCCGGGCAGGATCCCTGGGAACCCGGGCAGGTATCCCGGGCAGGATCCCTGGGAACCCGGGCAGGTATCCCGGGCAGGATCCCTGGGAACCCGGGCAAGTGTCCCGGGAAGGATCCCTAGGAACCCGGGCGGGTATCCCGGGCAGGATTCCTGGGAACCCGGGCAGGTATCCCGGGCAGGATTCCTGGACAGGGACCCTGGGCAGGTGTGCCAGAGAAGTATCCCGAGCAGGTATCCCAGGCAGGTGTCCTGGGAAAATATCCCAGACAGGGACCCCCGGCAGGATTCCTGGACAGGATTCCTGAGTAGGAATCCCAGGAAAATATCCTAGGCAGGTATCCCGGGAATGGACCCCGGGCAGGGATCCGGGAAATGGACCCTGGGCAGGGACTCCGGGTGGGATTCCTGGTCAGGGATCCTGGGCAGAGACCCCGACATAATTCCTGAGTAGGAATCCCAGGAAAGTATCTCGGGCAGGGATCTCGGGAATAGACCCCGGGTAGGATTCCCGGGAATGGACCTCGGACAGGATTCCCGGGAATGGACCCCGGGCAGGGATCCCGGGAATGGACCCCGGGCAGGGATCCCGGACAGGATTCCCGGGCAGGTGCCAGCCCCTCGGTGCCCGCAGCACCGTGCCCGCCGTGCCGCGGGTGCCCGGTGCCACCGGCGGGCGGGGGACAGGAGCTGGCACAGCCCCGCGGCCCCGCGCCAGCGCCGGGATGGGGCCGCTCTAATCCCTTTATTCCGGCCGGGTGCACCGGGACAAAGCGGGGATGGCACCGGGGTGGCAGCGGGATGGTACGGGGATGGCACCGGGACAAAGCGGGGATGGCAGCGGGATGGCAGCGGGATGGCAGCGGGATGGCACCGGGAATGGCACTGGGATGGCACCGGGAATGGCACTGGGATGGCAGCAGGGATGGTACGGGGATGGCACTGGGATGGCACCGGGGGTGGCACCGGGAATGGCACTGGGATGGCACCGGGGATGGCAGCAGGGGTGGCACCAGGGATGGCAGCTGGGGTGGCAGTGGGATGGCACCGGGATGGCACCGGGATGGCACCGGGATGGCAGCGGGATGGCAGCGGGGATGGCAGCAGGGATGGCACTGGGGATGGGAGCAGGGATGGCACCTGGGGTGGCACCAGGATGGCACCAGGAATGGCAGGGGGGATGGCACCGGGACAAAGTGGGGATGGCAGCGGGATGGCAGCGGGATGGCAGTGGGATGGCACCGGGACAAAGCAGGGACGGCACCGGGATGGCACCGGGATGGCACCGGGGATGGCACTGGGGATGGCACCGGGATGGTACGGGGATGGCACCGGCGGATGGCAGGGGGGATGGCAGGGGGGATGGCACCGGGACAAAGCGGGGATGGCACCGAGATGGCACTAGGGTTGGCACCAGGATGGCAGCAGGGATGGTACGGGGATGGCAGTGGGATGGCACCGGGACAAAGCGGGGACGGCAGCGGGATGGCAGAGGGATGGCGCTAGGGTTGGCACCAGGGATGGCAGCGGGAGGGCAGCGGGGGATGGCACGGGGGCTCGCACCGGGATGGCACCAGGATGGCACTGGGGGTTGGCACCGGGATGGCACCAGGATGGCAGTGGGATGGCAGCAGGGATGGCAGCGGGATGGCAGCGGGGTTGGCAGATGGGGTCCCGGGGGCAGCAGGGCTATGGGCACCCCAAAACCTGAGCTGGGCTGGGCTGAACTGGGACCAGGCAAGCTGGGCTGAACTGGGCTGAGCTGAGCTGAACCAGAATGAAAAGAACTGAACTGGGACTGGAACTGGGCTGAACTGGGCTGAGCTGAGCTGAACCAGAATGAAAAGAACTGAACTGGGACTGGAACTGGGATGAGCTGAGCCGAACTGGGATGGGCCGAGCCTGGTTAAACTGGGCTGAACTGAGCCAAACTGCAGTGAGTGAAAGCAGGCTGAGCTGAGCCTGGTTGAGCCGAGCCAGGCCAGTGGAGCCAGGCTGGGCTCACCGGGGTTAAACCAAGCTGGGCTGAGCCAAACCGGGTTGAGCTGAGACTGGTTAAGGTGGCCTGAACTGGGCTAAGCCTAACCTGGACACCCCGAACTGGGCTGAGCCAAGAACTGGGCTGAGCCAGACTGAGCTGAGCCCGGTTGAGCCAAGCCAGGCCAGTGGGGCTGAACTGAGCTGAGCCAGGCCCAGGCCAAGTGGGGCAGGGTTAAACCAAGCCAAGCCGAGCTGAGCCGAGCTAAGCTAAGCCTACTGGTTCTGACCCAAACTGAGCTGAGCTGAGTGGTTCCAACTGGACCCAACAGGTTCCAATGCAATCTGAGCAAGTCTGAGCCGAGCCAACTGGTTCTGATCCAATCCAACGCGATCCAAACCGATCTGAGCTGAGCCCACTTGAGCTGAGCTCACTGGTTGCAGATACGACCCGGCTGGTTCTGATTCGATCTGAGCCGAGCCGGGCTGAACTGAGCCCAGCTGAGCCGAGCTGGGTTGACTGGTTCTGGATGCGGCCCGAACCGAGCCGAGCTGGGCTGCGCTGAGCTGGGCTGGGCTGAGCTGGGCTGGGCTGGGCTGAGCTAGGTTGAGCCAACTGGTTGCAGTAGGGCCCGACTGGTTCCGAGCCGACCTGAGCCGAGCGGTTCCGAGCGGACCGGGTTCCGACTGAACCCGAGCGGTTCCGAACGCTTCCGATCCAACGGGAGCCGACCCGAGCGGTTCCGATCTGACCCGAACGGTTCCGATCCGATCGGACTGAACCCGAGCGGTTCCGATGTGACCCGACCCGGCCCGAGCGGTTCCGATCTGACCCGACCCGACCCGCGCCCCCTCCGCTCGGGGGCCCGTGACGTCACGGGCGGGGCGGGGCCGCGCGGAGCCGCGCGGCGCGCTCCCGCCGCCGCCCCTCACGGCCGCTCCCGCCTCCCGCGCCCCGGCCGGGCCCCCCCGCGCCCCCCGGGCCCCCGGCCCGCCTCGCCGGCCTCCCGCCGCCCGGCCCGGGCCCCGCGGGCCCCCCGCCCCCCCCCGCCGCCGCCCGCCCGCCCCGCCGCCCCGCCCGGGCCCCCCGGACCCCCCCGCCCCTCACGCCGCCTCCCGCCCCGCCGCCGCCGCCGCCGCCGCCGCCGCCGCCCGCCGCCGCCGCCGCCGCCGCCGCGCCCCGAGGTGAGTGCGGGCCCCCCCACCCCGCGCCGGTCCGGCCCCCCCGCCCCGCCCCGGTATTGTTGTGGCGGAGCCGCGGGGGCGGGAGGAGGAGGGGGAGGCGCTTTGTTCCTCCCGGTACCGGGGATCGGCACCGGCTCCCCCCCGCCGTTGATGGGGGGGCCGGAATCCCCCCACCCTTAACGGGGACTCCCCCTCACCCCCTCCCCCTCCGCCGCTCGGATCCGTCGGTGCACCGGGCCCCCCCCCCCCGGTACAGGCAACAGGGGAACGGGGGGCGCGCGGGGGGCCCCCACCCGCGGGGGTGCGCGGCCGTGGGGACCCCGGGGTGGGAGGGCAGCGTCGTGGGGACCCCCGGGATGGCACCCCCGTGGGGACCCCCCGCCCGAGACCGGACCCCGCCCGGGGCCGCGGCCCCCCAGGCCCCTCAGGGCACCCCCGGGTGTCCGGCACCAAACGCGGGGACAGCGGGGACCCCGTCCTGCCTGTTGTACCCTGAGGGTGCCTGTCCCCGCTTCGGGCACCCCGACCCTGCCCCTGGCACCCCACCTGTGCCCCTGGCACCCCGGCTATGCCCAGGGCACGCCGGCCATGCCCCTGGCACCCCAGCTTTGCCCGTGGCACCCTGGTCGTGCCCGGGACACGCCGGCCGCGGCCGTGGCCTGCGGCACCCTCGCTGTGCTTTTGTCCCTGTCCCTGCGCCTGTTGCACCCCAGCTGTGCCTGTTGAACCCCAGCCATGCCCACGGCAGCTTGGCCATTCCTGTGGCACCCCAGCTGTGCCCGGGGCACCCCACATTGGCCCGTGGCACCCCAAAATTGTCCGTTGCACTGTGACTGTGCTTGTGGCACCCCGTTTTTGCCCGGGGCGCCCCGATTTTGCCCGTGGTACCCTGGCCATGTCCGTGACACCCCACCTTTGCCTGTGGCACCCCGACTGTCCCTGTGGCACCCCAGTTTTGCCCATGGCACCCCAGCTGTGTTGGGGCACCCCAGATTTGCCTGTTGCACCCCAGCCATGCCCAGGGCACCCCAGTTTTCCCTGTTACACCCCAGCTGATCCCCATGGCACCCCCTCTTTGCCGCTGGCACTCTGGGCAGGACCATGCCACCCTGCCCATGCCAGCAGCACCCCAGATGTGCCGGTGACACCCCAGATGTGTCCGTGCCACCCCAGATGTGCCGGTGATAGCCCAGATGTGCCCGTGACACCCGAGCTGTGCCTGTGCCACCCTCAGCCCCCGCCCCAGGAAGCCCCGCCGGGGGTGTCCCCCATTCCCACGCCCGTTCCCGGCCCCCCACCCTCCCGGAAATCCTTCCCGAGCCGGCGCTGGGGGCCCCCCCCGGGCCCCCCCGACTTCCTGCTTCCCGCCGGGCAGGGCAGAACAATTCCCGGCCGCATCCTGCCCGGCCGGGGCGGGCGGGGGGAGCACGGCGGGGGCACCCCCGGGGCACCGGGGGTTCCCGGGCAGGACGTGGAGGGGGTGGGAAGCGGCCGGGCCCCGTTTCCTGCTCCGTGGGGTCCCCCCGGGGCCCGGGCGGAGGAGGGGCCGGTGGGGGCAGGGTCGGGGACCGGGGACCCCCCCCCGGGGCGTGGGGTGCCCCCGGCCTCGTGACGAGGCGCTGCCTGAATGCCGCCTTGTCCCCGCGCCGCCCGCGTGACGCCGCTGCCCCGCGGCACTGACGGGGCCCCGGTGTGGCCGTGTCCCCCTCCAGGGACCCCGCGCTGTGCCCCCCGCCCCGGCGCCGCCATGGCCCCCGGCCGGCCGCTGGCCCTCGCCTCGCTGCTGGCCCTCGCCGCCGTCACCGCTGCTGCCACCGAGCCGGGGGCCTCGTGGAGCGCCGTGCCCAGGAGGACCGTGCCCTACGCGGGTGAGTGCCGGGGGGCTCGGGGATGGGGGGAAACTGAGGCACAGTGGGTGGGCGCGTTGGTTGTGTCCCTTGTTCATGGGTGGGTTTTGTCTCCTCAGAGCTTGTCAGCGCTGTGGGGTGGGTGGGTGTCCCCAAACTGGGGTCTGTGGGGCAGAGGGGGGACATGCAAGGATGCTGCTCTGCGTTCCCGGTCCTGTGCCAGTGCCTGGGGGCCACAGCCCTGTGCTGTGTCCCGTGTCCCATCCCTGTGCCCTGTCCCTTGTCCCTATCCCTGTACCCTGTCCCATCCCTGTGGTGTGTCCCTTTTCCCCATCCCTGTGCCCTGTCCCTTGTCCCCATACCTGTGCCATGTTCTTTGTTCCACACCTGTGCCATGTTCTTTGTCCCATCCCTGTGCCCTGTCCCATCCCTGTGCCATGTCCCCTGTCCCCATACCTGTGCCCTGTCCCATCCCTGTGCCCTGTCCCCTGTCCCCATCTCTCTGCCATGCTTTGTCCCATCCCTCCACCATGTCCCCTGTGCTCACGCCCTGCCACCACCCCATCCCATCCGTCTGCCATGTCCTTGTCCCATCTCTTTGCCGTTTCCTGTCCCCACACCCTGCCATCATCCTGTCCCATCCTGCCGTGTCCCCTGTCCCATCCCTCTGCCCTGTCCCCCTGCTCTGCCAGCACCCCAAGATTCCATCCTTGTCCCGAGCCAGCAGCCTCTGTCGCTGCCCTGTGCCGTGCCCTGTGTCCCCGTGCCGTGCCAGCTCCAGCGTCCCTGTCCCCGTGCCATGCCCTGTGGCCCCATGCCATGCCCCACTGCCCTGTCCCCGTGTGGTGGCAGTGCCCCCTGTCCTCTATCCCTGTTCCGTGCCGTGTCCCCTGTCCCCGTGCCAGACCCCACCCCTCTGCTGTGCCACTGTCCCGTGCCTGAGGCTTTGGTGCCTTTGCTGTGCCACTGTCCCCGTGCTGTCCTTGTGCCTCTGCCTTGTCCCCACGCCTGGGACCGTCATCCCTGTGCCTCTGCCATGTCCCTTGTCCCCACCCTCAGGACGCCCACCCCTGTGCTGTGCCACTGTCCCTGTGCCATGTCCCCACCCTCAGGACACCCACCCCTGTGCTGTGCCACTGTCCCTGTGCCATGTCCCTTGTCCCCACGCACGGGTCCCCCACCCTCAGCCATGCCACTGTCCCCGTGCCATGTCCCTTGTCCCCACGCACGGGTCCCCCACCCTCAGCCATGCCACTGTCCCTGTGCCATGTCCCTTGTCCCCACGCACGGGTCCCCCACCCTCAGCCATGCCACTGTCCCCGTGCCGTCCCCGTGCCGTCCCCGTGCCGCCCCCGTGCCGTGCCAGCCCCATGTTCCCGTCCCCGCCCGGGGGCCCCGGCGCTGTCCCGTCAATGGTTCCTTTCTGCGGGGCCCGGGGGTGGCTGGGGGGCGCGGGGGGGGCGCGGGGTCCCTGCAAAGGCCACTGTGTTCGCCCGGCGCCGCCATGACAAAGGGCCCTTTGTGTGACACGGGGCCGGGGGGCACCAGGGGGTCCGGCGGGGGCGGGGGGTGCGCGGGGGTCCCTGTCCAGTGTCCCTGCAGAGCTGCGGGTGGGGTCTGGCAGGGTTGGGGTGCTGTGGGATCCCTGTCCAGTGTCCCCACAGAGCTGCGGGTGGGGTCTGGCAGGGTTGGGGTGCTGTGGGGTCCCTGTCCCATGTTCCCACAGAGCTGCGGGTGGGGTCTGGCAGGGTTGGGGTGCTGTGGGATCCCTGTCCAGTGTCCCCATAGAGCTGCGGGTGGGGTCTGGCAGGGTTGGGGATGCTGTGGGGTCCCAGCCTGGTGTCCCCATGGAGCTGTGGGATGGGGTCTGACAGCGTTGGGGTGCTGTGGGGTCCCAGCCTGGTGTCCCCATGGAGCTGTGGGATGGGGTCTGGCAGGGTTGGGGTGCTGTGGGGTCCCAGCCTGGTACAGCGTTGGAGTGCTGTGGGGTCCCAGCCTGGTGTCCCCGTGGAGCTGTGGGATGGGGTCTGGCAGGGTTGGGGTGCTGTGGGGTCCCAGCCTGGTGTCCCCGTGGAGCTGTGGGATGGGGTCTGACAGCATTGGGGTGCTGTGGGGTCCCAGCCTGGTGTCCCCATGGAGCTGTGGGATGGGGTCTGGCAGGGTTGGGGTGCTGTGGGGTCCCAGCCTGGTGTCCCCGTGGAGCTGTGGGATGGGGTCTGACAGCATTGGGGTGCTGTGGGGTCCCAGCCTGGTGTCCCCATGGAGCTGTGGGATGGGGTCTGGCAGGGTTGGGGTGCTGTGGGGTCCCAGCCTGGTGTCCCCGTGGAGCTGTGGGATGGGGTCTGACAGCATTGGGGTGCTGTGGGGTCCCAGCCTGGTGTCCCCATGGAGCTGTGGGATGGGGTCTGGCAGGGTTGGGGTGCTGTGGGGTCCCAGCCTGGTGTCCCCGTGGAGCTGTGGGATGGGGTCTGGCAGGGTTTGGGTGCTGTGGGGTCCCAGCCCGGTGTCCCCGTGTCCCCGCAGAGCTGCAGGACGCGGCCAAGCGCTTCTCTCAGGGCGGGGTCTCTCACTACCTGACGCTGACGCTGGACGAGGCCGAGGGGCTGCTCTACGTGGGCGCCCGTGAGGCCGTGTTCGCCCTGGCCACCGGCACCGTGGAGCTCAAGGCGGCGGTGAGGCCCTGGGGCGCCCCAGAACCAGGGGGGGATTTGGGGCAGGGGGTGACATTCCAGCCCCTGACCCCTGTCCCACCCCCAGATCTCCTGGGAGGCGCCCGTGGAGAAGAAAGCGGAGTGCGTGCAGAAGGGCAAGAACAACCAGGTGGGCACAGGGGTGCTGTGGGGGGTTTGGGGCACTCCGGGGTGTGTCCCTGCCCTGTGCCATCACCCCGTGTCCCCATCTGCCGTGCCCCGTGTCCCCGTGCCAGCTCCAGCGTCCCTGTCCCCGTGCCATGCCCTGTGGCCCCATGCCGTGCCCCACTGCCCTGTCCCCGTGTGGTGGCAGTGCCCCCTGTCCTCTATCCCTGTTCCGTGCTGTGTCCCCTGTCCCCGTGCCAGACCCCACCCCTCTGCTGTGCCACTGTCCCGTGCCTGAGGCTTTGGTGCCTTTGCTGTGCCACTGTCCCCGTGCTGTCCTTGTGCCTCTGCCTTGTCCCCACGCCTGGGACCGTCATCCCTGTGCCTCTGCTATGTCCCTTGTCCCCACCCTCAGGATGCCCACTCCTGTGCCGTGCCACTGTCCCCATGTCCTTTGTCCCCACACTCAGGACCCACTCCCCTTTGCCTTGCCACCGTCCCCATATCTCGCATCCCCACCCCTCTGCCATGCCCCTGTCCTCATACTGTCCCTGTGCCATGCCACTGTCCCCATGCCCAGAACCCTGACCCCTTTGCCGTGCCACTGTCCCCATGCCCGGAACCCTCACCCCTGTGCCATGCCACTGTCCCCATGCCCAGAACCCTGACCCCTTTGCCGTGCCACTGTGCCAGTGCTCTGTCCCTCGTCCCCACGCCCAGGACCCCCCCGTGTTGTCACCCCCTTGACGTCCCCTCTGTCCCCTCGCAGACCGACTGCTTCAACTACGTGCGCTTCCTGCAGAGCTACAACAGCTCCCACCTCTACGCCTGCGGCACCTACGCCTTCCAGCCCAAGTGCACCTACATCGTGAGTGGGGGGCCCCAAAACCCGGGGATCCCAAATTTCCCCCTGTCACCCCTGCGGGGTGTCCTTGTTCCCAGGGGTGACGTTTAGGGTGGTTTTGTGTCCATGAGGGAGGGTGGGGAGTGTCTCCTGTGCTCTTGGGGTGTCCCAGATGGGTCATCTGGGAGGGGTCCCCATCCCCAGGGTTGTCCGGGGGTGTCCTTGTCCCCATCATGGATTGTCCGGGGGTGTCCCTGACCCCGGGAGCATCATCAAAGGGAGTCCCTGTCCCTGGGAGCATCATCCAGGGGAGTCCCTGTCCCCGGGAGCATCATCCAGAGGTGTCCCTGTCCCTGGGAGCATCATCCAGGGTGTTCCTGTCCCCAGGAGCATTATCCAGAGGTGTCCCTGTCCCCGGGAGCATCATCCAGGGTGTTCCTGTCCCCATCATGGATCATCCAGGGTTGTCCTTGTCCCCAGGAGCATCATTTAGTGGTGTCCCTGTCCCCTTAATAGCTCATTCAGGGGTGTCCGTGGTCCCAGAAGGATCATCCAGGGCTGTCCCTGTGCCCAGCAGGGTCACTTGGGGGGGTGTCCAAGTGCCTGGGGCCTGTCGGGGTGGGGGGGGACATGACTTAGGGACCCTCACCCACCGCTGTGCCCCCCAGGAGCTGTCCGGCTTCACCCTGGACCAGGTGGCGTTTGAGGACGGCAAAGGGAAGTGTCCCTACGACCCCACCAAGGGCCACACTGGCCTCATCGTGGGTAGGTGACCCCGCTGGGGTCCCGGGGGGTGCCCCCCGTGCCCGCCACGCCCCTAAATCTCTCCCTCACAGACGGGGAGCTCTACTCCGCCACCTTCAACAACTTCCTGGGCACGGAGCCCGTCATCCTGCGCAACCTGGGCCCGCACTACTCCATGAAGACGGAGTACCTCACCTCCTGGCTCAACGGTGGGGACAGGGGACGCGGGGAGGGGGCACGGCGGGGGGCAGGCCTGACGCCGTGCTTTTGCAGAGCCCCACTTCGTGGCGTCGGCCTTCGTGCCGGAGAGCGCGGGCAGCGGCAGCGGCGACGACGACAAGGTTTACTTCTTCTTCAGCGAGCGCGCCGTCGAGTACGACTGCTACGCCGAGCAGGTGGTGGCTCGTGTGGCACGGGTCTGCAAGGTACGGGCACGCTGGGGACACTGGGGACACACTGGGGGCACTGGGGACACCCACTGGGGACGCTGGGGATACTGGGGACACATGCTGGGGACACATACTGGGGATGCTGGGAACACACACTGGGGACACTGGGGACACGCTGGGGACGCTGGGGATACTGGGGACACATGCTGGGGACACATACTGGGGATGCTGGGAACACACACTGGGGACACTGGGGACACACTGGGGACGCTGGGGATACTGGGGACACATGCTGGGGACACATACTGGGGACACACACTGGGGACACCCAGTGGGGACACCCACTGGGGACACTGGGGATACTGGGGATGCTGGGACACATACTGGGGACACTGGGAACACACACTGGGGACACCCACTGGGGACGCTGGGGACACCCACTGGGGACGCTGGGGACACTGGGGACACCCATTGGGGACACCGGGGACACACACTGGGGACACCCACCGGGGACACCCACTGGGGACACTGGGGATACTGGGGATGCTGGGGACACATACTGGGGACGCTGGGAACACACACTGGGGACACACACTGGGGACACTGGGGACACTGGGGACACCCATTGGGGACACCTACTGGGGACGCCCACCGGGGACACCCACTGGGGACACTGGGGATGCTGGGACACACTGGGGACACATACTGGGGACGCTGGGAACACACACTAGGGACACACACTGGGGATACTGGGCACGCTGGGGACACACACTGCGGATGCTCCCTGAGCCCGGCTCAGTTTGTCGGGGTGGAAAGTTGGCACGACTTTGGTCAGTGCTGGCGGTGTGGGGTTTGCCCACCCCCAGTGCCAAGCACAGCATGGGATGGGCATGGAATTAATGCATTTTTATTAATATTATTAATGCTGATTATAATGAAATTCATGCATTTCATTAATATTTTCATTGTTATTATTATCATTATTATAGTCACTATCATCACCACAAAATTAATGCATTTATTAATATTTTATTATTATTATCATAATGAAATTCATTTATTTTTATTAATATTTGCATTGTTCTAATCTTCATGAAATTAACATATTTCATTGATATTTACATTATTATTATTATTATTGCTAGCATCATCATGAAATTAGTGCGATTCTATTGATCACTCCGTTACTATATTTATTGTTATCGTTGGTTTTTTTCATGCATAATATATAATAATGATGACGATCATGAAACCAATGCACTTTTATTCATAATTCCATTGTTTTATTTATCATTATTAATGTTTTCGTTAACACGTTTCCCATACAACATATAATGATACTGTAAAAATCATTACGTATTTATTGTGTTTACTAGGTTATTGGAATGGTTAAATGATTATTATAATTATACTATAATACATCAGCGTGTGACCACAGTGGCTGTGTCCTGGTGCCCCTGGTCACCCCGGTGGCCTTGTCCTGGTGCCCCTGGTCAGGGTGTCCTGGTGCCCCTGGTCACCCCGGTGGCCTTGTCCTGGTGCCCCTGGTCACCCTGGCGGCCTTGTCCTGGTGCCCATGGTCACCCTGGCGGCCTTGTCCTGGTGCCCGCGGTGACCATGGTGTCCCTGTCCCCGCGCAGGGGGACGTGGGCGGCGCGCGGACGCTGCAGAAGAAGTGGACGTCGTTCCTCAAGGCGCGCCTGGTGTGCTCGGCGCCGGAGCAGCAGCTGCACTTCAACCGCCTGCAGGCCGTGTTCACGCTGCCCGGCGCCCGCTGGCAGGACACCGCCTTCTTCGGCGTCTTCCGGGCCCGCTGGTGAGTGAGAGAGTGAGTGAGTGAGTGAGTGAGTGAGTGCCCGCGGGGACAGCGCTGGGACCCCGCGGTGCCCGCAGTGACCACGGTGCTGGCTGTGTCCCTGTGCTGGCTGCAGCCTGGCAGGCCTGTCCCGCTGCCCGTGGTGACTGTGGTGCAGTGGCCTTGTCCTGGTGCCCATAGTGGCCTTTTTCTGGTGCCCGTGGTGCCCAGGGTGGCTGTGTCACTGTGCCCATGGTGGCCTTGTCCCGGTGCCCATGGTGGCTGTGTCCCTGTACCCATGGTGGGCTTGCCCTGGTGCCCATGGTCACCATGGTGGCTGTGTCCCAGTGACTGCGGTGGCCTTGTCCCGGTGCCCATGGTGGCTGTGTCCCCGTGCCCATGGTGGCTGTGTCCCGGTGCCCATGGTGGCTGTGTCCCCGTGCCCATGGTGGCTGTGTCCCGGTGCCCATGGTGGCCTTGTCCCAGTGCCCATGGTGGCCTTGTTCCAGTGCCCATGGTAGCTATGTCCCGATGCCCACAGTGGCCTTGTCAACCTTGTCAACCATTGTGGCCCTGCCAACCCCTGGTGTGCCTGCAGGGGGGACGTGGACGTGTCGGCCATCTGCCGCTACCACATCTTGGAGGTGAAGAAGGCCTTTGAGGGGCCCTACAAGGAGTACCGCGAGCAGGCGCAGAAGTGGGGACGCTACTCAGGAGAGGTGCCCAGCCCCCGGCCCGGCGCGGTGAGTGCGGGCAGCGGGGTGGGTGGGGTCTGGATGTGGGGCTGGTGGTGCCCTCCGAGGGACTGGGATCCATCCATGGGGCTGGTGCTGCCCTCCGAGGGACTGGGATCCATCCATGGGGCTGGTGCTGCCCTCCGAGGGACTGGGATCCATCCATGGGGCTGGTGCTGCCCTCCGAGGGACTGGGATCCATCCATGGGGCTGGTGGTGCCCTCAGAGGGACTGGGATCCATCCATGGGGCTGGTGGTGCCCTCAGAGGGTCTGGGATCCATCCATGGGGCTGGTGCTGCCCTCCAAGGGACTGGGATCCATCCAAGTGTCCTCCTGAAAGGATTTGGGATCCCATGTGCTCTCCTAAGAGGATTTGGGATCCATCCACATGCCTTTTGTGCCCTCCTAAGAGGATTTGTGATCCCATGTGCCCTCTGTGCCCTCCTGAGAGGACGTGGGACCCACCCCGGTGCCCCCCAGCCCCTGACGGTGCCCGGTGCCCTCTCCCCGTGCAGTGCATCACGGACTGGCACCGTCAGAACGGCTTTGCCAGCTCTCTGGAGCTGCCGGACAACACGCTGAACTTCGCCAAGAAGCACCCGCTGATGGACGAGCCGGTGCCGCCCCAGCGCGGGCGCCCGCTGCTGCTCAAGAAGGACGCCAACTTCACCCAGCTCGTGGTGGACCGCGTGGCCGGGCTGGACGGTGCCACCTACGAGGTGCTGTTCATCGGCACAGGTAACGCCAGGGGACAGGGCACAGAGGGCACAGGGCGCCGCAGGGACGCTGCCCGGGGTGGGCCCGTGCCTGAGTGCCCCCTGTGTCTGCCGCAGGCGATGGCTGGGTGCACAAGGCGCTGGATCTGGGCACCCGCATCCACCTGGTGGAGGAGCTGCAGGTGTTTGAGCCGGCGCAGCCCGTGGAGAGCCTGGCGCTGGCGGGCACCAAGGTGAGCGGGGCGGGGCTGCCGGCGCTGTCACCGCGGTGCCCCCCGGCCGTGCCACCCGGCAGTGCCCCCCGGCAGTGCCACCCGGCAGTGCCCCCCGGCAGTGCCCCCCGGCAGTGCCCCCCGGCCGTGCCACCCGGCAGTGCCCCCCGGCCGTGCCACCTGGCAGTGCCCCCTGGCCGTGCCACCCGGCAGTGCCCCCCGGCAGTGCCCCCCGGCAGTGCCACCCGGCAGTGCCACCCGGCAGTGCCCCCCGGCCGTGCCCCCCGGCCGTGCCCCCTGGCAGCGTCGCCTCACCGCTGTCCCCCCGCCCACAGAAGCTGCTGTTCGCCGGCTCCCGCTTGCAGGTGGCACAGCTGCCCCTGGCCGACTGCGGGCGCTACCAGTCCTGCACCGACTGCGTCCTGGCACGCGACCCCTACTGCGCCTGGAGCCGCAACCGCAGCGCCTGCGTCCGCACCGACGGCCACAACGGGTACGGCACACCGGGGCACCGGGGCCAGGGACGGGGCGCACATCTGGAACGGCTGGAGCTGGGCCAGGGCAGGATCAGGCTGGATTTTGGGAAAGGTTCTTCCCCTAGAGGGTGCTGGGCACTGCCCAGGCTGCCCAGGGAATGGGCACGACCCCGAGGCTGCCAGAGCTCCAGGAGCGTTTGGACAGCGCTGCCAGGGATGCCCAGGGTGGGATTCTGGGGGGTCTGTGCAGGGCCAGGGGCTGGGTCAGCTCAGGTTCCTGGGGAGGGGACACCACGAGGACCCCCCCTCACTGTGCCCCCCTCCCACAGCTCCCACCTGGTGCAGGACGTGCTGAGCTCCGACACCGGCGCCTGCTCCGTGCCGCAGGTGGCCAAGCAAGGTGAGTCCCTCCCGGTGCCACATGGGTGTCCCCATCCCACCCCATCCCACCCCATCCCATCCCATCCCATCCCACCCCATCCCACCCCATCCCACCCCATCCCATCCCACCCCATGGATCCCATCCCATCCCATCCCATCCCATCCCACCCCATCCCACCCCATCCCATCCCACCCCACCCCATCCCATCCCACCCCATGGATCCCATCCCATCCCATCCATCCCACCCCACGCCACCCCATCCCAACCCATCCCATCCCATCACATCCCACCCCCATACATCCCATCCCATCCCACCCCACCCCACCCCATCCCACCCCACCCCACCCCACCCCATCCCATTCCATGGATCACACCCCATCTCCACTGACCGCCCGCTCCCCGCAGGGCCCCTCACGCCCAAGAACGTGACGGTGGTGGCGGGCACGGACCTGGTCCTCACGTGCCGCCTGGGCTCCAACCTGGCGCGGGCGCTCTGGACCTTCGAGGGCCGGGCGCTGGCGGCCGAGCAGGTGCTGGTGCTGGGCGAGGCGCGGCTGCGGGCGCTGGTGGTGCCGGGCGCGGGCGCGCAGCACAGCGGCACGTACCGCTGCCTGGCCGAGGAGCAGGGCGCCCGCCTGGCCGCCCAGGAGTACCGCGTGGCCGTGCTGGCGGGGCCGGGGGCGCCGCTGGAGACGCGGGCGCCGCTGGAGAGCCTGGGCGTGGTGTGGGTGCTGGCCGTGTGCCTGGGCGCCCTGTGCCTGCTGCTGCTGCTGGCCGTGCTGTCGCTGTGGCGCCGGCTGCGCCAGGAGCTGGGCAAGGGCGCCAAGGCCATCGAGAGCACCCTGGTGTACCCCATCGAGCTGCCCAAGGAGCCGCCCAGCCCGCGCTTCGTGTCCAGCGCCGCCTCCGACTCGGACGAGAAGCTCTGGGACCCCTCCAGCTACTACTACTCGGACGGGTCGCTCAAGATCGTGCCGGGCCACGCCAGCACGGCCGGCAGCGCCTGCTGCCGCAACGGCGGCCCCGGCGCCGCGTCGCCGCCCGCCGCCATCCCCGGGCAGCCGCTGCACTCGCCCACGCGCATCCACCTGGGCCCCCTGCGCGGCTCCGCGTCCAACGGCTACATCCGGCTGGCGCTGGGCGCCGAGGAGCGCCCGGCCTGCGCCGACCTGGCCGAGGAGCTGCGGCGCAAGCTGCAGCAGCGCCAGCCCCTGCCCGACTCCAACCCCGAGGAGTCGTCGGTGTGACAGCGCTACCTCAGCTCGGGGACGCGGCGCGGGCACGGCGCACCCGGCTTGGGGACAGCGGTGTCACCGCAGCACCTGCCCTGGGGACAGGAGCGTCAGCCCAGTGCCAGCGTCCACCTTGGGGACTGACACGCTGGCACTGGTGCCCACCTTGGGGACAGGAGCGTCACCCCAGCACTGGTACCTGCGCTGGGGATGGGATTGTCACCCCGGCATTGGTGCCCAGCTTGGGGACAGAAGTGTCACCCTGACACCGCTATCTGCCTTGGGGATGGGACTCCCACCCTGGCACCCACCCTGGGCACAGGATTGTCGCTTTGGCACCGGCCCTGGGGACAGCGGTGTGGCCCTGGCACCGGTGCCCAGCCTGGGGACAGCGCTGTCACCCAGCCCCGCCCCGGGGCCGCGCCGCCTCCGGGCTCCCGGTGCCCGCCTTGGGCCCCGGAGCTGCTCCCGGTCACCGCCTCCGCCTTCGGTACCGCGTCCCCCTGCAGGGACAGACCCTGGGGACACCCCGGGCCCTGTGCCCGCCCCCCGGGCGGTGGCCGCCGGCCATTTTTTTGGGCTGATTTCCGAACCGATCGGGTTTTTCTTCCTGACAACTTTTCTATCGCCCCCCTCCCCCTCCGTGTCCCCCTCCAGGGCTCTGTCCCCACCCTGCCCTGGCTGTTTGTCCCCCCCCTTCCCCGCCTGTCCCCCCACCCCTGCACGACCCCCTCCCCTTTTGTATAACCCCCCCCAGTGTAATTTATTTGTTACCAAAATATATTTATTTGCTGTAAATACGTGAGTATTTTTATATTAATAATAAAAGGAGTTCAAAAAAAGCCCCGAAACTCCCGGATTTCTCTCTGAAAGCGACGCCCGCGGGGGCCGCGGTTGGTTCTGGGGGGGTTCTGGGCCCCCCCGTGCTGAGCTCACGGAAAAAGCTCCGGCGGGGCTATAAAAGGGCAAAGCGGAGCCGTTCCCAGGCGGGGGGGCCGGGCCGGGCCCGGGGTCAGCGCGGGGGGGTCCCCGGGGAGGCTCTGCTGGGAAAGGCGCAGGAAACGGCACCGGGGTCCTGGGGGGGCGCTGGGAATGGGGTCAGGGGGTGGCGGGGGCGTGGGAAATGGGGCTGGGGGTGCGGGGCAGCGCTGGGAACCCCGTAACGGGGAGGGCGAGCTCTGGGACCCCCATTTCTGGGTGGGGGGTGAGGCCTGGGACCCCCATAACAGGGAGTGAGGCCTGGGGACCCCATAAATGTGTGGGGGTGATCCCTGGAACCCCACAGAAGGCGGGCTGGGATCCCTGGGACCCCAGAGCAGGGGAAGGGGAGCTCTGGGATCCTCATAACTGGGGAGGGGGAGCCTTGGGACCCCCATTTCTGGGTGGGGGATGAGGCCTGGGGACCCCAAAACTGGGGGGGGATGAACCCGGGATCCCCAGAGAGGGTGGGCTGGGATCACTGGGCCCCAGAGCAGGGGAAGGGGAGAGATGGGACCCGCATTTCTGGGTGGGGTTGAGGCCTGGGGACCCCAGAACTGGGGGGATGATCCTTGGGTCCCCACAGAGAGGAAGGTGAGCCCTGGGACCCCCACAACTGGGGGAAGGGGGGGATCGGGGACCCCAAAACCGGGGGGTCCCTGGGGCCCACAGAGGGGAAGGTGAGCCCTGGGACAGCATGCTGGGGAAGGGGGGGGTCGGGGACCCCAAAAGCGGGGGGTCCCTGGGGTCCACAGAGGGGAAGGGGAGCCCTGGGACAGCATTGCTGGGGAAGGGGGGGATCGGGGACCCCAAAACCGGGGGGTCCCTGGGGGCCACAGAGGGGAAGGGGAGCCCTGGGACAGCATTGCTGGGGAAGGGGGGGATCGGGGACCCCAAAACCGGGGGGTCCCTGGGGTCCCACAGAGGGGAAGGGGAGCCCTGGGACAGCATTGCTGGGGAAGGGGGGATCGGGGACCCCAAAACCGGGGGGTCCCTGGGGTCCCACAGAGCGCTATGAGCGGCCGCTGGCGCCCCCTGGCGGCCGCACCGGGGCTCTGCGGAGGGGGAACCGGAGAGTGCGCATGCGCCCTAACGGCCGAGGAGCGGGGCCCTTCGGCTCCCTTCGGCTCCCTTCGGCCCTCCCCAGTTTTCTTCGGCGTTTTCCAGCCCTCTTCATCCCACTTCGGTCCTTTCCGTCTTCACTCGGCATTGTCCGGCCCCGCTCATCCTCTTTCGGCTCTTTCCGTCTTCACTCGGCGCTTTCCCGCCCACTTCGGCATTTTCCGCCCTTCTTCGGCTCTTCCCGACTTCCTTCGGCCTTTCCCGGCTTCCCTCGACACTTCCCGATCTTGCTCGGCCCTTTCCGTTCTCCCTCGGCCTTTCCCGTCTTCCCTCGGCCCTTCCCGTCCTCACTCGGCCCTTTCCGTCTCCCCTCGGCCGTTTCCGTCCCCCCGCTGCCGGCGGGGCCATGGCCGGTGGTCGCCGCTCGCCGCCCGGTCCGTGCCGCCCCGGGCGGGTGGCGATGCCCGGTCCGTGCTGCCCGGGGCGGGTGGCCGTGCCCAGCGTGCACCAGAGCCTGTCCGAGATGGACTTCGAGCGGGGTCCGGGGGGCTCCGGGGGTGGGGATACAGGAGGGCCGTGGTACCGGTACCGGGGGAGCTCGGGGGGCTCTGGGTTGGGGTACCGGTACCGGAGGGGTCCGGGCAGGGCCTGGGGGTCCGTCCCTGCCTGACCCAGCCCCGCTGCCCGCAGGGATCTGGGCGGCGGCGCGGGACGGGGACGAGGCGCGGGTGCTGCAGCTGCTGGAGCGGCGCGGGGACCCCGCGGAGCCCGACCTGGCGGGGTACACGGCCCTGGTACGGGGCACGGGGGCACGGGGGGCACGGGGGGCACGGGGGGCACGGCCCTGGTACGGGGCACGGGGGCACGGGGGGCACGGGGGGCACGGCCCTGGTACGGGGGCACGGGGGCACGGGGGGCGGGCACGCCCTGGTACGGGGCACGGGGGGCACGGCCCTGGTACGGGGGCACGGGGGGCACGGCCCTGGTACGGGGCACGGGGGCACGGGGGGCACGGGGGGCACGGCCCTGGTACGGGGGCACGGGGGCACGGGGGGCACGGGGGACACGGCCCTGGTACGGGGGCACGGGGTTCCCACCCTGGCACGGTGGTCCCGGGCAGCCGGACCCCTTGCCCACCCCTCGATCCCCCCAGCACTACGCGAGCCGGAACGGGCACCTGGGGGTCTGCCGGCTGCTGCTGGAGCGGGGGGCTCCCTGCGACGCCCGGACCCCCGGCGGGGCCACGCCGCTGCACCGCGCCTGCTACTGCGGCCACCTGGCTGTCACCGAGCTGCTGCTGGAGCACGGCGCCGACCCCGCGGCCGCCGACAGCGACGGGAGAACCGGGCTGCACAAGGTGGGGGCGCGGGGGACCCCCGGACGAGGTGGGGGGTACGGGGGGAACCCCATCCACAAGGTGGGTGGGGGGCACGGGAGGGATCCCCCTGCCCATGGCACTGCATAAAGTGGAGCAGGGGGCACGGAGGGTTCTCTCACCTTAGGTGGGTGGGAGGCTTAGGAGGGTCTCTCCTGTCCATGGCGCTGCCCCAATTGGGTGTGGGGCGCGGGGGTTCTCCTCCCACAGGGTGTGTATGTGGGTGGGGGCCCGCGGGTCTCCGTGTCCCCCCGGGGCTGACGCAGGTGCCCCGCAGGCCGCCGAGCAGGGGCACCGCGAGCTCTGCGCGCTCCTCCTGCGGCAGCGCCCGGCCCTCGCCGCCCTCCGCGATGCCCGGGGCCGGAGCCCGCGGGACGGGGCCCACCCGGCCGTGTGGGACCTGCTGGACACCTGAGGGGACACGGCACGGCCGCGGCCACCCCGCCGTGGGCACACACCTCCCTGGCACTGTCCCTGCCGTCCCCCGGGCCCGGTGCCGGGGTCACCCCAGCAGGGAGGCGCGGACCCCCCGCCGCCTTCCGGGGGTTTCTGTGTCCTAAAGAAGGCACTAAAAAGGTGGAAAACAGCGTTTGTTGGAGCAGTGAGTTCCGCAGGAGGCGGTGGAAGGGTTGGGACGCGGGAGGGGGCGGGCAGGGGGTTGGTCCCTGAGGCTCCCCCGATGCCGGGTCACCCTGGGTGGAGCGGCCGGTCCCAATCCTGATCCCTGTCCCTGTCCCTGTCCCTGTCCCAATCCCTGTCCCGATCCCTGTCCCGATCCCTGTCCCTGTACCTGTCCCTGTACCTGTCCCGATCCCTGTCCCGGTCCCTGTCCCTGTACCTGTCCCGATCCCTGTCCCTGTCCCTGTACCTGTCCCGATCCCTGTCCCGATCCCTGTCCCTGTACCTGTCCCGATCCCTGTCCTGGTCCCGGTCCCTGTCCCTGTCCCGATCCCTGTCCCGGTCTCTGTACCTGTCCCGATCCCAATCCCGGTCCCGCTCCCGATCCCAATCCCAATCCCGGTCCCGGTCCCGGTCCCGGTCCCGGCGCCTCACGCCGCTCCTACGTTCGTGTCCCCCTGCCGCGCCCCGCCCACTGCCTCCCTCCGGGCCAATCACCTCTCTTTTCCTCTGTAGTCCCACCTCCCTCTGCTCTGCAGCCAATCATCTCCCGCTCTCCCATGTGGTACCGCCCCCTCGCCCACCACAACCAATCGTGTTCCAATCTGCCTCAAGCAGCGCCGCCAATCACCGCCTGCCCTGCCCTCGGGGGGCGGAGCCTCGCGGTGTAAACAAGCCCCGGGGAGGATTTAAAGGCGCCGCGTCCTTTAAAGCGGCCCCGGGCCCTCCCCGGTAACGGGGCCCCCGCCCCGAGCACGGAGGACACCCACGTACAGATATAGAATTTATTAACCCATCTGGCAAAAAAACCCTCAAAAAACCCCATGAAATAAAATTCCACGGTCGGGTTTCACAACCGGGAGGGGGCGGCGGGAGAGGGGGAGGGGGGGCACAACCGGGAGGGGGAGGCCCGGCCCCCCCCCCCCCCCCCCCCCCCCCCCGGGGCCCGAGCTCCCCAAATATACAAATCAAACCTGAACAATAAATAGGAATTCCCGGGGAGGAGGAAGAGGGAGGGGGGGTTTGCATAGAGGAAGATTTAATAAAAAAGGAGCTTTTTTTTTTTTTTTTTTTCCTGTCCTGGCTTATTATTATTATTAATTATTAATTATTATTATTAATTATTATTATTATTTCTTCTAAAATCTCCCCGCGGAAGGACCTAGGAACTGATCGTCGAGATGTGATTAACAAAAATAATTAAACCTCCCAATAACTTACTGGAGTTCACCCAGGGAACTTGTGCTTATTTTTGGGGTGGGGGTCTCCCCCCTCCCCTGCCCCTCAACCGGGGGGTCCCGGGAGGTTTGGGGGGACCCTCGGCCCCCTCCTGCCTGTACAACTTTGGTCACTAGCGCTGTGTCACCCCAAAATCCAGACCCCAAACCCTGCCCTGGGACCGACCCCGAGACCCTGAGACGCCCCCGGGGTGGGGAAGGCACCGGATCCCCGCTCCTGGGGGACCCCGGAGCGCTGTGAGCCCCCCGGGGGTCCTGGGCTGGCTCCGGGGGTCCCCAGCTCTCCGTCCCCGCGTCCCCCGGAGCCCCCCCGGGCCAGCGGGAAAAGGGGGGTGGGCGCGGAGAAGGGGCCGGGATTGACCCGGGGGGACCCCAAAACACCGGAGAGGGGCTGGGATTGACCCGGGGGGACCCCAAAACACCGGAGAGGGGCTGGGATTGACCCGGGGGGACCCCAAAACACCGGAGAGGGGCTGGGATTGACCCGGGGGGACCCCAAAACACCGGAGAGGGGCCGGGATTGACCCGGGGGGACCCCAAAACACCAGAGAGGGGCCGGGATTCCCATGCCAGGATGGTGTAGGAGCCCTGAGGGGCCGGGATTCCCATCCTGGAGGTCCCAAAATGGTGCAGGAGACCCCAAAAGGGCCGGGATTCCCATCCCAAAATGGTGCAGGAGACCCCAAAAGGGCCGGGATTCCCATGCCAGAATGCTGTAGGAGCCCTGAGGGGCCGGGATTCCCATCCCGGGGGATCCCAGCGCGGCAGATCAGACCCGAGGGAGCAGGACGCTCATCCCAGGACATCCCAAAGTGGTGTAGGAGACCTGAGGGGCCGGGATGTCCATCCTGGGATGGTGCTGGAGACCTGAGGGGCCCCGATTCCCACCTGAGGGAGCCGGGATTCCCATCCTGGGGGACCCCAAAGGAACGTCCATCCCGGGGATCCCAAAGAAGCAAACGAGACCCCAGGGGGGTTGGGATTCCCATCCTGGGGATGGTGTAGGAAACCAGAAGGGCCGGGATGTCCATCCTGGGGGGCCCTGAAACGAGACCCGAGGGACATCCTGGGACATCCCCGAGCGGCGCTGGAGCCCTGGCAGGACTGGGACGCCCATCCTGGGCACTCACACCGTGGCAAACGAGACCCGAGGGGCCGGGACACCCATCCCGGGGGTCCTGGAAGGGTTGGGATGTCCATCCCAGGGTTCCTGGAAAGGTTGGGATGTCCATCCCGGGGCTCCCCAGGGCGGCAAACGAGACCTGAAGCTCCCTGAGCCGTCGGCGCGGTGCCGGCGGAGATGGCACCGCCCGCGCCGCTTCCATTAATTCCAAAACGAGCGAGTCTGGAAAGCAGCAGCAGCAGCAGCAAATCCCAGCTCCTCCGTTCCCCGCCACGCCGCCGCCGCCTCCTCCGGCTCACCCCGGCTCGCCCGGCACGGAGCGGCTCCTACCGGGATAAAGGGTCCCTGCTGCAGCGGGCACGCGCCGTCCCTCCGGAGCGCGCCGCCGCGGCCGGGGTCAGATGGAGTTTTCCAGGGCACTGTGGTTGCTGCGGCGGCTCAGGCAGTTCCTCTCGTTCAGCAGACTCGTGGTCTCGTCCGCGGGCGCCGCGGGCTCCGGTTTCTCCGGGATGCCCGGCTCCGGTTTGGGGGCGTTGCTGTCGGGGGACTGGGGACAACTGTCCATGCGCGAGGCCATCAGGCCGTTCTGGTATTCCTGCCGCGTGATCTGCGCCGGGAAAACACAGGGGATCGGGTCAGGGAGGCTTGATCCAGGGGTTTTCCCGGCCTCCTCGTGACGCTTTAGGATTTTAGTGTTTCTATTTTTTATATCCTGTCATTCTTTAGTGTTTTAGTAAAACTCCATAGGGGCTGTGAGCTGCTGTTCTCCCACTCAAAACAAATCCTCTCTAGGCCCAGAATGTCCACCCAAGGACACCTCACAGTACCAGGCCTTGAAATAGGCCTGGGATGATGGAATTCCCAGAGGAGCTGTGGCTGCTCCTGGATCCCTGGAAGTGCCCACAAAGAGGGTTAAGGGGGCAGCAAATTCGGGGTAATGACTTCATTACATTACCTGAAGCTGTAATTGGAGGATTAACCCCCGATATGCAAACAGACCGAACTTACAAAAGTACGAAAAACCCGTTGGTGCATTTTGGGTGTAGCCTCTAAGGGGCTCTGACTGCCCAAAGCGCACCTTGAAGGACTTTCCGATGCCTTGGAGTGGCTCCTGGGTGAGATTAGGAGAATAAAATCAGGGATTTATTTGAAGGGCCTTGGAAGGTTCACCCCAGGCAGTCCAAAGGCTCCACCCAAGACGGGCGCTGGCTCACGGCTTCCTCACCCATTTATAAGTCGGGTCCGTTTGCAAACCAGGGTGAATTCTCCAATTATAATTTAGTTAACGATGATGGGAAGGCTCACCTTGACGAACTGGAGGTCGGTGAGGGCGCGGACGCTGAAGTCGGCCACGTACTGGGCGCCGCCGGCCGAGTTGAGCTGGTTGTTGCTGCCGCTGACCGGCGACGAGCCCGACTCGGAGCGCTCGTGGTAGCTCAGCGAGGCCGAGCGGTTCAGGCCGCTCATGTGGGACGGCGAGCGGAGCTCTGCGGGGTAGGAAGGGCCGGGATCATCCACCCAACCTTCCCCATCCCGTAGGTTCTCCCCATGGCTGAGCACTCCTAAGAGCCTGCCCCAAATTCCCATTTTCTGCCCCGTTCTAAAGCCAGAATGGGTTTCTGGAAGTCCCTTCTGGAGGTTTAGGTTTAGGTTTAGGTTTAGGATCTCTGCGGGGTAGGAAGGGCTGGGATCATCCACCCAACCTTCCCCATCCCATTGGTTCTCCCCATGGCTCAGTCCTCCTATGAGCCCGCCCAAAATTCCCATTTTCTGCCCCGTTCTAAAACCAGAATGGGTTTCTGGAAGTCCCTTCTGGAGGTTTAGGTTTAGGTTTAGGTCTAGGTCTAGGTTTAGGTTTAGGATCCCTGTGGAGTAAGAAGGGCTGGGATCATCCACCCAACCTTCCCCATCCCGTAGGTTCTCCCCATGGCTCAGCCCTCCTATGAGCCTGCCCCAAATCCCATTTTCTGCCCCTTCTAAAGCCAGAATGGGTTTCTGGAACTCCCTTGTGGAGGTATAGGTTTAGGTCTAGGTTTAGGTTTAGGTTTAGGTTCAGGTCTAGGTTTAGGTTTAGGTTCAGGTCTAGGTTTAGGTTTAGGTCTAGGTCTAGGTTTAGGTTTAGGTTTAGGCTTAGGTCTAGGTCTAGGTTCAGGTCTAGGTTTAGGTTTAGGTTTAGGATCTCTGCAGGGTAGGAAGGGCTAGGGTCATGCACCCAACCTTCCCCATCCCGTAGGTTCTCCCCATGGCTCAGCCCTCCTATGAGCCTGCCCCAAATTCCCATTTTCTGCCCCGTTCTGAAGCCAGAATGGGTTTCTGGAATTCCCTTGTGGAGGTTTAGGTTTAGGATTTCTGTGGGGTGAGGTTGACACTGGGACAGTTTTTCATCCTCCAGAGGCGCCAGGAGCTGGCACGGCCTGGGGGACATGAGGGACACAAGCCCAGGGGGTGGCAGCGAGGACGGCACCGCGCCTGGCACCGGGCAAAGAGTGGCCCTGGAACTGACCCTGGAACTGGGGCTGGGGGCACAGGCAGAGGACAAGGCCAGGAGGAGGGAATGGATTCCCAGAGGGCAGGGATAGGTGGGATATTGGGAAGGCATTCCTGGCTGTGAGGGTGGGGAGGGGCTGGGATGGAATTCCCAGAGCAGCTGTGGCTGCCTCTGGATCCCTGGCAGTGCCCAAGGCCAGGCTGGAGCCACCTGGGACAGGGGAAGGTGATTGAAGGTGATTTAGTGGGATTGGGATTTAAGGTCCCTCCCAACCCAAGCCATTCCATGATTCCCTGGGCTGGTTCAGATGGGATTTTGGAATGGAATTTTTGACTGTGAGGGCGGTGAGGTTGCCCAGAGAGAGCTCAGAGCCTCTTCCAGGGCCTAAAGGGGCTCCAGGAGAGCTGGAGAGGGGCTGGGGACAAGGGACAGAGGGACAGGACACAGGGAATGGCTTCCCACTGGGAAAGGGGAGATTTACATGGGATTTTGGGAAGGAATGAGGGTGGGGAGGGGCTGGGATGGAATTCCCAGAGCAGCTGTGGCTGCACCCTGGGACAAGGGAAGGAGTAGGGGTGGGACTGGATGATCCCAAGCATTCCAGGATTCCATGGGGAGCTGTGCTGTGCCTCAGGACACTGATGGGGTTCAGAACCTCCGGAATCTCCCGTTCCCAACCCAGGGATCCCAGGGAGGGTCTGGGGCTGCTCACCAGATCCGGGAGCGGGGCTCAGGGCCATCACTCCGTAGTAGGAAAACGCTCCCGCCTCGAACTTCATGCACTCCTTGCCAGCCTCCACCTCCACCTTGCCCTGCCAGGGAAAGACAACATCGATCCAAATCCACATCCTGAGGGATGAGATCCCTGTCCCATGGCCTTCCCTGCGGCATGGAAGACCTGAGGGGCTGGCATGTCCATCCTGGGATGGTGTGGGACACCCAAAGGGCTGGAATTCCCACCCTGGGGGGCTCCAAAGGGCTGGGATGTCCATCCCAGGGGTCTCAAAAAAGCAAATGAGACCCAAAGGGCTGGAATTCCCATCCCGGGATGATGTGGGACACCCAAAGGGCTGGAATGTCCATCCTGGGATGGTGTAGGAGACCCGAAGGGCTGGAATGTCCATCCCAGGGGGATGGATCCCGGGGAATCCCCGTGCCCAGCACCTGCAGGATGAGGATGAAGTAGTCGGCTGGTTTGTTCTTGCAGTACAGGAAGTGCCGCGGGGATTTCTTGTTCTCCTCGTCAAACTTCAGCTCCTGGATGACGTCGGAATATTTGAGGAGCCGCAGCAGGATCTTCTCCGAGATGTAGTTGGGGGTGAAGAGGGTCACCTCTGGAGAAGGGAGAGGAGTCAGAGCCAGTTTTCATCCCTCCAGGGGAAGCTGAATCCCTCAGGATGGGGCCTGGAATGGGCTGGGCCCCATCCACACCTCCCTGGGGTGGTGGATCCAGCCCCGGCTCCAGGGCTCCAGCAAAGGCTTGGGAATGGGATCATCCCACAGGGACAGGGCCCTGCTGAGCCTGGTGGAGGAGAGGAGCTGGGCTTCCCATCCTGGGGGATACCAAGGTGACAAGTGAGCCCTGAGGGACAGGGACGTCCATCCTGCGGGTCCCAGTGGGGTGTGGGAGACCCAGAGGGCTGGAATGTCCATCCTGGGATGGTGCAGTAGAGCTTTGGGGCTGGAATTCCCATCCTGGGATGGTGTAGGACACCCAAAGGGCTGGAATGTCCATCCTGGGATGGTGCAGGAGACCCGAGGGGCTGGAATTCCCACCCTGGAGGACTGCAAAGGGCCGGGATGTCCATCCCAGGGGTCCCAAAGAAGTAAACAAGACCCAGAGGGATGGAATGTCCATCCTGGGATGGTGCAGGACACCCAGAGGGCTGGAATGTCCATCCTGGGGGACTCCAAAGGGCCGGAATGTCCATCCTGGGATGGTGTAGGTCACCTGAGGGGCTGGGATGTCCATGCCAGGGGTCCCAAAAAAGCCAGCAAGACCCAAGGGACCAGGACACTCATGGCCAACCTTGTCCCCTCCCATTCTGGGGTGGGGTGGGGGGGACAGAACAAAAAATGGGACAAGACCCAAAATTTCTGCACAAGATGCTTGGAGTGACCAGAGGGGACAGAGGGACATTCTGAGCTCCTCCAGCTCCTCCCTGAGGGCGCCCTGAGGCAAAGGGAGCCGAACTGACCGGTGGACAGGAAGCGGTGGGCAGCCAGCAGGAGCTGAGGGGACACCTTGACCTTCAGCTCGTTGTCGGGGTCCTTGAAGGCCGAGAAATCCCGTCTGTTCTTCTGGTTGTTCACCCTCTTCCTGCTGCGGTTGTCGGCTGCGGGGAGCAGGGGGGGTCAGATCCAGGGGGAGCCAGGAGGGACCCCCAGAACAGGATCGGTGGGCAAGGGGGGAGCCCCAAACCTACTGTAGGTGTCAGACTCGTCCAGGATCTCGGACTTGATGATCTCCTCGATGACGTCCTCGAGCGTCACCAGCCCCAGCACCTCGTAGAAGGGGTCGCCCTCACCCTCGTTGTTCACCTTCTGCACGATGGCCAGGTGGGATTTCCCTGCGGACACAGAGGGATGCTGGAATGGGAGATTCCCCCACTGGATGTCCCCAGGATGTCCCAGCCCGTTGCTCCCCGGAGCAATAAACTCATTAAAATCTAAATGAGCCCTTGGGCTGGGCGCTCACTCCCAGGGTAATGACGCTAATTAAGCTCGTTAAGGCTCGGGGAGAGGCGCCCGTGAGGCTGAAGGCACCTGGGAGCTGCCTTGGGATGTGGGATTGGGCTGGGAGTTCCCGGGATGTCACCCCAGCTCACCCTGAGCGTCCCAGGCTGTGGGGACACCGCCAGGAATCAGGGACACCACTGGGAATTGGGAATGCGACCGGGAATCGGGGACACCGCTGAGAACACCAGCAGGAATCGGGAACACCACCAGGAATTGGGAACACCACTGGGAACACCACTGGGGACTGGGGACACCACTGGGAATCGGGAACACCACCAGGAATCAGGAATGCCACTGGGAATCGAGAACACCACTGGGAATCCGGGACACCACTGGGAATCCGGGACACCACTGGGAATCGGGTTTCCCCCAGCATCCCTTTCCCAGCTCCCTTGGCAGCTCTGCCAGGCCGACCCCATCCCGGAGGGAACGCTCCAGGACACCTGGTGCCGCCCGCTCCCGGAGCCAAAACATCCAGGGAAGGGAGCCAAGGGTCCCAGCAGGCAGGAAAACCTTCCAGCCCTGGACTCCCAGCTCCCCTGGCCTTGCCAGCTCATCCCGAGCTGGCAGGATGGAGTGGGGCTCATTCCAGCAGAATTCCAACCGCTGCATCCTACCCCAGCTGCTCTGTGGGGCGATGTTTCTCCTGTTTTGTCCCAAAATCACACGGGAAAAACTCCTGGGATGGGGAATTCTGCTCCAGGGAGAGGAGCCACGAGGCCACGTGGAAAACCGCAGCCACAGGACCGGTATCCTTAGCCTGGGGAAACTGAGGCACCTCCCTGACCTCATCCCAAAATAAAGCCTCCTCAAGGCTTTCAGGGAACATCCCAACCCTTGTCCCGCTCCAGCTCCATCCCAAACCTGCCCTCGCTGACCCTCTCCACTCCTTAATTCCAGAGCCGGCAGCCACAGGCTCCTGGTCACTGGGAAAAGCTCATTTTTGGGAAGGGCACCTCCCTTTTCCTCCTCCCTGGGAAAAGGTAGTGCCTGAAGGGGTGGGACGGCCACGCCGGGGTTGCTGTTGGGGCCACTCACCCCCTTTATGGCCCCGTATGACACCTCG
The DNA here is from genome assembly GCA_026261815.1 of Monarcha castaneiventris obscurior. NCBI lineage: Eukaryota > Metazoa > Chordata > Aves > Passeriformes > Monarchidae > Monarcha > Monarcha castaneiventris. The sequence goes on from JAMPIT010000779.1 coordinate 131,045, forward strand.
GTGGGGTGTGGTGGGGACAGGAGATGGGGCTGGGGCCAGCCCAGGTGAGTCAGGAGCTGCTCCCTGTGGGATGAGCGGGACAGGGAGCGGCCGTGGCAGAGCAAACACGGCCCCGCAAGCCCAAAGCGCCGGGCAAAGGGCACTGGAGAGGCCGGATCGGGATTGCTGGGGGGGGGGACACTGCTCAGGACCCCAAAATGGGGACGGGGAGCAACAGCCAGAGGGACAGGGAGGTCCCCACGGGGTGTTCATGGAATGCTGGAATGGTTGGGAGGGATCTCAGGGCTCGTCCAGTGCCACCCATGCCATGGGCAGGGACACATCGCACTGTCACAGGGTGCTCCAGCCTGGTCTTGGACACTTCCAGGGATCCCTGGGTCAGAGCTGCCACCAGGAACGGGAGATTCTGGAGGCTCCAAACCCCACTGGTCTCCCCAGAGCCATCCTGGGGGACAGCACAGCTCCCCACGGAATGCTGGAATGGCTGGGAGGGACCTCAGGGCTCCTCCAGTCCATGGGCAGGGACACCTCCCACTGTCCCAGGCTGCTCCAGCCTGGCCTTGGGCACTTCTAGGTATCCAGGGGCAGCCACAGCTGCTCTGGGAATTCCATCCCAGCCCCTCCCCACCCTCATTCCTTCCCAAAATCCCATTTAAATCTCCCCTTTCCCAGTGGGGAGCCATTCCCTATGTCCTGTCCCTCCATCCCTTGTCCCCAGTCCCTCTCCAGCTCTTCTGGAGCCCCTTTAGGCCCTGCAAGGGCTCTGAGCTCTCCCTGAACCCTTCCCTTCTCCAGTCTGGACAATCCCAGCTCTCCCAGCCCGGCTCCAGAGGGAATTTCCCCACTCAAAGCCGAGAGGGGAAGGTCGGGAAGAGGCCGGATGTGGGAATTGTCACCCCGAGGGCAGCACCTGTGACACCCCCGTGGCCCCGGGGAGAGCTCAAACCCCACAATTAGCACAACCAGAAGCACAGCCGGTTAATTATTCCCTGTGGATGCATCTCCTGCCTCTGATCCAGGTCCTGACCGGGGCAACGAGGGCAGAACCTCACGGCGGAGCCGAATCCACGAGGAATTTGCAGGGCTCGCCTCCAAAAAGCAGCCCCACAAATTCCCGGCTCCTGAGCTGGTGATGGAAAAATAACAGCCCAGGCTTTGTGCCCGGAAGGAAGGAAGGAAGGAGGTTAAATCCCTTAATCGGGATCCGCGCGGGGAAAGCCGCTGCCAGCAGCCGGGATCACTCCGGCCCCACCAGCAACTCCACACTGCTTCTGGGAACCGGGGTGCAACGGGACAGCCCTGCCTTGGATCTCCCAGCTCCCAAACCTTCACCCAGGCTGGAGCCGAGTTTGGGACTCTTTAGGAATCCCTAAATGCCGAGCGCAGCCCCCCTGGAATGTCCCGCAAAGCTCTCAGCTCTGTGTCCGAGCCTCCCGGGAGCGTAACGGGAGCCGTGGAGCGCCCGGGGTCACGGCCGGCACAGCTGCTCCACAGCCGGGAGCTTTCCTTCATCCCGGCCTGACGCAGGCTGGAAAACCTTGGGAAAGGAGCCCGGGAAGGGCAAATCCCACCTCGGAGCTCCCCACAGCGAGCCCGCATCCCACTCCTCCTCCTGCTCCCGCTTTTCCGTGCCCTGAGCGGGAAGCGGAGCAGGATGGAGTTCAGGATGGACACTTCCAGGGCTCCGAGCAGCCCTGGCCATTCCCAGCGCCAGGGAAAAGCCCGGAGGAGGGAGCCAAACCCAAACCAGGGAGCCCATAGATTTTCCAGCACTTCTCCAAAAGCCTCCGGGGCCCATAACTAAAAACAAGGAGCAAGGAAACATTCCTGGCATGGGAAAGCTCCAAATCCAGGAAATCTGGGTTGGGACTAGAGTTTGGTGCCCCTCTGCCTGTGCCCAGCACCGTAGGGATGTGTCACTCATTCCCTTGGGACCATGACCACCCTGGAGACCCCTGGCATGGGCAGCTCCAGCTCTGGAAGGCAAAACTCAGGAATTTTGCTTCCAGCTGGAAGGAAGCAGCACCCCCGCGACCCCTTCTCACCCTTTTTGAACTCCTCCAGCATGGCGTCCAGCTTGGTGTCGTGGAAGACGACGTGGACGGGGTGGTTGTAGAACTTGGTGATGGTCTTGAGGGGCGTGCAGTCGTCGGGGTCCACGAAGGCCAGGTCCTTGACGTAGAGGATGTCCATGATGTTGGAGCGCTCGTCCTCGTAGACCGGGATGCGCGTGTAGCCGCTCTCCATGATCTCGGACATGGTGTTGAAGTCCAGGATGGCGTCGCTGTTGATCATGAAGCAGTTCTGCAGCGGGGTCATCACGTCCTCCACCGTCTTGGTGCGCAGCTCCAGCGCACCCTGGATCATGTTGAGCTCCTCCCTCACCAGGTCGTTGTAGGGCTCCGTCACCTTCAGCATCTCCACCAGCTTTTCCCGGTTGTAGACGGTGCCGATCTCCTGGCCCAGGATGCAGTCCAGGAGCTTGCTGATGGGGTAGGACAGCGGGAACGTCACCAGCATGAAGAACTTGGTGACCACGATGGTGTTGGCACCCACGGCCAGCCCGTGCCGGGAGCAGAGCGCCTGGGGCACGATCTCGCCGAAGATGACGATGCCGATGGTGGAGGCCACCACGGCGCCGATGCCGGAGCCGATGAGGTCATCCAGGAGGATGGTGAGGGTGGTGTTGACCAGCACGTTGCCCAGCAGCAGCGAGCAGAGCAGGTAGTTCCCTTTCCTGCGGATGGGCTCGATCCTGCGGGCGTAGCGCTTCTCCTTGTCGGTGCCGCAGTTCTGCACGATGCGCAGCTCCATGGGGTCCAGCGCCATCAGCCCCAGGTTGAGCCCGCTGAACATCCCCGACAGCACCAGCAGCCCCGCGATCAGGATCACCTGCAGCCACAGCGGCAGCAGCGACTTCTTCTCCTCCAGCACCACGATGTGCCCGTCGGGGCCCTGGTGCGGCAGCCAGGGCTGGCCGGGCCGGCGCTGCGAGCACAGCACGTAGGTCTTGGCCCGCTCGTCCTTGCGCAGCGGCTGCACCCGCACCCGCAGCAGCGCCGAGGTGTCGCGGGGCTCGGCGGGGCCCGGCCGCACCACCAGGTCCTGGGAGCGCTCGTGGCACGTGGCGTTGCCGCTCGAGGCGTTGCCGCCCGGCCGCAGCTCGGCGAAGGCCACGCGCTCGGCGGCCCGCGGGCCCAGCCCCAGCCCGTAGAGCCGCAGCAGGGCCTCGCTGCCCTCCGTCAGCCGGATGGGCCCGCGGGCCGCCCCCGCCGCCGCCGCCGCCGCCGGCTTGGTGCTCTCCTCCAGCCGCAGCCCCAGCACCACGGTGTCGGCCGCGGGCACGGCGCCGCCGGGCAGCGCCAGCAGCAGCAGCAGCGGCGGCAGGAAGGGGCCCGGGGACAGCGGGGTCCCGCCGCAGCCGCCGCCGGGGCTCCCGCCGCCGCCGCCCGCCGCCATGTTGGGCACTGGCGGGAGCGTCACGCACGGGGACGCGCCCACGCGGTGACGTCACGCGCGGACACGCCCCCGGCAAACGGGGGCCGCGCGCTGACCACGCCCACAATGATGACGTAACCGATACGCCCAAAGGAGGCGTGGCAACACGGCCCGCCCCAGGGTGACCCGAAGCCACGCCCAGGGATGACGTCACGCCCAGAACGCGCCCACACAGGCGAGATACACGATCTGGCCACGCCCCCTCCGTGAGTAAAACATTCGGGGTCACGCCCCACTGGTGACGTCACGCACAGACACGCCCCCCGGGGGTTCTAACCATGACCACGCCCCATCGGGGAGACTCACACAGGGGTACGCCCCCAGAGGTGACGTCACACACACGGCCACGCCCCAATAACTCGTCTGGCCGCACCCCGGGTCCCGCCCTTGGTGTGACGTCACACCCTGTGGGCTCCACCCAGCAGCAGGGGAAAGCTATTCTGGGCACAACCCTGCGGTGACGTCACCTGCCAGACCACGCCCACTCTGAGGGAGTCACACGGCTGGCCACGCTCCCCTCGGGGGTGGGACACGCCCAGTGTGACGTCACAAGCACAGCACGCCCCACGGGACCCGCTGTGATCACGCCCCTTTATGACATCATACGACAAACCACGCCCCGTGGGGGGAACCTCACATTTGGCCACGCCCCTTGATGACATCACCCACATGACCACGCCCCCTCCGCCTACCGGGGACGTCACAGCCCTGGCCCCGCCCCCACGGGCCCCGCGCCTTAAAGGGGCCGGTGGTAACGGGGCTGTGGGGGCGTCCCTCGGGGAACGGGGGGGACAGGGGACACTGGGACCTGCTGAGGGGGTGCGGAATGAGTTTAGAGGATCTGTGGGAACACCGGGATCCGGGGGGAATCAGGACCTGCGCAGGGGGAATGGGATCTGGTGGCGCACTAGGACTTTGGACAGGGGGGCACCAGGACCTGGCATGGCACCAGGACCTGGGGGACTTCAGGATCTTGAGGGGCACCAGGACCTGGGGGGCACTAGAACCTGGGGGAAGGCATTAGGACAGGGGGGCGAACACTGGGACCCGGGGGGGCAAAATTGGACCCAGGGGGGCAAAATTGGACCTGGGGTGGCCCCAGGACCTGTGGGGGGTGGCCCCAGGACCCGTGAGGGGTGGCCCCAGGACCCGTGGGGGGTGGCCCCAGGACCTGTGAGGGGTAGCCCCAGGACCCGTGAGGGGTAGCCCCAGGACCCGTGAGGGGTGGCCCCAGGATCTGTGGGGGGATGGCCCCAGGATCTGTGGGGGGTGGCCCCAGGACCTGTGAGGGGTAGCCCCAGGACCTGTGAGGGGTGGCCCCAGGACCCGTGAGGGGTGGCACTAGGACCCGGGAGAAGGAGGTCACTCAGCTCAATGGCGGCTGCCCTCACGGGGTGCCGGCAGCCAGAACTACACTACCCATCACCCCTCGCGCACCGCCGGTTGACAGACAGCCCATTTGACCAATCATCACTGGCACCTCCACCAGTGGGCGGGCGCGGCCGGGCAGGCTAGCCAATGGGCGCGCAGGGCGAGCCGCGGCGCGGCGGCGGAAGATGGCGGCGGCGGGCCGGTGGCGGGCCGGGCTGGCCTTGCTGGCCGTGGTGCTGGGGCTCGGCGGGTCGCGGGCCGAGCAGACCGAGGAGCACCTCAAACGCGAGCACTCGCTGTCCAAGCCGTACCAGGGTGAGCGGGGAGAGCGGGCGGGCGGTGGTGGGGGCGGTGGACGGTGCCAGGTGCCCGGTACCGGTGTCAGGTACCGACGGTGCGTGTGGGCCGCAGGTGTGGGCTCGGCCAGCTCGGGGCTGTGGGACCTGCTGGGCAACGCCATGGTCATGACCCAGTTCATCCGCCTCACCCCCGACGTGCAGAGCAAGCAGGGAGCCGTGTGGAACCGAGTGGTGAGCGGGGGGCACCGGGGACAGCGTCAGGACCGAGGGGAAACCGGGATGGGAACGGGGATGGCTGAGGGAGAGCGTCGGGACCGGGACATGAGGGGAGCAGGACGGGGACGGGGCACCGGAATGAAAGGGGGGATAGGGCTAGGGCTGGGACTGGGACGGGAGGGGACCGGGACCGGGGATGCACCGGGATGGGATGGGATCCATGGATGGGATGGGATCCAGGGGATGGGATCCAGGGGATGGGATGGGATCCAGGGGATGGGATCCAGGGGATGGGATGGAATCAGGATGGGATCAGGATGGGTTGGGGGGAGCTGGAGAAAGGAGTCAGGATTGGGGCAGGAGAAGGTTGGGATTGGGGGGACAGGGGAATGGGGAGAAGTGGAGCTGGAAGAGAGGGTTGGGATTGGGACAGGAAGGGACTGGGATCAGGGAGAGCACCGGGATAAGGGGGGAAGGCTGGAGGAGACCAGAGCAGGGTACATAACACTGGCGGGGTGACTTGGGGGGCTTCTGGGGACATAGGGGGGTTGGGATGGGGATGTTTGAGGGTCTGGGCCAAGGTGATTCCCAAAGTGGGAACTGGGGAGGGCTGGGGGGACCATGGGGGGCTTCAGGCCGGGGGTACCAGCGACACTTCAGCTCCCAGTTTTCCATACAAGGGCTGAGCCCCACCTGGGAATGTGGGGGGCCTGAACTGGATGATCCTTTCCAACCCAAAGAATCCCATGATTCTGTGAAACCTGTGGATTTCAGAATCCGACCCACTCCACATCAGTTTGGAAAACAATCCTGGAAAATGATCCATTGCACTGAACTCTTATTGCTGTAAAACACCTAGGAATGCTTTTTCCTTGGAATTCCAGCTCCCACAAAACGCTGTTTGACTCCCTCAGCGCAAGGAATTAATTGGCAGCTGATTAATAATTGCAATCAGCAGCTTCTCCCGAGGTTTCCCTGCTGCTTTCCGGGGTGTGAGCGTTGGTTTTGTTGGAGTCGCTCCCTTGGTGTTTAATCCCCGGGTGACAACCAGTTCCCTGGGATTAACGATGACTTTTGGGATTAATTATCCGTGCTCACATCCCAGATACGGGACACTGAAGGGAGCATGGGGAATGATGGCTGAGGGTGAGGGGAACAGGGAATGAGGGGGCCACGAGGAGTTGCTGTGGCAGGGATGGCGTGGAGCGATTCCCGAATTTTCCCACCCTTTCTGCTCTCTCCCAGCCGTGTTACCTGCGGGATTGGGAGATGCAGGTGCACTTCAAAATCCATGGGCAAGGCAAGAAGAACCTGAACGGGGACGGATTTGCCATCTGGTACACCAAGGACAGGATGCAGCCGGGTAAACGCCGTCCCTGCCTTGGGAAAAGGGCTTGGGGGACACATTGGACAGGGCTTGGAGCTACCTGGACTCATGGAAAATATCCGTGGGGGTGGGACTGGGTGGTCCTTTCCCCACCCATTCCGTGATAACAAGCGACAAACCCTTTGCCTGAGCTTCCCAGCCTTATCCCAGTCTCTCTTTTCCCTTCCAGGACCTGTGTTTGGGAGCAAGGATAACTTCCTGGGGCTGGGAGTGTTTGTGGACACGTATCCCAACGAGGAGAAGCAGCAGGAGGTGAGCCGGGATGACATGGAATGGGATCAGCCAGGAGCTCATTCTTCCTCCTCCTCCTCCTCCTCTTCCTCTTCCTCCTCCTCCTCTTCCTCTTCCCATTCCTTTTCCACAGGGTTGGGTTGATTTCTCTGTCAGGGAAAGCGGGAGAAGCTGGGGGTGGTTTTGTGAGAAGAGGATTTTAGGGCAGGAAGAGCTGAGCTGGTGGTGCCACATCCACACTGGGAATTCTGCACCAGGAGTAGGGTCTGAGTAAAGCTGGAGTAGAGCCTGAGGAGCTTTTCCCTGCTCCCAGGTGCAGCTCTGCCTCTTGGAAAGGTCTAAAAGTCTTCACGTTCCTGTCTTTTGGGGTATTTGGGGGTTTGGTGGTGTCATTCCCCTGGAAAAGGAGGTGCAGGGGTGGATAAATCCAGCTGGAGGGGACTTGGGACAGCTGCCACTGCTTGGGCAGGGGTATCTTCCACTATCCCAGGTTGCATCATCCTGGCCTGGGACACTTCCAGGGATCCAGGAGCAGCCACAACTTCCCTGGGAAATCCATTGCTGGAAACTTCACCATTCCAAAACCTTCTCCTAATTCTGATTTCCTCTAAAAACCCGTTGATATTTTACCCCGGTATCAATATTTTACGACCTCTGAGCACACCTGGAGTAACTCCCAGCTTTTGATCCCAACATCCAAACCTTCCAGCTCCTGCTTGGTGCTGGGAAAAGCCTTTCCGAGCTGCCGGATCCCTGGATTTGCAGGGGGGCAGCTTTGCTTTTCCGGGATAAAGGGACTCACAACGGGTGTTAACGAGAGGAAACAATTAGCGGGATGTGGGAGCAGGAGCTGGGAGGGGCTCAGACCCTGGGAGAAGCTGTTGCTGTGGCAATGGGGGGGTTCCCAGGTGCTCATTCCCAGCTCCAAAAGGACAAGAAAGAAGGATTTTATTCCTGTGGCTGTGGCTCGAGGAGCGATGTCTCCCAACGGCGCCGTTTCCCCGCCGTGGATCCCGGGATTTGGCACTAACCCCTCACTCCCCTCGCTGCTCCCATCCCCCTGGAGCGCTCCAGGGGGGGATTTTCCGGGCTGTAGGGCCCTGCTGGACTCTGCTCTGTGACCATGTTGCTCTGTGCTCTCTCTTGCTTTGCGCTAATTCCGGAGGGCAGGCTCAGAAGAGGAGGTACAGCCCGGGAAACCAGGTACTGCCTCCTGCTGTCCCATCTGTCCCGGTCCCCCTCGGAATTCCCTGCTCCCAGCTCCAGGAATCCCTGGGGGAGCCAGGAAAGACTGCATGGAACGGGGTGCTCTGTTCTGGAATCCTGGGAGCTAGAGCCTGAGGGATGGAGCGGGGTCGAGAGACTTTGGGATCATTCCGATGTCTTTTGAGCAGATTTTCAAGGTTTGGGATCCATAGGGGTGGAGCAGGGTCGTGCCGGTGTCTTGTGGAGCGGATTTTTAGGGAATGAAGGAGTTTGGGATCCATAGGGGTGCAGCGAGGTCATCCCAGTGTCTTTTGAGCAGAGCTTTGGGGTTTGGGATCCATAGGTGTGGAGCAGGATGGTGTTGGTGTCATATTGAGCAGATTTTGGGGAATGAAGGAGTTTGGGATCCATAGGGATGGAGCAGGGTCATGCCAGGGTCTTGTGGAGCGGATTTTTGGGGTGAAGGAGTTTGGGATCCATGGCAATGGAGCAGGACTGTGTTGAGCAGATTCCTGGAGAGTAACAGAGTTTGGGATCAAGGATGGAGTTGGATCATGCCAAGGTTGTGTGGAACAGATCCCTGGAGAGCGATGGAGTTTGGGGTCCATGGGAATGAAGCAGGATCGTGTTGAGCAGATTCCTGGGGGGTGAAGGACTTTGGGATCATTCCAGTGTTGTCTTGAGCAGATTCCTGGAAGCTGAAGGAGTTTGGGATCACTTCAGTGTTGTGTTGAGCAGATTCTTGGAGAATGATGAAGTTTGGGATCAAGGATGGGGTGAGATCATGCCAAGGTTGTGCTGAGCAGATCCCTGTGGGGTGAGGGACTTTGGGATCACTCCAGTGTTGTGCTGAGCAGATCCCTGTGGGGTGAGGGACTTTGGGATCACTCCAGTGTTGTGCTGAGCAGATCCCTGTGGGGTGAGGGACTTTGGGATCACTCCAGTGTTGTGCTGAGCAGATCCCTGTGGGGTGAGAGACTTTGGGATCACTCCAGTGTTGTGCTGAGCAGATCCCTATGGGGTGAGGGACTTTGGGACCATTCCAGTGTTGCGCTGAGCAGATCCCTGTGGGGTGAAGGACATCGGGGCCGCCGCGGCTCTCGCTTTCGGAGACTCCCCGGGATCCCGAGGCTCCTGCTGGATCGGGATCCCCCATTTTCCCCCCCCGGCAGCGCGTGTTCCCCTACATCTCGGCCATGGTGAACAACGGCTCCCTGACCTACGACCACGACCGCGACGGGCGCCCCACGGAGCTGGGCGGCTGCACGGCCATGGTGCGCAACCTCAACCACGACACCTTCCTGGTCATCCGCTACGTCAAGAGGAGGCTCACGGTGAGTCCTGCCGGATCTGCTGGGGGCAGCGGCGGGGAATATTTTCCTTCCCGAGGGTCCCCACAGGGCTCAGGGAGCCGCTGCCTCGGCAGGTGCTGATCGACATCGATGGCAAACACGAGTGGAGGGACTGCATCGACGTGCCGGGCGTGCGCCTGCCCCGCGGGTACTACTTTGGGACGTCCTCCGTCACTGGGGACCTGTCAGGTACGGCCCCAGGGGCTCCAGAGCTGATGCCCGAGTGTATTTCTGGGGGCTGCAGGTACAGCTCGGGCCTTGGAGAAGTGTTTGAGGAGCTTTCCCTGCTTTAAGGATTCTGGAGCTGCCAGCAGGAGCCTTGGAGGAGCTGCTGAGGAGCATTTGGGGATGATCCCGAAGTCCTTTACCCCGCAGGGATCTGCTCCCTGAGGAGCCCCGAGGCGGTTTGGGCGCCGAGGGTTTGTCCTGCTTTTCCTTGAGTTCCCTGTGGATCCGCAGGCTGTGCAAGGAGTAAAACCTTGGGATGAGCATGGAATAAAACCAGAATGGGCATAGAATAAAACTTGTCCCAGCCCCGGTGCTGCTGTCATCCCTCTTCCAGAGGTTTTCTGCCCCCACCAAAACTCAGTCCTGGGCCCTTTGTGGATTCCAACAAAAGCTCATTTTCCCTCCCAAATCCCTTCCCAGTGCCTGAGAAGGAAGCATGCCCACGTGAGGCTGGTGGGGACACATTCCTTTGGGTTTCCAAGCGGTTTTAACTCAGATGATCTCCCAGTTTTGGGCTGGATTTGGGTTTTTAAGCAGCTTTAAAGATTCCTGTTGGCCACGGACCCTCTTGGGAACAGCACCTCCTCTCCAAGGATGACATCCCACAGAATTCCAACTCCCCCAGGATGTGTTTTTGCTCCCTTTTCCAGACAACCACGATATCATCTCGCTGAAGCTGTACCAGCTGACGGTGGAGCGGACACCAGAGGAGGAAAAGCGGGACAGGGAAGTGTTCCTGCCTGTCGTGGACAACCTGAAGCTGCCAGGAAGTGAGTGGGAGCTGGGAAAGGTGGGACCAGCAGGGATTTGGGAGGAATTAGGGCTGTGGAGGAAAAACAAACCCCGATTTTGGGGTCACACAAAGATCTCCACCATGAAGGTCTGACCACCGGTCTGGGATGGGTGGGATTGGGATGTGGGAGGGAGAGGGATCACGTGGTTCAACTCTTTGGAGCAGGGAATCCTCCAGGATTTCAGGGCTCTCTGGGTGCTCAGGGGGTGTTTCTCTCCCTCTACCCCGCAGTGGAGGCACCGCTGGAGCCCATGAGTGGCCTGGCCCTCTTCCTGATCGTCTTCTTCTCCCTGGTCGCCATTGTCTTCGCCATCGTCATCGGGATCATTGTCTACAACAAGTGGCAGGAGCAGAGCCGGAAACATTTCTATTGACTCGGGAATTCCTGGGATGGCCACATCCCGACTCCCACCCGTCCCAGGGTGTGAGGGACCGGCCCTCGTGGTAGGGACCCCCCCACATCCCAGCCGGGGATCCCTGCGGGACTCTGGATCCGGGTTGGAGCGGGAACGGGGCCGGAGCTGGGGCTGTGCCAGGGAGCCCCGGCGCGGGCAGGAGCTGGCACTGGGACTGTGCCATCCCAGCCGAGGGCTGCGGCTGCCTTCCCCACTGGATTCCTGCTGGAACCCCTCGCTGGCAGTGCCGGGAGAGAATCCCCGAGCTCTCCCTGCCGTTCCCATCGTCCGGCTGCCCTCGGAGCCCCCCATGGACGAGCCCCTCTGGGCCGGGAGGAGCCGGATGCTGATGGCTCTCTCAGAGGGATGAGTTTGCCTGGCTGGATGAGCTGGAAAAGCTGCCTGGCTGCTGCCCCCTCCTCACTTTGGGCGTTCCCACTCCCCGTTTCCCGCTGCCCAGCATGTGGCTGTCCCTGCATGTCGTGTCCTGGCTCCGGGCAGCGCTTCCCCCTTGGAGCTCGCTGCGTCCCGGGAGCCTCCGAGGAGGGGGAGCGGAGCCTCCGGGGCCATTCCCGAGCCTCTCACTGCCCGCCAGGGAGCCAGGGGCACTCCTACCTCAGGGACTGCTTGGGACAGGGATCGCTCCGGCCGCCCCTTCGCCCCGGGGGGGGGTCACCAGGTGCCCAGAGGGGTCAGGAGAGGGAGAGGTTGGATCAGTGAGGAATTGGGGTTTGAAATGGCAGCGCCCTCCTTGCCAGGATCCAGGAGAGCCGAGCCCAGCCCTGCGGCTTTCCAGGATATCCCCAACCAGAACGGGTCCCCGTGGGGGTCTCAGTGGTCCCCAGGCAAGGGGAGGACTGGGGGTGATTTTCCACACTGTCAGTGGGGTGGTGGGAGCTGTTTCCAAGTGCCCAAGGGGGGTTGTGGCACCCAAGGAGAGTTTTCCTGGTGTTTTGCCTCTTTTTTTTTCGCCTGATCCGCAGGATCCACTCGCGTGTGCCTCTCCCTGGAGCTGTAAGTGGTGTTTGGAATAAACGTTGAGGGCTGTGTGTGATGTGGCCACCGTGGTCCTTGTCACCGGGACGCCTCTGGGCGGGCCATTCCCTCCCCAGATGGATTCCCTGGAACTGCGGGCTGTGTCCTGGTGTTGTGGAGCTCCCCAGAATCAGAATCCCGCAATGGTTTGGGGTGGAAGGGACCTTAAAGCCCATCCAGCCCCACCCCTGCCACGGGCAGGGAGACCTCCCACTGTCCCAGGCTGCTCCAACCCCCGTCCAACCTGGCCTTGGGCACTGCCAGGGATCCAGGGGCAGCCACAGCTTCTCTTGGAATTCCATCCCAGCAACTCCCCACACTCACAGCCAAATATTATCAGTCTGAGCGTTTTATGGGCTAAGGTTAATTTGTACCAATTTTATTTTTTTCCAGTGCCCGGGGTTAAGAAACATTTAGGGGGTCGAGGGGGGGGGGAATTGGCATTCAACCTTCCCGTGGCAGATTGGGGTGGTGCCCAACCCCCTCAGATTTGGGGGGACCAGTACAGTCCCTCGTTACCATGGCGCTGCTCGGGCCTTATGACGGATGGTGACAGATTCCATGAATTCCATAGAATTCCGTGGCCAAACAGTGCCAGGCAATGGAATCTCACGGAGCCGAGGCGACTGTGACACAGCAGGGCCTCGTGGAACCCAGGGCAGCGTTGTCACCCAAGGGAACCTCACGGAACCGAGCGTCCATTGTGACACAGCGGGGCCTCGTGAAAGCAAACATCAGCCAAGGCATTCCATGCGCTGTTAACTTGCATTTCTGCCACTTTGAGTTTGTTCAGGTGCCCGGGGGATGCTCCAGGGGTCTCCGTCCCTCCAGCCCCGGGAAATGCCTGTGGGGGGCTGGGGGCCAGGGGGTCTCTGTCCCTCTCAGCCCTGGGGTCACCGCCCCGAGCATCCCCCGGTGTGACATGGACAGAGACGCCCCCAGCCCCGATCGTTCCCCGACAGGAGAGGCCTGAAGACCCCCCTAGGACAGAGAGGGTCGGAGACAGCTCCAGGCCATCCGTGCTCCTGGCCCCTGCTGAAGGCCGGGGGAGCTCCGTCCTCCTCTCCCAGGGGCAGGGCGGGGGCTTTGTAATTTGTTTGCATCGCAAGTGACTCGCAGGGAAAGCGAAGATCACTCAAGGCATTTGATATGATGTTTGCCAATTTTATTTTCTTTTTGCCAATTTTCCTTTGGTTAAGCCAATTTTTTTGTTTTGGCCAATTTTCAGTTTTTGCCAATTGTTTTTCTTTTTGCACAAAACAAAATAAAACAAAATTTTATTTTGTTTTACCTTTCATTTTGTTCTTACCTTTGGCGGGCTGTGGGTGGCGTCCGACCCCCTCCGATTTGAGGGGGCCGGCGCGGTCCCTCGGTGCCCCGGCGCTGTTTGAGCCTTACCTTTGCCGAGCCGGGGGTGCTGTCCCTCGGTGCCCCGGCGCTGTTTGAGCCTTACCTTTGCCGAGCCGGGGTTGCTGTCCCTCGGTGCCCCGGCGCTGTTTGAGCCTTACCTTTGCCGAGCCGGGGGTGCTGTCGCTCCCACTCCCATTTGGAGGGGCCGGCGCGGGCTCCGTTCCCCTCCGATTTGGAGGGACCGGCGCAGGTACCCGAGAAAGGCGGCGGCGACAAACGGCGCATCGGCGGCGAGAAACGGCGCAGCGGCGCAACCCAGCTCCCTCCCGGCCACCCCCACACGCTCGCCCCGGAACGGGGCTCCAGGGCCGCGGCGCTGAGGGCCGGGCCGCTCCCGGGGCTCCGGCCTCGGCGGTTCCGCTCCTCTCCGCCCGCTCCTCTCCGCCGGCTCCTCTCCGCCCGCTCCTCTCCGCCGGCTCCTCTCCGCCCGCTCCTCTCCGCCCGCTCCTCTCCGCCGGCTCCTCTCCGCCCGCTCCTCTCCGCCCGCTCCTCTCCGCCGCTGCCGCCGCTGCTCCGGGTCCCCAACTGAGCCCCAGTGGCCGCCCGGCCTCCTTATATAGGCAGCCTAAGCCCCGCCCCCTGGGCGGCAGCCAATGGCAGTCGAGTGCCAGGGTTCCACATTGTGAGGAAACAGTGAGGGGCGGAGCCAGAACGTAGCACAGCGATCCGATTGGTCGAGAGGCAGCGGTGCCATGATGTCACATCCCAGGGGTTTCCAAAAATCAGCAAAAAATCAAAAACTCGAGAAAACAAAAAAAGAAAATAAAAAAAGCCGCCGGAGTGCGGCGTTCAGCAGCGGCCGCTCTTTATTGGGGCCAGGGGCACGAGGGGATTTCCCCTCTGCAATATCCTGCATGCCGAGCGCACCAAAGCTCCCGTTCATGCGCCGTGCTTTGGATTCTTTTCGATTGATACCATTCGATTCCATCCTGCCCTTAATTCCCCGCTGGCCGCAGCAAAGAACGGTTTCAGCGCTCCGGCACTCCTTGGCTCTGCAGTGGTTATTTGGAAGCCCTGGGGGAGCTCAGCCCGTGTCAGCTGCACCTTCTGCCCCGGCTTTGGATTCCCCCACTCCAAGCAAACCATTCCTGGCGGCAGCGGCACTGCGGGGCCGCGCCCGGCCTCTGCCAGCTCCGCGGCGGCTTCGGCAATGCCCTGAGGCTGCCAAGGCTCGGCCGCTGCTGCCCTGCTCCTCCAGCTGCAAGAACCCTGCCCAAGTGCTGCCTTTCACCTCCGCCCCGCCTCTGCCCGCATCCCCTGCCCCCATGCTGCAAGAAAAGCAGAAAAAGAGGGGGCATTGCAGGAGCCAGGCTCTAGGACTCACACTGTTCCCAGAAACAGTCGACCTGAGCAGCCTGCGAGGGCAGCCAGAGGAGGCAACACCTCAGCCAAGGAAGCAAAACAGTGACTTCTCAGATTCTCGTGCTGAGTGTGAAGACCAAAGGACTAAAGTGAAGGAGCCAAAAGCCACAGATGACACCTGGAAGCTGCCAGAGACAAACTGCACCAGCCCAGCAAACACCATGGCTGCAGACATAACAGCAACCAAGATGAACAAGGTGCAGCCAAAAGATGAAACATCTGTCGCCTGGAAGCGAAGACGACGCAAACCAGCATCGATGGCCTCAACAGAAACAGACACATGCAGTCCCGAGAACCAGAACTGCAAACAAGACTGAGAACGGATAAGTTGGACACCTGTGGTGTTTCCCCATATCCTACCCCATTCTGGTACTTCCCAAACAGTTAATATTCCCTACCACCACCCCTCTGCTAGGCCTTTCCCTAGCCTCGGGTTCCCATATCCCTGTTACCTTTATACCGTTCCCCTTTCCCCAAACCTTTAGGAGAGGGGAGAAGGGAAAGGCCCTGTCCATTTGAAATGGCAAATTTTGAGCTTTGTTTGGAATCCCAACAGAAGCAAATGCCAGAGCCTGTGCCCGCACTCACCATCATGATGTCCAGCACCCAACACCTATCACCCTGCTGTCCTCTGAATGCCCCTGGTACCACCAGCTATGAATGCTTGAACTCTGCCGCAGCCCAAAGAAAACTGTGCTGCTTCAACCTCCCCTCTGCCTGTGAGAGCATCCATTCCAGCATCCAGAGAGAAAATCCTCTGGAAGATTTGGGGACTTGTGGGGACACTGGGTTGAGGGTGTTTCAGATTATGGATGTTTGGTTTGTCGGGACATTGAGCTTTGGGTGCTTCTGATCATTTTTGTTGTTCTGTATATGTTCAGTTCTTGGGGTGTTGGGTTTGGGATCCCCAGGGGAGGCCTCTTAGTTTAATACAGGCAGGAGGAGGTGTGGTGGCCAGTGAACATACATTGTGTTGGGGTGACCAGAGGGGCTCCCCCCGAGGTGCATTGCTCTTTGGCATGGCCTGTCCCGGTTTGAATTCCGTGGCTGTCTCTCAGCCTGGTCACTCCCCCAGAGCTCTGCCATTGGTCCCTGCTCCCGGGTCCCGCCTGTCCCCTGTCCCCGGGAAAAACTCTGAATTAGCCATGCTGTTTGTATTTGCCTGTGCACGCTTGGACAGTGAAGATGCAATAAATCCTCCTGCCGGAAATGCAAGCAGATCCCCTTCCTGACTCTTTGTCACTGACTTCATACTGAATTACAGCATTAACCCCAGGGCTGAGAGGGACAGAGACTCCATGGCCCCCAGACCCCCAAAAGCATTTCTCGGGGCTGGAGGGACAGAGACCCCTGAAGCATCCCCCAGGCACCTGAACAAACTCAAAGTGGCAGAAATGCAAGGTAACAGTGCATGGAATGCCTTGGCTGATGTTTGCTTTCACGAGGCCCCGCTGTGTCACAATGGACGCTCGGTTCCGTGAGGTTCCCTTGGGTGACAACGCTGCCCTGGGTTCCACGAGGCCCTGCTGTGTCACAGTCGCCTCGGCTCCGTGAGATTCCATTGCCTGGCACTGTTTGGCCACGGAGTTCTATGGAATTCATGGGAAAAGGAAAGAGGAATTGGAATGGAAGGAGCAATTTGCAGCCATTGGAAAGGGCTTCTCTCCAGCGTGGGGGCGAGGCAATGGCAAGGAGAATTGAAGGGCACGAGTCACCTCCTTTAGGGTTCCAGTGATCCCTTTGCAGCAGCGAGGAATGAATGCTCCGAGATGGGAGTGACAAAATAGCAACTGTTTATTGCCAGACAGGGTGGCCACAGGTAGAGAGAGGAAGTGAAGAACGGCTGGGAATCGACCTGGCCCGAGCTCAGCACCCCCTGGAGCTGAGAGAGACCCCAAAGGCCACAGGATCCCCGTTGCCAACACGAGACACGGGATGGCCCCGGCTCCCTCTGGGGCAGGCAGGAGCCTCAGGGAGCAGCTCCAGCAGCAGAGCAAGGCCCCACGGCCGGGCCCAGCAGGGCAGGGGAGCAGCCGGGCCGGTGTCCCCTCCCTGTTACCGGTGGGGTTGGGCTGGGGGGTGTCTGGGCAGTGTTCCCCGGCCCTTGGGACAGGGGTGTGGGCAGTGTCCCTGTCCCCTGGGGCAGTTCCCTGCGTGCTGTCCCTGGTCTCTGGGGCACATCTCGGGCTGGCTCCCCCAGGCACCCCCACCCTGCCTGCAGGCGCTAAGTGGAGCGCGTGGAATAAACGCAGCAAAACCAACAGCAGGAGCCGGGGACGTTTCGCATCCAGAGGGAATTGAAACCCTTCCAAAGCTGCTGTGGGAGGCTCAGGTGAGAAGGGGCTGAAGGGGAAAACACTCCCCTGTGCTCCTTCCCCAAAAAGAGGATTCGTTCTCGGTGTAGCCCCAAAGAGGGGAGCCTGGGCTGTGACAGCAGCGCACACAGATTCCAGAAGAGATTTAGGGGCATTAAATACCTCTCCCAAATGCCCCATCCAATAAACAGAACCACGGACAAGAGTGTTATTCTTCTTCACTTTATCGTTCTCGTGCCGCAAAAGCTGGGAGCTAAATTTGGTCTTGGTTTAAGGCAATGGAATGGAGTCCCCTCTGGGTTATCTCCTTTAGGGTTTCCAGTAATTTCTTTCTGCCAACAGGGGATGAAAGTGAAAAAACACCAGTTTCGTAGTAAAGAAAGTAAATAACGGCTGGAAATCGATCTGGCCGAGCTCAGCACCCCCTGGAGCTGAGAGAGACGCCAAAGGCCGCAGGATTTCCCGTTCCCAACACGAGACACGGGATGGCCCCGGCTCCCTCTTCTCTCCCGCCGGCTCTGGGACAGGCGGCTGCGGGATTCGCCCTCGCAGCAGCCCGAAGATCACCACCTTTCCCTTGGTGAGAGAGAAAAATCCAGAAGGGAAGACAAAACCTTTTCCCGAGCACGGCTGGAAGCGCCCAGGGCAGAGGCAGCAGAGAGCAGAACAAGCTGGGTGGGGGCTTGGAACAAGTCAAGCCAATTTCCTCCCCCCACCACACACCCAGAACGTTCCCAGCTGCTGGGCCTGAAGGATACAGGAACAACTTTGGGGGCCCGGCGCAGCGGCGGCAGCAGCGGAGAGGGCTGAAAAAAGCTGATTTTGGGATGCGTTCCCATTATGAAGTGCCCCAAGAAACTCCCACAGCTGCAGCCAGAGTGGGAAAGCAAAACCAACCTCCCTTGAAGTGGGAGGCAAGGAAGGGGTTGGAGAAGCTCTCGGGAAAATGTCGGGAGTGCAGGTTATGGGCAGAGTGGGAATGAGAAGATGACAGAGCAGCAGTCCCAGTTCAAAAGCAGAACGGGCAGCAGAGATCAGTACGAGACGGAAGGGCCATGAACAGAACAGTACCTGGTGTCCATCCAGCAGGAGCTGATCCGGGAACGCCCCTGGCAGCGCCGGGAGGGAACGCAAATGGTTCATTGCCAGTGCTCGAGCCCAGGGCTGCCTTCTTGCGGGCCGCCTCCTGACCCAGCCCCAGGAATGGTTTGCTTTGGAGTGGGGGAATCCAAAGCCGGGGCAGAAGGTGCAGCTGACACGGGCTGAGCTCCCCCAGGGCTTCCGAATAACCACTGCAGAGCCAAGGAGTGCCGGAGCGCTGAAACCGTTCTTTGCTGCGGCCAGCGGGGAATTAAGGGCAGGATGGAATCGAATGGTATCAATCGAAAAGAATCCAAAGCACGGCGCATGAACGGGAGCTTTGGTGCGCTCGGCATGCAGGATATTGCAGAGGGGAAATCCCCTCGTGCCCCTGGCCCCAATAAAGAGCGGCCGCTGCTGAACGCCGCACTCCGGTGGCAGTTTTTATTTTCTTTTTTTGTTTTCTCCAGTTTTTAATTTTTGCTGATTTTTGGAAACCCCTGGGATGTGACATCATGGCACCTCTGCCTCTCGACCAATCGGATCGCTGTGCTACGTTCTGGCTCCGCCCCTCACTGTTTCCTCACAATGTGGAACCCTGGCACTCGACTGCCATTGGCTGCCGCCCAGGGGGCGGG
The DNA here is from genome assembly GCA_026261815.1 of Monarcha castaneiventris obscurior. Classification (NCBI taxonomy): domain Eukaryota; kingdom Metazoa; phylum Chordata; class Aves; order Passeriformes; family Monarchidae; genus Monarcha; species Monarcha castaneiventris. Next base: position 149,861 of record JAMPIT010000779.1, read on the forward strand.
GCTTAGGCTGCCTATATAAGGAGGCCGGGCGGCCACTGGGGCTCAGTTGGGGACCCGGAGCAGCGGCGGCAGCGGCGGAGAGGAGCGGGCGGAGAGGAGCGGGCGGAGAGGAGCGGGCGGAGAGGAGCCGGCGGAGAGGAGCGGGCGGAGAGGAGCGGGCGGAGAGGAGCCGGCGGAGAGGAGCCGGCGGAGAGGAGCGGGCGGAGAGGAGCCGGCGGAGAGGAGCCGGCGGAGAGGAGCGGGCAGAGACCCCCGGCGCTCTGCACTCCTGCCCACAACGAAGGGTGCGGAGGCCCCACCAGAGATTACTCCGCTCCACGGACGCCAGCCCCAGGCCAGCACTAAGGTAAGGACAAACAGCTCCCCCGGGGCGGCTGGAGGAGAACAGAGATGACCTGGCCCCTCCCTCTGCCACAGGGGACAAGGATGGAGACGACCCGGCCCCCCTTAACTCGAGAAGACCCGAGACCACCAGGCTCTTCCATCACGGAAGAGGCCTGAGGCCACCTAGATCTCCCCAAAAAGGGGGGGACGAGGGCACCATCTGGCTCCCCCATCGTGGAGGAGGTCCGAGGCCACCCGGATGCCCCCAGCTTGGGGTGGACGCGGGCATCATGCGGCTCCTCCGGAGGGGAGGGGACAGGCAGGGACAGCTCCCTAGGGCCCCTCGCAAGCATCCCCCGGGCCCAGAGGGACAGAGACCCATCTGGCCTTCCCCCTCGGGCTCCGGGCAATGGAAATTTGGCAGAAATTGAGTTTAACAGTGCAAAAAACCTCGAGTTTAACAGCACAGAAACCTTGAGTTTTACAGCACAGAAACTCGAGTTTAGCTCCAAGTGAAATGCTTTGGCTGATATCGGCTCTCCCAGCGGAGTCGCTTGCAATGAAAATGCAAACAAATCCCAACCCCACCGGCTCTCCCCTGGGCGAGGAGCGCGGACGGCCCGGGCTTGTCTCCATCCTTGTTGTACCTGGGGGGGGGAGTTCTGGGGGTCTCCAACCCTGCATTGTGGGGGGCTGAGTGGGGGCAGAGGTGATCCGTCTCTCTGCCCCCGGGGATTCGATGGCCCTGGGGCTGCGGGAGATGCTTCTGGGGTCTGAGGAAGGGGCTGTGTCTGTTGCAGAAACGCTGGAGGATTCTTCAGAGGTCACCGCGGTTAAGGGAGGAGGATGGAAAACACCCGACCCCCCCAATTAGGATATCACGATGGAAAACACCCGACCCCCCTTATTAGGGGATGAGGATGGAAAACCCCCGACCTCCCCAATTAGGGGATGAGGACGGAAAACACCCGATCCCCCTAATTAGGAGATGAGGACAGAGAACACCTGACCCCCCCTCAGCAGGCGATGAGGACGGAAAGGGGTGAGGGCAGAAGTGCCCCTCCCTGCTCCTCCTCAGATCTGCGAGAGTGGGAGAGCCCCCCGAGCTCCCGAGCATCCTCCCGAGTGACGGCGACGGAAGCCCCAGACCTCCCAAGCATTTCCCAATGGCACAGGGATGGACTTTGCCAGAGCATGTCTGTGCCACCGGGTAAGTTAGAACTGGCATAAATCAAAACTGACAAGAACTAAAACGATTCTTTTATAATCGAATTTATAATCGAATTTATTATCGAATTTTATAATCGAATTATAATCGAATTATAATCGAATTATAAGAATCGAATTATTAATCGAGTTATTATTATCGAATTATAATAATTTGTTACTGAATTATGATTGGCAGAAATTGAATGGATTTGGCTGATGATTTGATCTCCCAACGAGTCACTTGCGATGAAAACGCAAACAAATCACAAAAGCCCGGCCTTTCCCCTGGGATGAGGAGCCCAGACAGCCCGAGATTACCTCCGTCCCTCTCGTAACTGGGTGGGTTTCCAAACTTCTGGGCAGAGAGGAGCCGGCGGAGAGGAGCGGGCGGAGAGGAGCCGGCGGAGAGGAGCGGGCGGAGAGGAGCGGGCGGAGAGGAGCCGGCGGAGAGGAGCGGGCAGAGACCCCCGGCGCTCTGCACTCCTGCCCACAACGAAGGGTGCGGAGGCCCCACCAGAGATTACTCCGCTCCACGGACGCCAGCCCCAGGCCAGCACTAAGGTAAGGACAAACAGCTCCCCCGGGGCGGCTGGAGGAGAACAGAGATGACCTGGCCCCTCCCTCTGCCACAGGGGACAAGGATGGAGACGACCCGGCCCCCCTAAACTCGAGAAGGACCGAGACCACCAGGCTCTTCCATCACGGAGGAGGTCTGAGGCCACCTAGATCTCCCCAAAAAGGGGGGGACGAGGGCACCATCTGGCTCCCCCACCGTGGAGGAGGTCCGAGGCCACCCGGATGCCCCCAGCTTGGGGTGGACGCGGGCATCATGCGGCTCCTCCGGAGGGGAGGGGACAGGCAGGGACAGCTCCCTAGGGCCCCTCGCAAGCATCCCCCGGGCCGAGAGGGACAGAGACCCATCTGGCCTTCCCCCCCGGGCTCCGGGCAATGGAAATTTGGCAGAAATTGAGTTTAACAGTGCAAAAAACCTCGAGTTTAACAGCACAGAAACCTTGAGTTTTATAGCACAAAAACTCGATTTTAAGTCTGCGTGAAATGCTTTGGCTGATATCGACTCTCCCAGCGGAGTCGCTTGCAATGAAAATGCAAACAAATCCCAACCCCACCGGCTCTCCCCTGGGCGAGGAGCGCGGACGGCCCGGGCTTGTCTCCATCCTTGTCGTACCTGGGGGGGAGTTCTGGGGGTCTCCAACCCTGCATTGTGGGGGGCTGAGTGGGGGCAGAGGTGATCCGTCTCTCTGCCCCCGGGGATTCGATGGCCCTGGGGCTGCGGGAGATGCTTCTGGGGTCTGAGGAAGGGGCTGTGTCTGTTGCAGAAACGCTGGAGGATTCTTCAGAGGTCACCGCGGTTAAGGGAGGAGGATGGAAAACACCCGACCCCCCCCAATTTGGGGATGAGGACAGAAAACACCCGATCCCCCCAATTAGGATATCAGGATGGAAAACACCCGACCCCCCCAATTAGGGGATGAGGACGGAAAACACCCGATCTCCCTAATTAGGAGATGAGGACAGAGAACACCCGACCCCCCCTCAGCAGGCGATGAGGACGGAAAGGGGTGAGGGCAGAAGTGCCCCTCCCTGCTCCTCCTCAGATCTGCGAGAGTGGGAGAGCCCCCCGAGCTCCCGAGCATCCTCCCGAGTGACGGCGACGGAAGCCCCAGACCTCCCAAGCATTTCCCAATGGCACAGGGATGGACTTTGCCAGAGCATGTCTGTGCCACCGGGTAAGTTAGAACTGGCAGAAATCAAAACTGACAACAACTAAAACGATTCTTTTATAATCGAATTTATTATCGAATTTTATAATCGAATTTTAATCGAATTATAATAATCGAATTATTAATCGAGTTATTAATATCGAATTCTAATAATTTGTTACCGAATTATGATTGGCAGAAATGGAATGGATTTGGCTGATGATTTGATCTCCCAATGAGTCACTTGCGATGAAAAAGCAAACAACTCGCAAAAGCCCGGCCTTTCCCCTGGGGTGAGGAGCCCAGACAGCCCGAGATTACCTCCGTCCCTCTCGTACCTGGGTGGGTTTCCAAGCTTCTGGGCAGAGAGGAGCGGGCGGAGAGGAGTGGGCGGAGAGGAGCGGGCGGAGAGGAGCCGGCGGAGAGGAGCGGGCGGAGAGGAGCGGGCGGAGAGGAGCGGGCAGAGACCCCCGGCGCTCTGCACTCCTGCCCACAACGAAGGGTGCGGAGGCCCCACCAGAGATTACTCCGCTCCACGGACGCCAGCCCCAGGCCAGCACTAAGGTAAGGACAAACAGCTCCCCCGGGGCGGCTGGAGGAGAACAGAGATGACCTGGCCCCTCCCTCTGCCACAGGGGACAAGGATGGAGACGACCCGGCCCCCCTTAACTCGAGAAGGACCGAGACCACCAGGCTCCTCCATCATGGAGGAGGTCTGAGGCCACCTAGATCTCCCCAAAAAGGGGGGACGAGGGCACCATCTGGCTCCCCCACCGTGGAGGAGGTCCGAGGCCACCCAGATCCCCCCAGCTTGGGGTGGACGCGGGCATCATGCGGCTCCTCCGGAGGGGAGGGGACAGGCAGGGACAGCTCCCTAGGGCCCCTCGCAAGCATCCCCCGGGCCGAGAGGGACAGAGACCCATCTGGCCTTCCCCCCCGGGCTCTGGGCAATGGAAATTTGGCAGAAATTGAGTTTAACAGTGCAAAAAACCTCGAGTTTAACAGTACAGAAACTCGAGTTTAGCTCCAAGTGAAATGCTTTGGCTGATATCGACTCTCCCAGCGGAGTCGCTTGCAATGAAAATGCAAACAAATCCCAACCCCACCGGCTCTCCCCTGGGCGAGGAGCGCGGACGGCCCGGGCTTGTCTCCATCCTTGTCGTACCTGGGGGGGAGTTCTGGGGGTCTCCAACCCTGCATTGTGGGGGGCTGAGTGGGGGCAGAGGTGATCCGTCTCTCTGCCCCCGGGGATTCGATGGCCCTGGGGCTGCGGGAGATGCTTCTGGGGTCTGAGGAAGGGGCTGTGTCTGTTGCAGAAACGCTGGAGGATTCTTCAGAGGTCACCGCGGTTAAGGGAGGAGGATGGAAAACACCCGACCCCCCCAATTAGGATATCACGATGGAAAACACCCGACCCCCCTTATTAGGGGATGAGGATGGAAAACACCCGACCCCCCCAATTTGGGGATGAGGACAGAAAACACCCGATCCCCCCAATTAGGATATCAGGATGGAAAACACCCGACCCCCCCAATTAGGGGATGAGGACGGAAAACACCCGATCCCCCTAATTAGGAGATGAGGACAGAGAACACCTGACCCCCCCTCAGCAGGCGATGAGGACGGAAAGGGGTGAGGGCAGAAGTGCCCCTCCCTGCTCCTCCTCAGATCTGCGAGAGTGGGAGAGCCCCCCGAGCTCCCGAGCATCCTCCCGAGTGACGGCGACGGAAGCCCCAGACCTCCCAAGCATTTCCCATGGCCACAGGGATGGACTTTGCCAGAGCATGTCTGTGCCACCGGGTAAGTTAGAACTGGCAGAAATCAAAACTGACAACAACTAAAACGATTCTTTTATAATCGAATTTATAATCGTATTTATTATCGAATTTTATAATCGAATTATAATCGAATTATAATCGAATTATAATAATCGAATTATTAATCGAGTTATTATTATCGAATTATAATAATTTGTTGCTGAATTATGATTGGCAGAAATGGAGTGGATTTGGCTGATGATTTGATCTCCCAACGAGTCACTTGCGATGAAAACGCAAACAACTCGCAAAAGCCCGGCCTTTCCCCTGGGGTGAGGAGCCCAGACAGCCCGAGATTACCTCCGTCCCTCTCGTACCTGGGTGGGTTTCCAAGCTTCTGGGCAGAGAGGAGCGGGCGGAGAGGAGCGGGCGGAGAGGAGCGGGCGGAGAGGAGCGGGCAGAGACCCCCGGCGCTCTGCACTCCTGCCCACAACGAAGGGTGCGGAGGCCCCACCAGAGATTACTCCGCTCCACGGACGCCAGCCCCAGGCCAGCACTAAGGTAAGGACAAACAGCTCCCCCGGGGCGGCTGGAGGAGAACAGAGATGACCTGGCCCCTCCCTCTGCCACAGGGGACAAGGATGGAGACGACCCGGCCCCCCTTAACTCGAGAAGGACCGAGACCACCAGGCTCCTCTATCATGGAGGAGGTCTGAGGCCACCTAGATCTCCCCAAAAAGGGGGGGACGAGGGCACCATCTGGCTCCCCCACCGTGGAGGAGGTCCGAGGCCACCCAGATCCCCCCAGCTTGGGGTGGACGCGGGCATCATGCGGCTCCTCCGGAGGGGAGGGGACAGGCAGGGACAGCTCCCTAGGGCCCCTCGCAAGCATCCCCCGGGCCGAGAGGGACAGAGACCCATCTGGCCTTCCCCCCCGGGCTCTGGGCAATGGAAATTTGGCAGAAATTGAGTTTAACAGTGCAAAAAACCTCGAGTTTAACAGTACAGAAACCTTGAGTTTTATAGCACAGAAACTCGAGTTTAGCTCCAAGTGAAATGCTTTGGCTGATATCGACTCTCCCAGCGGAGTCGCTTGCAATGAAAATGCAAACAAATCCCAACCCCACCGGCTCTCCCCTGGGCGAGGAGCGCGGACGGCCCGGGCTTGTCTCCATCCTTGTCGTACCTGGGGGGGAGTTCTGGGGGTCTCCAACCCTGCATTGTGGGGGGCTGAGTGGGGGCAGAGGTGATCCGTCTCTCTGCCCCCGGGGATTCGATGGCCCTGGGGCTGCGGGAGATGCTTCTGGGGTCTGAGGAAGGGGCTGTGTCTGTTGCAGAAACGCTGGAGGATTCTTCAGAGGTCACCGCGGTTAAGGGAGGAGGATGGAAAACACCCGACCCCCCCCAATTTGGGGATGAGGACAGAAAACACCCGATCCCCCCAATTAGGATATCAGGATGGAAAACACCCGACCCCCCCAATTAGGGGATGAGGACGGAAAACACCCGATCTCCCTAATTAGGAGATGAGGACAGAGAACACCTGACCCCCCCTCAGCAGGCGATGAGGACGGAAAGGGGTGAGGGCAGAAGTGCCCCTCCCTGCTCCTCCTCAGATCTGCGAGAGTGGGAGAGCCCCCCGAGCTCCCGAGCATCCTCCCGAGTGACGGCGACGGAAGCCCCAGACCTCCCAAGCATTTCCCAATGGCACAGGGATGGACTTTGCCAGAGCATGTCTGTGCCACCGGGTAAGTTAGAACTGGCAGAAATCAAAACTGACAACAACTAAAACGATTCTTTTATAATCGAATTTATTATCGAATTTTATAATCGAATTTTAATCGAATTATAATAATCGAATTATTAATCGAGTTATTAATATCGAATTATAATAATTTGTTACCGAATTATGATTGGCAGAAATGGAATGGATTTGGCTGATGATTTGATCTCCCAATGAGTCACTTGCGATGAAAACGCAAACAACTCGCAAAAGCCCGGCCTTTCCCCCGGGGTGAGGAGCCCAGACAGCCCGAGATTACCTCCGTCCCTCTCGTACCTGGGTGGGTTTCCAAGCTTCTGGGCAGAGAGGAGCGGGCGGAGAGGAGCGGGCGGAGAGGAGCGGGCGGAGAGGAGCGGGCAGAGACCCCCGGCGCTCTGCACTCCTGCCCACAACGAAGGGTGCGGAGGCCCCACCAGAGATTACTCCGCTCCACGGACGCCAGCCCCAGGCCAGCACTAAGGTAAGGACAAACAGCTCCCCCGGGGCGGCTGGAGGAGAACAGAGATGACCTGGCCCCTCCCTCTGCCACAGGGGACAAGGATGGAGACGACCCGGCCCCCCTTAACTCGAGAAGGACCGAGACCACCTGGCTCCTCTATCATGGAGGAGGTCTGAGGCCACCTAGATCTCCCCAAAATGGGGGGACGAGGGCACCATCTGGCTCCCCCACCGTGGAGGAGGTCCGAGGCCACCCAGATCCCCCCAGCTTGGGGTGGACGTGGGCATCATGCGGCTCCTCCGGAGGGGAGGGGACAGGCAGGGACAGCTCCCTAGGGCCCCTCGCAAGCATCCCCCGGGCCGAGAGGGACAGAGACCCATCTGGCCTTCCCCCCCGGGCTCTGGGCAATGGAAATTTGGCAGAAATTGAGTTTAACAGTGCAAAAAACCTCGAGTTTAACAGTACAGAAACTCGAGTTTAGCTCCAAGTGAAATGCTTTGGCTGATATCGACTCTCCCAGCGGAGTCGCTTGCAATGAAAATGCAAACAAATCCCAACCCCACCGGCTCTCCCCTGGGCGAGGAGCGCGGACGGCCCGGGCTTGTCTCCATCCTTGTCGTACCTGGGGGGGAGTTCTGGGGGTCTCCAACCCTGCATTGTGGGGGGCTGAGTGGGGGCAGAGGTGATCCGTCTCTCTGCCCCCGGGGATTCGATGGCCCTGGGGCTGCGGGAGATGCTTCTGGGGTCTGAGGAAGGGGCTGTGTCTGTTGCAGAAACGCTGGAGGATTCTTCAGAGGTCACCGCGGTTAAGGGAGGAGGACGGAGAACACCCGACCCCCCAATGAGGGGATCACGATGCAAAACACCCGACCCCCCTTATTAGGGGATGAGGATGGAAAACACCCGACCCCCCTAATTAAGGGATGAGGATGGAGAACACCCAACCCCCCTAATTAGGGGATGAGGACAGAAAACACCCGATCCCCCCAATTAGGAGATGAGGACAGAGAACACCTGACCCCCCCCCAGCAGGCGATGAGGACGGAAAGGGGTGAGGGCAGAAGTGCCCCTCCCTGCTCCTCCTCAGATCTGCGAGAGTGGGAGAGCCCCCCGAGCTCCCGAGCATCCTCCCGAGTGACGGCGACGGAACCCCCAGACCTCCCAAGCATTTCCCAATGCCACAGGGATGGACTTTGCCAGAGCATGTCTGTGCCACCGGGTAAGTTAGAACTGGCAGAAATCAAAACTGACAAGAACTAAAATTATTTGGCCGATTCATTGCTGAATTATGATTGGCAGAAATGGAATGGATTTGGCTGATTCATTGCTGAATTACGATTGGCAGAAATGGAATGGATTTGGCTGGTGATTTGATCTCCCAACGAGTCACTTGCGATGAAAACGCAAACAACTCGCAAAAGCCCGGCCTTTCCCCTGGGGTGAGGAGCCCAGACAGCCCGAGATTACCTCCGTCCCTCTCGTACCTGGGTGGGTTTCCAGCTTCTCTGGTCAGGGGATGCCCAGGGACAGAGAACCCTGGTCCCCAGATGCTCACAAGCATCCCCAAGGTGGGGGACAGGGACCCCTGAGCATCCCCCTGTTGGGAAGGATGGGGACCCTCCGATTGTTCCGCGGGCTGAGAGGCACAGGGACACCCCCCCGAGTCCCTCTCAAGCTTTGCCCAGCGTGAGACGGACGGAGACCCCTCGAGCTCCCCCGGGCTCTGGACAGGATAAAATTGGCGAGAGAAAATAAAATTGGCAGGCAGGCTTGGGCTTGTTGTTCAATAAAGCTCAAAGCAACCTGAAGTCAGCAGTGTTGGTTTTATTTAACCTGGGATCACTGGGCAGTGCTGTCACCTGTCCCTCCTCTCGAGGTCCCTTCGCTCAAAGTTCCCCTCGGGAGGCCCATTCGGGGAACGGGGGTTTGGGTGCTCCCAGCTTCTTTATGCACTTCTGCCTCAATGGGCAAAAAAAGGGGTTTTTTTGCTGAGGGTTTGGGGAGAGGCTGGGCTGGGGGTCAGGATTAAACGTGGGATTTGGGTTGGAAGGGGCTGGAATTGGGGAGGGGGTGGGGGTTAGACTTGGGCTTTGGGGCTGTTTTTGAGGTCAGGGTTAAACGTGGGATTTGGGTTAGGAAGGGGCTGGAATTGGGGCTGGAGTGGGGCTGGGCTTTGCCTTAGAGCTGGGATTGAGGTTAAAGCTAAACGTGGCTTTGGCCTTAGGCCTGGTTTTGGCATTTGGTCAGGGGCCGTGCCCAGCCCCACTCTGTGCCCATTGCAGGAGCTGCAGGAGGTGACATCTGGGAGGGCTGAAATAGGGTGGGGAGGGGTCTCTGGGGATCCCAGCCCCATTTCTGGGATGCCCAGGCCCATGGGAAGGGATCTCTCTCAGCTCCAGTGGGTGCTGAGCTCGGCCAGTTTGATTCCCAGCCATTTTTCACTTCTGTAGTGGGTTGATCGTCAATTGACAGACAGCATTTTAGACCAATCACGCTTCTCTAAATGGTACATATTTAAATCCTGTGTGAAGGCGGGATTTTCAGGCTGTTTTCTGTTCCGGCTTGGTGCAGGGACAGGAGAGAGGGAGGGGTGGGCCCCCGTTGCCCGGCCTGCAGGGCTGGGGACGGGCGCCCCTGCCCCCCTGCCTCCTGCCCCCTTTTCCCAATGCTTCACCACGGACTCTGGATAGCTGGGAGGGGAACTATTCCTTAGCCGCAGGTGGCTATGGCTGGCCAAAGAGGTGAAGCCATCCAACAGGGTATCCTGAGGAAGGGGGAGCTGGCGGAGCCTCCAGTGCAGCCAGAACTTCGCGCCGAGCAGAGGAAGCCCCCCCTTTTCCACACTGTGCACCCGGCAGCGCAGAGGGAGCGGGGGGGCTGTCAGAGACTGAAAATCGTTCATGCCTCAAACATTGATATGAAGTTTTGCTCATTATAAAGAAGCTACAACCGAAGGAGCCTCTCTGAAGACTGGGACTTTGAACTGAAAAGTCAAACTGCTGATTAGATCGAGGGGAAGGCATTGTTCAATCATCTCAGGCTGAGGGAAAGGTATCCACAGAAGGATGCCACCAGCTGCAGCTGTCCCCGCTGCGTTTGGGCTGGGGGGAGAGCACAGCTCACAGAAGCCAGGTTTACACAGCCTCCCCCCAGCTGAGGGGGCAGGAGGAGGTTTTGGGTGCACGCTGTAACCTCTGGTGAGAGGCAATAAGCACCCATCCTCCGATTACACAAACGGGCCCAGCTGTGGGACCCCCAACCCCACAGGCCACATCCACGGGACTTTCACGTGAGAGGCTTTGGCCCACAGGACTGCAGGTGATGCACAGACCCAGAGGCTGCTGTGAGAGACTGCATCCCCCTCCTCCAGGGGGACATGGCCGGACATGCCAACCTAGCCTGAGCATATAAACCCACCAGGTTCTGTGCTTCTTCGGGGGGACTTTCACCCCCAAGAAGACCAGCTGCAGAGGATCAACGGAACATATTGGGATCCACGGAGTGGTGATATTTTCCTTATTTTGTCCCTGTCACCCACCTATTTTCTACTTCTTTCTTTCTTTCTCTCTCTCTCTCATATTTACCATCAAATAAAACTCTTACTATTGTCGCTGGCAAATGGTCTCGTTTGCACCTTAATTCGGGAGAGGAATTTCTAAGAACCTTAAAATGAAAACTGGATCCTAACATTTGTTCTCTCCACCATGGAGTCTGGTAACACCCTACACCATGGCGGCTTTCAGAGCCAGAGGGAAGGAGAAAGCGATGTCATGTGGGATGAAGCTACAAGGGCGCAGCTTAAAAACCTCCTTGCCCCGCCGTGGTATGAACTGTAATATCACAAATTGTTTGTCTCTTTAATCCATGTTAAGGTACCTGTGGGGATGGACATTTTTTTTGATTGGCTTGTAAAATGGGTGAAGAGTGCCAATGCCAGGCTATATATAAAAGCAGTGAGGGGCTTTTAAAAGCTGGTGGCGAAGAAAAGCGTTATGTTCAAGCCAAAAAGGAAAATGATTCATCCTTAAACGAGTAATAACCCCATGTGAGGGCCTGTGTCTTACAGCTGAAGGAGCTGTGAGAGGGCTCATGGAAAAGAGATGTGTTACACCTTAGCAGAGATTGTTTAATTCTAAGCAAACCTGCAAATGGTGGCAGTTTGTAAAACCACATAAAGCAGGAGGGAAAACTGGTTTTTTTTCCCCTTTCCTAGAACTATGACACTGATTTGGGAGAGGGGAAAAGTGAGGGAGAGAAAGAGTTCTGGAAGTTTGTTCTGTTGTTGTCTTTTGTTCTTCTGGGTGTGTTAATAAACTTCTTTATATTCTTTAAGATTTGTGCCTGCTTTGCTTTCCTCCTAATGCTTATCTCACAGAAAGGACATCATGGGATAATGCCCTTTTTAACTTAAAAACCACTACACTAAATTGGTGTTTCTGCCCGGTTAAGAACTGACCCCACTACAACTTCCTCTCTCTGCCTGTGGCCACCCTGTCTGGCAATAAACAGTTGCTATTTTGTCACTCCCATCTCGGAGCATTCATTCCTCGCTGCTGGAAAGGGATCACTGGAACCCTAAAGGAGGTGACTTGTGCCCTTCAATTCTCCTTGCCATTGTCTCGCCCCCACGCTGGAGAGAAGCCCTTTCCAATGGCTGCAAATTGCTCCTTCCTTTCCAATTTCTCTTTCCGTTTCCATTGAATTCCATAGAATTCCGTGGCCAAACAGTGCCAGGCAATGGAATCTCACGGAGCCGAGGCGATTGTGGCACAGCAGGGCCTCATGAAAGCAAACATCAGCCGAGGCATTCCATGTGCTGTTAACTTGCATTTCATCGCACCCCGGGGGATGCTCTGTTGGTGCCCCCCATCCACACCCCGGGCTCCGGCGAGCAAGCGGCCTGATTAGTGATAACGGGGCTTTCCCACGCTAATTGCGCCCGGCGGTGCTGATTGGTTGGTTTGAGGCTGGGGGTGGGGCAAGGCCCAAGAGGAGGCGTGGCTTAAGTGTGGGGGCCGCGGTCAGAGCGGGATTTGGGCTGAGTTTGGGTGGGATTGGGGCTCACATTGGGGTTAAGGCTGGGGTTGGGACTGGGGCTGGCATTGGGGTTAGGGCTGATTGCGGTGTTGGGGTTAGGGCAGGAATTGGAGCTGAGTTTCGGAGTTGGAGCCCAACCTGGGACTGGGGCTGGGTTAGGGGCTTCAGTTAGGGCTGCATTTGGGGTCGGCCTTGTGGTTGGGGATCTGCTCCATGAGTTGTGTCCGTGCCCCTCCCCAGCCCGCAGAGACGGGAATGATACTGTGGTGGTGGTTGGACATGACTTTGTTAATGAGGGAACATGGATGGGCATCTCCCTCAGCATCCCTGTCGGGATCCAGGCTCTGGAACAGGACGACCCCTTCCTGGCTGGAGACTCCACTGAGCAGAGGGAGAAGAGCTCTGGAAGGGGGTTCAGAGCCAGGAAAGTGATGAACTGGGGGGCTCCTCAGGGTTTCGTCCCCCTCCCGCCTGGGGGAGGCTCGGTGCTGGGCTGCTCCTTGCCGGAGGGACGCAGCAGCTGGCGCGGGTCAGCCACCCTCACCGTCAGAGAGCCCTGCAGGAGGGACACGGGCACCTCAGGGGGCGTTCGGGGACGGCAGTGGGGCCCTTGTGGGGTTGTGCTCACCGGGAAGAAGGAGTGGAGCAGGAGGAGCAGCAGGAAGGCCGCCAGCCCCAGGCCGGCCCAGAGGAAGTAGCGCCAGCGCACGCCATGGCGTACAAGGCTCAGCGGGGACTGCAGCCACAGGAACGAGGACTTGGGGCGCCTGCGGGGGACACCGAGCTCAGCCACCCCCGTGCCCCCTCCGCGGCGGCCCTTCCTCGCTCCCCGGAGCTCACTTGGGCTCCGGCAGTGTCGGGTGTTGGTTCGGCTCTTCCCGACCCTTCCCCACCGGCCGCTCCTCGGCCTCCTGTGCCGTCAGCAGCTCCAGGGTGAGCTCCAGCTTGCCCTGCAGGGCCCAGGGGGGTGATTGGGGTGTGGGATCTGTCCCAGCCACCCCCCAGCGCCGCCACCCCGATGTCCTCAACCTACAGAGAGCCGCTGGCCGCTGTCCTCGTGCATCGTGCAGGGCCACCAGCCCCGCGCCCGCCTCCTGCGGAACAGGTTCAGAGGGGAGCGCGCCCGCGCCGGGGCCCGGCACCAGGGCCAGGAGCACCAGGGCAGGTCCTGGGGCCCGGCCCGGCACAGGCGGGCGGTGGGGGCCGGCCGGGTCAGCCGGGTGAGCTCCAGCTCCAGGATCCCTGTGGGGAAACGGCCAGGAGGGGACAGGTCGGTCACCAGTGGGAGCTCTGTATCACCAGTGGGAGCTCCTTATCACCACTGGGTGGTTCCCATCACTTTGGAGTGCTCCTTGTCTCCAGTGGGTGCTCCCAGTCACCGGTGGCTTCTCCTTATCACCGGTGACTGTTCCTTATCACCGGTGGCTGTTCCTTATCACCAGTGTCTGCGTCCCACCAATTGTGGGCACTCCCCGTTCCCAGTGGCTGCTCCCCGTCCCCTGTGGCCACTCCTCGTTCCCAGTGGCCGCTCCCCGTCCCCTGTGGCCGTCCCCCCCCACCAGGGGACACGGACAGGGCTCTCACCCAGCAGATCGTCCGCCTTGAACTTGTCATTGTCCCACACTTGGAGGATGAGCTTGGGCGGCACCTTCAGCAGTGTCTCATCCACACTCCACACGTGCTCCTGGGGAGGGCAAAGGAGGGGTCACGCCGGTCCCCTCACCGTCCCCTCGCCGTCCCCGGTCCGGGGTGTCCCCTGACCTTGTGGCGGATGGCGCAGAGCTTCTCGGCTGCCAGGAACTCGAAGGGGAACACGAAGCGCCAGTTGAAGGCGCCACGCCCGTCCTGGGAGCGATAGTGGATGTCGGTCTGCTGCCGCTGCTCGGCCAGCCCGTCCAGCCACCTGCGGGGACACCGCTGTCACTCTGTGCCACCCCAGCCATCTGTGCCACCCCACAGGGGACACCGCTGTCACTCTGTGCCACCCCACAGGGGACACTGCCATCACCCCTGTGCCACCCCAGCCACCTGCAGGGACACCACTGTCACTCTGTGCCACCCCACAGGGGACACCGCTGTTACTCTGTGCCACCCCACAGGGGACACCGCTGTCACTCTGTGCCACCCTGTATGGGACACTGCCATCACTCCTGTGCCACCCAGCCACCTACAGGGGCACTGCTGTCACCCTGTGCCACCACGCAGGGGACACTGATGGCACCACCATGCCCACATGGATGGGGACACCCGGGGCTGACAGGGACCCTGGGGGTGGGTGGCAGGGTCTCTGGGATGACCAGGACAGACGCTAGGGGGTGACAGGGACCCCGCAGCTGGGGGGACACAGCCGGGGTGCTCGGGCTCACCCGGACACGTAGATGTCACTCATGCGCTGTCCCAGCAGGTTGGTGTCCGCCAGGTCCACGTCCCGCACGTTCCACACCACACAGCGCAGCTCGTACCTCGGGAGGGGACAGGGATGGGTCACCTTCCACCCGGGGATGGCCCTGTCCCCTCCGGGGTGGCCCTGTCCCCTCCCCATGGCTCGCTGGTCACTCACCCCTCGGCCTTGCGGGGGTCGATGTTGACGGGGGGCCCAGGGGGGCCAAGGCTGGTGGGGAAGATGTCCACCCACATCTGCACCTTGCCCTGAGGGCACACGGGCGGGCTGGCACCGGGCCCCTCGCTGTCCCCCCGCTGTCCCCTCGCTGTCCCCACAGCCCTGGGGTCCTCATCATGTCCCCCCACACCCACCAGCCCTCCCTGCCCTGGGGTCCTCATCGCTGCGGGGTCCCTTTGTCCCCCCAGCAGCTGTCCTTGTCACCCATCGGCCACCCCTGGGCTCCCTGGCACCCATCCCCGAGGTCCCTGTCACCCCAGGGTCCCCATTGTCCCCCTGGCATACCCTACACCCCACAGTCCCTGTCACCCTGGGGTCCCTCACTGGCCACATCCCTGTCACCCCCCGGTGTCCCCATCACCCCCTGGGGTCTCTGTCATTGCGGTGTCCCCATCCCCAGATTCTCTGTCACCCCAGGGTCCCCATCACCCCCCGGTATCCCCATCACCCTCCGGTGTCCCCATCACCCCTCGGGGTCCCTGTCACCCCCCAGTGTCCCCGTCACCCCCAGTGTCCCTGTCACCCCCCTGGTGTCCCTGTCACCCCGGTGTCCCCATCGCCCCCCGGTGTCCCCATCACTGCGGTGTCCCCATCGCCCCCCGGTGTCCCCATCACTGCGGTGTCCCCATCACCCCCCAGTGTCCCCATCACTGCGGTGTCCCCACCTGCTCGAGGCCGGGCTGGGCGCTGCTCTGGAGGCTGCGGGTCTCCAAGTGCTCAGGGACGAGCTCGCACAGGTTCAGCACGTGCAGGGCCAGGCGTTCCCGGGGCGCCCCGGGGTGGCGGGACAGGGGGGGGCCGCTCTCTGTCACACCGACCTGTCACCCACGTGGCACAGACCCCCCCAGATCCCCCCAGTTTCCCCCAGACCCACCCAGATCTCCCCCTAGAACTCCCCCCTAGATCCCCATCCAGACCCCCGCTCTGACCCCTCCAGACTCCCACCCAGGCCCCCCAAGCTCCTCTCAGTTCCCCCCAAGCCTCCACACCCCAGCCTCCCCCAAAACAACCCCGGATCTCCTCCAAACTCCCCCCAGACCCCTCCAAACCCCCAAGAGCCTTCCCCAGCGCCCCCGGGCCCCGTTCCCCGCTCACCGAAGTGTCTGAGCTCGAAGCTCTGCCCGTTGAGGGTCAGGGCGGTGCCCTGGGGGTTGAAGAGGGGCGCGGGCAACCCCCGGGAGCGGGTGAGGAGCTCCAGGGTCCGGCTGGGGCACAGCTGGTCCCGCCAGCATGAGGGGCCCGCGCTGGGGACAGCGGGAGGGGCTGCGGTCACCTCTGCCCCTCACTGTGCCCGCCCTGTGTATCCCCCACACACCCCGCTGTGCCCACCCCCAGTTCGTTGTGCCCTTCCCTCTGTGCCCACCCCGTCCTCCTCATCCTCATCCCCACCTTCATGCCCGTCCCTGTGCCCATCCCCATCCTTTTCTTCATCCCCGTCCCTGTTTCCATCCTCATCTTCGTCCCCATCCCCTTCTTCACTCCTCATCCTCATGTCCGCCCCTCTCCCCATCCCCATCCCCATTCCCATCCCTCCCCAATTCTCCCGAGCCCACCATCTCCCTGTGACCCCCAGCCCTCTGTGCCCACCCCATTCCAACCTCCTGTGCCCCCATCCCCACCCTGACCCCCCCGTGCCCATCCTTCCCCCCCTTCCCGTGCCCCCCATCCCTGCCCCATCCACCCCTCACCCTCTCCTCATTCCCATCCCCATCCCACTGTGCCCACCCCTCTCCCCAGCTCCCCCTCACCCCCGCGTCCCTCCCTGTGCCCCCCCAAGCCCCCCGGTGTCCCCCCCGTCCCCCCGGGGACACCCACGTGTGGTACAGGGTGGGCAGCCCGCAGTGGGCGCGGAAGTGGGACAGCAGCCGGTTCTCCAGGTCGATGGTGGTGCTCCCGATCTCCTGGTCCGGGGGCACCTTGTCGTGGTCCATGATTGTCACCCGCAGGTCCTTCTCCAGCGGGATGGTGGCCATCAGCTCAAACATCCTGGTGGCAGGAATGTCCTCAGCCCCCGGGCTGGCATGGGGACTGGCACCCATGGGGACAGGGACCTGGTGGCACCGGGAATGGGACAGCCGGGGGCACTGGGAATGGGGACCTGGGGGCACAGGGATCCACCAGCACACGGAGTGGGACAGCTGGTGGCACAGAGACGCACCAGCCTGGGGAATGGGATATCTGGTGGCATGGGAACCCACCAGGACAGGGAATGGGTCAGCTGGGGGCACCGGGCCAGGCTGGCGCAGGGCCACGCTGCCATCGGGAATGAACCCCCACCCAGTACCCTCCTCTCAGTGCCAGGGCCCCCAGCCCAGCCCCACCCCGGGGGTGACACTGCCACAGGCCACCCCCCCTGGCCCTACCTGCCAAAAACAGGCTCCAGGGTGTTGGGCACGTACTGGTCCCGCTGTCCCAGCGTCTTCTTGCCCAGCGCCACCCGCACGTAGGGATCGCTCTGGGGCAGGGAGGGGACACCGGGCTGGCACCGCGGACGGAGCCCTGCCCGGTGCCCCAGGGGTCCCGTGCTGTCCTTACCAGCCCGGTGACATCGCAAGGGGACAGGTCGAAGGCCCGCACGATGTAGACCCGCACCAGGCACTCCTGCGGTTTGCTGGGTGGCAGCCGCTGGAAGCAGCGGGGCAGGGGGGACACCCCGGGCTCCTCGGGCACGGGGTAGATGCGGAAAAGCCCCTGAGAGACCCCTCTGTGCCCCCCCGGGGGTCGTGCCCCGGTCCCGCGGTCCCACAGTGTGGGGGGGTCTCACCCACCTTGAAGCTGCCCACGGGCTCGGGTTGCTGCCCGGGCAGGGGGGGACGCCCCGGTTTGTAGAGGGGGAAGGTCTGGCAGAAATCCTGCAGCCCCTCGAACTCGGGCACCGCCTCCAGCTCGCAGCCGTAGATCTGTGGGGCCGGGCCCGGCCTTGGGTCATCCCCGTGCCCAGCCCGGCCCCTGCCCCCAGCCCCATCGTGGGGCTTCTCCCCACTGCAGTCCCAGCCCCTTCTTCATCCCTGTCCCTTCCCAGCTTCATCCCCATCCTTGACCCCCTCCCAGCTTCATCCCCATCCCTGTCCCCATTCCCTCTTCATCCCCATCCTTGTCCTCGTCTTGTCTCCAGTCCTGACCTTGTCCTCACCCATCGCCTCCCTCCTCCCTGTCCCTGTCCCCAGCCCGTTTACATCCCCATCCTGTCCCACTCCCCACCTCATCCCCATCTCTCCTCCCCACCCCGATGCGGGTCCCAGGCTCTGGCTCACCTTCAGCCTGTCCCCGTTGGTTCCCCGTGGAGATTGGGCATCCTTGTCCTCTATGGATGCATAGAATTTGCTCCACCAGTCCCTCTCCTCCTCCTCCTCCTCCTCTTCCTCGTCCTGGTGGGGAGCAGGAGCAGGTGGGCACAGGTGGCACTGGTGGCCTCGGTGGCCCCAGTGGCCCCAGTGGCCCCGTTCCCGTGCCCACCTGGTCCGCAGCCCCGTTGTTCCTGAGGTAGCTGAGCAGGGCCTGCAGGGAGCAAAGGGCTCTTGGGGAAACTGAGGCACAGGGCCGGGGGGTGCTGGCGCCCAGTGGTGCCAGGGCTGGTGCCAGGTGACCAGGGAACCCACCTGAACCATCCTGGCTGGGGCCGTGGTGAGGAAAAGGAAATACCAACATCTCCAAAGGCTGGAGGTGACGGGCAGGGAAAGGAGCTCATCTGTGGGAGAGAGGGACGGGCAGGGGTGAGGCAGGGACACGGGAATGGGGCAGGGACACCGGGGATGGGGCAGGGACACTGGGGATGGGGCAGGGACACGGGAATGGGGCAGGGACACATGGGACAGGGCAGGGACACGGGAATGGGGCAGGGACACTGGGGATGGGGCAGGGGACGCCTGGGAGGGGCAGGGATGAGGCAGGGGACATCTCGGATGGGGCAGGGGACACCGGGGATGGGGCAGGGATGGGATAGGTGGCACCAGGGCTGGGCAGGGATGGGATAGGTGGCACCAGGGCTGGGCAGGGATGGGGCAGGGATGGGATAGGTGGCACCAGGGCTGGGCAGGGATGGAGCAGGAGGTACCAGGGACGTGGCAGGGATGGGACCAGCAGTACCTGGCATGAACACAGCGGTGTAAG
>JAMPIT010000780.1:0-23967 GCA_026261815.1 Monarcha castaneiventris obscurior
TGAACAACACCAAAGCCCCGAGAGGGTCATTAAAGTCCTTGTGCTGTGTCTGTGCTGCTGAGCTGGGCCGGGCTCCTGGCACAGAGGGAACTCTCCAGCTCCTGGCAACCAACAAGAGCTTCAAAGAGGCAGCTCTGCTGAGGAGCAGCTCCTCTGCCAGCCCAGCAGGGCTGAGGGCACTGCCTGCAGGTACCTGGGAGGAGTGAAGCAGAGAGCTGGGTAAAGCAGCTGCAAGGACAACTCTGAGCTCATTCATGGAGAAATCTTCACAGCGTTGCACACAGTGAGTCTCTGGCTGCAGGGAGTTTCTAGAGCTGCCCCATGGCACGGCTGCCAGGGCTGTAAGGATGGCTCTGCTGCCGTTCCTGCTTTGGGGGAGGATGTGCTGCAGAGCGGGGCTGCCCTGGGCACGGCAGAGGCACAGGGCAGGACGGCTCCTGCTGCCAGGGCCGGCTGCAGGCTGGGAAGGTGGGGGAGCAGCCAGGGCTGCCCAGGGCTGTCCTGCAGAGCAGCTCCTGCAGCCCTGAGGGCTCTTTGCCAGGCCAGGGGATCTGCCACCTGCCAGGGGCAGCTCTCAGCTGCCTGGCAGCTCCCCATGGGCGGTGGAGGGGAGCTGTGGCTGCAAGGAATGACTCCTGCCAGGGCAGGTCCTGCTGCTGTGGAGAGGCTGCTGTGGGTGCCAGGGCTGCTCAGAGCTCCAGCTCATGCCCAGCTCATTCCTGAGGGGACTTTTCACGAGCATGTTCAGGGAAGGAGTTTCCTGCTTGAGTCTCTACTTTCCTCAATCTCTGCTCCCACTTGTCCCTGGCTCAGCTTGCTGGGAATGGAAACTCAGCTGTGCAGGCAGAGCAGGGGCTGAGGCTCTTAAACCATCACACTGAGGATTCCTGGGAGCCTCAGCAAGTGCCTGCACCTCCCCAGCCTCCAGATCCAGCATCACCTTTCCATGGTGCCCAGGCCTGGGGGAGCCGTTCTTTGATCCCTGCAGCCCCGAGCAGCTGCAGGGCAGAGCTGGCCCAGGGGCTGGGCTGGGCTCTGGCAGCCCTGGCAGGGACGGAGCCGGGCCACAGGAACAGCTCCCGGCTGGGCCAGCTCCAGCAGCAGAGCCGTGGGCAGGGAGGGAGGGAGGCAGTGCTGAGGGAAGCCCTGCTGAGGGGAGATGTGGCAGCTGCCGGGCCTGGCCTGCAGTGCAGACACTGCCCTGAGCAGCACAGCTCCGGTGTCCCCTGGCAGCCAGCACAGCCCTCAGCCCGGGGGCTCGGGGCCCTCAGCCCGGGGGCTCGGGGCCCTCAGTGCCCTCCTGGGCCGGCAGAGCAGCACCAGAGATGAAGGGCATCTCTGTGGCCATGTGCCCGTTCCCTGCTGACCAGGGCCTGAGGGCCACTGTCCTGCCCTGCTGCTGCCTGCCAGGGGCTGGCCAGGGCTGGCCAGGGAAAGGCTTTTCCTCAGGGCCTGGCTCTCTCTCCCCTTGCCCTGCTCAGCTGCTCCTGGCGTTGCTGATGGGCTCTCTGGGAATGGCAGTTCCAGCTGCAGGCTCAGGCCCAGCCCTGGGGCTCCTCCTGTGCAGGCTGAGCACAGCAATGGGGTGTCCCAGCTCCCTGTGCCCCGGCAGCTCTGGGCAGGCCAGGCTGGGAGGCTGCCAATGAGCCGGCTCTCCTCCAGCAGTGCCATGGACAGGAGCCTTGCTGTGTCCTCGGGATGCCATCCAGGCTGTGAGCTGCCTTCCAGGGGACACTGGGGGCCAGGAGTGTCCTTGGCCAGCAGTGGGGCTGAGACTCTGAGAAAGGCTGAGCCACTTTGCTCTGCTCTGGGTCCCTCTGCTCTCAGCTGTGCCAGGCTGATTTTCAGGGGAGCACAGTGACTGCCCTCGATCTCAGGAAGGGCAGCTGGGGACAGATGGAGTGACAGAGCAGCTCCCCTCACCCTTCCCTGAGTTACAGCCAATGCTCTTGCATTGCACAGCTCTCTCTGCTCTCCCTGGGCACAGCAGGAAACCCTCTCAAAGTGCCTTGGGCCATCACTGTTCCTTAGCCCTGGCACAGGAGATGCTGCCCAGCTCCTCTGCCTCAGGAGCAGTTTGGGCTGATGGAGCCCAGCCCCAGGACCAGCCCCTGTCCCTGTTCCCATGTCCCCACTGCTGCAGAGCAGAGCTGACTCCTCACTGTCCACGGGCACAGCCCCTGCTCATCACAGCAACGGGGCCAGATCCCAGCAGAGCTCCAGGCACGGGGCTGAAGGAAGGGCTCTGAGAAAAGGAAAACTGGGGGGCAGGGCCGAGAGAAAGGGCTTGGACATTGCTCAGCAAAGTCTCCCCTGACTCCTCACTGTCTCCTCCTTCAACAGGTGCCCATGGCCAGAGGCAGCAAATGTCCAACAGCAGCTCCATCAGCCACTTCCTCCTGCTGGCATTTGCAGACACGCGGCAGCTGCAGCTCCTGCACTTCTGCCTCTTGCTGGGCATCTCCCTGGCTGCCCTCCTGGGCAACGGCCTCATCATCAGCGCCGTAGCCTGCGGCCAGCACCTGCACACCCCCATGTTCTTCTTCCTGCTCAACCGGGCCCTCACCGACCTGGGCTGCATCTGCACCACTGTGCCCAAAGCCATGCACAATTCCCTCTGGGGCACCAGGCACATCTCCTACTCAGCATGTGCTGCACAGGTCTTTTTCTTTCTGGTCTTCCTCTCAGCAGAGGTTTCCCTCCTGACCATCATGTGCTACGACCGCTACGTGTCCATCTGCAAACCCCTGCACTACGGGCCCCTCCTGGGCAGCAGAGCTTGTGCCCACATGGCAGCAGCTGCCTGGGCCTCTGCCTTTCTCAGTGCTCTGCTGCACACAGCCAGTACATTTTCCCTGCCCCTGTGCCAGGGCAATGCCCTGGGCCAGTTCTTCTGTGAAATCCCACAGATCCTCAAGCTCTCCTGCTCCAAATCCTACCTCAGAGAACTTTGGGTTTCTTTTTTTACTACCTGCTTAGCATTTGGCTGTTTTGTGTTCATTGTTTTCTCCTATGTGCAGATCTTCAGGGTCGTGCTGAGGATCCCCTCTGAGCAGGGACGGCACAAAGCCTTTTCCACGTGCCTCCCTCACCTGGCTGTGGTCTCCTTGTTCCTCAGCACTGCAGCATTTGCCTACCTGAAGCCCCCCTCCATCTCGTCTCCTTCCCTGGATCTAGCACTGTCAGTTCTGTACTCGGTGGTGCCTCCAGCCCTGAACCCCCTCATCTACAGCCTGAGGAACCAGGAGCTCACAAACTCTCTGAAGAAACTGGTTGCTGGTTTGCAGAAACCCTAAACTGATTATTTTCTGCTCCAGAACTTCTAGAATGTAACTCATTTCAATCTCAGTCTTTTTTCTCTTATTTTTATGTTCTTCATGGTTGCAGTTTTTTGTTCTTTTCCCACTACTGTAATATTTTCCACAAGTGAATATCATTACCCATAGCAATTTTCATCAATATTTAGCTTTCTTTTGTAACCTTGCATTATTCAGTTTTCTGTGCATTAAATACAATTAAGTACTCTGCCCTGATCTGTTTTTCCAAGAGGCTTCTTCAGACCCCTGACTGTAGGCACAAAGATTTTTGTGCAGAGGTTGAGGGGAAAGAACTCTTGCAGAGCAGCACAGTCAGGCCTAAGTTCTTCCCCAGGGGCAAGCAGCCCACGTGTGCAGCATCTCCCTGTGCAGGCTCCGAGGGCTCTGCAGGCAGGAGCGGCGCTGCCCTCCAGCACACGGCATTCCTGCCTTTCCCGGAGCACAGGGCACAGCTGGGCAGTGGGATGCGGCCCGAGGCACAAACACCTCCAGGGGTCACCCCTGGGAGCTGCCTTCACCGTTTCCATGAGCACCGAGCAGAGAAACCAGTGCTCGGCCACAGGTGCCCAAGCAGGAGACGGGGGACACGCAGAAGTTAAAGAAGGCAAAGTGAAAAGATAAATGTGGATAAAAGGGGACTGGGACAATCAGACAACACCAAGGGAGTCTTCCCTACTAGGAATGGGGAATGTCCTCAACCTTCAGAAAAATCTCTTCCTCCCCTCTCTCGTGACCCACTCCCGTTCCCTGCACCTTTGGCACGTGCAGAGTGTTTCCTGCTGGTGACCAGCACTGGCTGTGCCAGCCCTGCTCCCTGCAGCGCTCATGGGCTGGAAGGGCTGTCTCCAGCAAACCCTGCACCATGGCTCGGGGGAGTTCTGTCATCCACACTCGGCATTTCCTTCTTGTTCTGACACTTCTGACACTTTTGGTAGCCCCCACACACTCCACCAGTTCTTCTGTGCTCAGTCCCCAGTGCTGCAGCTCTCCTGCAGTGACACCATGACACTCCTGCTCTTTGCTTTCCCAGCCTGATTTCCAGATCCAGTTTTCCCCTCCCGTGTTCACAGGTGCATCCTGTGGGGCCTTCAGAGCTCCATCCTGGGGCAGCTCCTGCCCAGCCTGGGCAGGCACAAGGTCTCTCCCCTGCTCCTGACCTCACCGGTGCCACTGTTTCCTGCAGCATCCTCAGCCTTGCCCAGCACAGCCTCCTGAGACACTTTGACCCAGCCCTTTCCTCCATCATCCTCACGCACCTGCTCAACCCCCTTGGCCTCAGCCTGAGGGCCAAAAACATCCAGGGCAGGGAGGCTCCAGGGGAAATGCTCAGGAGAGCCGTGGGCTGCACAGAGAGACACTGCAGTGGTGGGTCTGTGGGGAGAAATCACAGCTGCCTCCCTTTGGAATCACCCCCAGGACCTGGACAGGGCTGTGCTGTGTTCTGGGCACTGAGCTGGAACTGAGGCATGTGGAGAAGGCCTTTGGGGTCAGGGATGTTGGGAAGGCTGAGCAGTGTCTCTGTGGGACCTCTCTCAAAGCCCTTGGAAAGGCCAGAGCCATCCCAGAGGGTCCTGGGCACTCGGGAAGGGCAGACACAGAACCAGTCTGCAAACAGAGCAGGGAGGGGACTGGCAGAGTCCCAGACTGGTCAGGCTCAGCAGGGAAGGGGAGGTGGCAAATCCTCCTGCAGCCATTCCAGGCACGGGCAGGACAAGGCAGGGATTGCAGAGCCCCTGTGGGAGGGAAAGGAAGGGGATGTTGTGTGCCCAGACTTCAGCCAGGCCTGTGCCAGGCTCTGCTGGAGTCTCCTCAGAGCCCCGTTGGTGAGAGCTGGGCTGAAGGGGTGGAACATGGGGTGGGTGGGAATTTGGCTGGACAATGAGGGTCAAGTCTCCCCCGTGGTACAGAGTCCTCTTGGCAGCCACTCCCCGGTGACATCCCTCAGTGAGCAGCCCTTGGCTACTGTGCAACATTCAGATATTCTCTCTGTACCACGGGACAAAATGCACTTCCAAGTCCTTTGTGGGCAATGCCAAACTGATGCCTGGGGTGGCCACCTAAAAACAGAGACTAGAAAAGAATAAGGGAATGAAGGTGGGTATTTATTTGAAGGGCCTTCAAGGTACACCCTGGGCAGTCAAAAAGGCGACACCCAAGATGGATCCCGAGTCACAGGTTCTTCACACTTTTATAAGTTTGGTTCATTTGCATATCAGGGTTAATTCTCCAATTAAAACTTCAGTTAATGATGTAATTTCCCCAAGTTTACCCCCCTTCTTAAGATGTTAGTTTACACATTTTGGGCCTAGGACAATCTGGGTGTCCTTGGAGAGCAAGCTTGGAGAGGCCTGTTATGTCTAACCAGCCTGAGAGAACAGCAGCTAACAGGCCACAAGAAACTTCTGGATTACACACTAGGCAGTACAGGATTTGAAAACTATAAAAGTTAAAATCTAAGGTATCAAAATTGCTGGGAGCCCTTGAGCAGCCTCATCTGGTCAATGCTGCCTGCTAGAGAAAAGCTGAGCAAAAGGACACTGGTGGGTTAAATGTGTCCGGCCATCAGGGGCCCAGCAAGCCTCTCTCTCCCTCTCTCTCTGTGATGACCCAAACTTAAGGGGAAGGAAACGCCCAAGGTTTGTAGATGCTCGTGGCTGAAGGAAATGGAAACACTCAGAGAGTCCTCAAAGGCCTAGGAAGTTTTATTAATTAATTCCTCATTTGGCATAGAAATTGGTCTGTCAGTGCCTGAGCTACGTAAGGCCATGGCACTGAGTTTTGTATAAAGGTGCAAGAGGGAAGGTGAAAGGGAAGAAAGAGAGAGACACAGAGAGACAGAGACAGAGAGATGAACCAAAGAGGGGCAGAGAGAAAGAAAACAGAGAGAGAAAAAGAGATCCCCAGTCCTGGTTCCAGCACTGATCAGCCCATGGGATGTGCAGGGTGCTGGGCACATGTGTGCTGGGGCTCTGTGGGAGGACCTTTTCACTGGTAAGGGTTCCCTGCCCTGGAGATAAGTGTCTCACTTTCTGTGTAAATCAGTTATCACGTGCAGTTCGTTCTGCTAAACCTCTCTGGAAATGGCTCAGAGGCTTTGGGGTCTTTGTTGGTCTCGATCCCCCCCAGTCCATGCCCACTTCTCGACCTCACTCCTGCGCTTGTGCCGTGCTGTGCTTATGCCCAGGAGCCAGAGCAAGGATGTTTGTTCTGGAAAAGTGCTGCCTTTATCCGCATGGCCCCTTCTCCAGCCACAGCCTGCTCTCCCTCACAGCGTGGTATTGCCAGGAATCTTTGGCTGTGCTCACCAACAATCCTTGGTTGGTCCCGCAGCCATCCAGTGTTCGATGTTTGAGACACACAAACCAGTCCTGATCTGGGCTTCTGCACGTCCTCAGCAGGGCCTCAAAAGGCAAAGGCCACATGGGGAAGCAAAGAAATAACAAATGAGATCAATTCACTACTTCCCATCAGCAGACAATGTGCAGCCACCTCCTGGCAGGAAAGGATTGAGTACATGTACTCCGTGCTTTGTATGGGAAATGTCTTCACAAAAACATCCACAGCCCTCCCTGCCACACCCATCCCCTTCCTTCCCTCAGTTCATTGCTGACCATGAGGTCACATGGAATGGGAGATCCCTTGGGTCAGCCCAGCCCAGCTGTCCCCTCCCTGTGCCCTCGGGAACACTTGCCCACCCCCAGCCCATGGTTTGGGGGGGCTGCAGAGACGCCTCATGCAGGGCCAGCCCTGCTCAGGGACAGCCAAAGCCTTGGGCTGGGACCAACCCCGCTGCAGCCACGAGTGCCAAGCACAGCAGCACAGGGGCTGCTCTGGGCAATGGGAGCTCCATCCCAGCCACAGCCAGGCCAAGGGGGCTCAGGGGGCTCTTCCCACCTCTGGCATTCCACCATTCAATGAATCTTTTCCCTGCAGAGCTCTGTGGAGACACAAGGGACAGAGAGGCAGAAGCAGAGCTCTAAAATGCACCAGGATAAACACAGCAGCTGCTGGGAGGAATGAACCCTCCCAGGGCAGTGCTGGGGCAGGAGAAGCACCCAGAGGGAGGATGAGCTCAGGCCATGTGTGTGTGTCCCAGGGCACAGAGGCTGAGGCTGGGCCGAGCTCAGGGCAGGGCTGGCAATGGCAGGGCAGAGCCGGGGGCAGCGAGATTGTCCATTGGGACACAGCGCAGCCTCATGGAACTCAGCAGAGGGACAACATGGAATCTCATGGAACCACGGCTCCACTTGGACCAAGGGGGGCCTCATGGGACACAGGTGCCACTGGGCCACTGCCAGCTCTTGTGGAATCCAGTGTCCATTGGGACACAGCGCAGCCTCATGGAAACCTGGAGACCTCTGTGGGGCAATGGAATCTCATGGAACCAAGGGTCACTTGTGACAGAGAGGGGCCACATGGAACACAAGGGCCACAAAAACATTGCCAGGCCTGGCAGAAACAAGGTGCCATTGTGGCAGAGCAAGGCCTCATGGGACCTAGGAGAGCACAGGGTCACAATGGATTCTCATGGAACCAAGGCCCCGTTGTGACAAAGCGCGGCCTCATGGAAACCCGGTGCCACTGGGACATCTCCAGCCCTCGAGGCAGCAAGTGTCCATTGTGATACAGCACAGCCTCATGGATCACAGGAGAGCACAGGGACACCATGGAACCTTGGGGAACCAAGGCTCAATTGTAAACATAGCAGGGACTCACAGAATCCAGGAGACCACTGTGATGCAATGGAATCTCAAGGAACCAAGGGTCAATTATCAACGTGAAACTAAGGAGAACATTGTGATGCAGTGGAATTTCATGGAACCAAGGCTCTACTTTGAGCAAGTGGGGCCTTGTGGCTTTGTCGAGGTGGACATAAAAGCACACACTTGTCTCAATCCAAAGTCGAGAGAGATAGAAAGATTTTTCATTTTTTCTACTGCTATTCTTATACCTCTTCACAGTTGCTGTGGCTTATTGAGATTGGCTGCTTAGGAAACAATGACAAGGCTGTTTAACAAACAAAGACCATTCAGGCAGTAAAACAATTAGCTATACAAGCAAAAGTATAGCTGCTACATATTATCCACAACTTCTTCCTTGTACTCCCTCAATGTCCCATGACAAGAACATCCTCTCCTGGTATCCAGAACATCTTCTCTCATTGATTATCTTCTTGGCCTTCTCTGTGGGTTTCACTGAAGCTGCAAAACTTCCACTGTAAAATTCTCATGGGTAAATTCTGATCGGATTCAGGTCTGACTCTGTGAGGCCCCCAGACCAGCTGCCAGCCTCATCAGGTCCCTCCTTTTTGTTTTTGTAGAACAAAGGCAGCATTTATTGACTTTTGCAGTGCCCTTTGCAAAAAGGATAATAAACACGGCACAATGAGCAGGATGCAAAAAATGACCAGTAGGATCAGGCATCCAATTTAAAGCAGATTTTTGATCCATCCTGCAATTTGCCAATTGCCAAACAAACTAGTAAGCCAATCACATTCTGATCCTTCACACAATTTTGACACTCTTGAGGGATTGTTTGAATGAGCCAGTATGGTCAAGTGATTTATGGTATATACAGCTTTCAAAAGTCTGGACTGTGGGGTTTCCCCTTGCATTCTCCCCTTTTGTTTTTCTAAAACAGTTCTAAGTGTGTGATGAGCACGTTCAACAACAGCCTGACCAGTGGGAGAATGAGGAATACCAAATTTGTGAGAGATACCCCACAGATGTAAAAAATTCCTGACTTTCTGAGAGGCATAGGCTGGGCCATTGTCAGTTTTCACACAGGCAGGTGTGCCTAAAGCAGCAAAGGCTTGCTGCCAGTGCAAAATTACATCCCAGGCCTTTTCTCCAGCATGGGCAGAAGCCCCTATAACAGAGGAAAAGGTGTCAATAGATACATGTACATATTTAAACTGACCAAATTCTGAAATGTGTGTGACATCAGTCTGCCAAAGCTGTAGGGCCAAAAGACCACGGGGATTTGCTCCTAAGGGTAAAGGTCCATTAAAGTTCTGACAGTCTGGGCAAGCACTAACAATAGCACGAGCTTCTGTGGGTGTTAGTGAAAACTGTTTGCACAATGTGTGTGCATTTTGATGAAAAAGGTATGGGATATTTCAGCCTGGGCTGGTTTATCTGGCTGAGGAACTGCCCAAACAGGGTTAGCTAATGCATCAGCACGGGCATTACCTTCTGCAAGAAATCCTGGTAGGTTTCTATGGCTTCTGATATGCAAAATATAAAAAGGACAAGTACGTTGCAAAACAGCTGTCCATAAAGCCTTGAGCAAAAGAAACAATCAGCATTATTAACTTCTTTCAACAGGGAACAATCTCCTCGTTGTACAACATCTGCAACAGAAGCTGAGTCAACAATTAGGTTAAAAGGTACATTAAAATGATGAAAGGCCATAGTAACTGCTTTTAATTCGACCAATTGTGTGGATCCAGTACCCTGACCCTGCCAAGTCTGCCATCCATCCTCATTTTTCCAGGTGACAATTGCTTTCCCCATTTTTCCTGGCCCATCTGTAAATAATGTAGGCCCATCTACAGGAGTACAACTTAATTTAGGTTTTGCTGATAGTGGGGTGCTATTCAGTGATAGTAATAATTTATGTCTGGGAAAATGGTAATCAATTTGTCCTGTGTAGCTCTGCAGTGCACTTTGCAGTGCAGAACTATTGGCCAAGGACCATTCAAAATAATCTTGCTGAATAGGAACAGTAAATTTAGCAGGATCTTTGGCAGCAATTTGCAGGCATCATTGTAGACACTTAACAATTAACTGAGCAATCAATTCAAAAATTGTAGTGACTGGTTTTTTTTAGGTTTGTGAGGTAAAAACATCCATTCTAGAATATGCAATGGGTCAGGGGACCAGTGATCAGACCATTGTGCAATAATACCTGTTGGATGAAATTCTGGAATTACAACAGAAACAACTACATCAATGTCAGGGTCCACACGGTGCACATTGGGATTGGAAATAGTTTGTTGCACCTTATCTAAGGCCTGATGAGCCTCAGGGGTCATCTGTCTTGGTGAATTTAAATCTGAGTCTCCTGCTAATATATTGAACACAGGAGAAAGTTGTGCAGTGATGAGTCCTAAATAGGGACGCAGCCAATTAATGGTTCCTAACAATTTCTGTGCATCATTTAGAGTATGCACTGTAGTGTCAAACTGAACAGATTGAGGGCATATGGTGCATTCAAATATTTTCAATCCCAAATATTTCCAGGGTGCTTCTGTTTGGATTTTTTTCAGGTGCAATCTGTAATCCATATTTGTGCAGAGCCTTTAAAAGCTCTGGCTGTATGTTTTGCAAATCCTGTGTGCAAGGAGATGCTATCAGTACATCATCCATATAGTGATAGCAATAACTGTTAGGGAATTGTCCTCTGATAGGTGATAGAGCTTGGGCCACATACATTTGACAAATAGTTGTGAAACATAGGGGTTTTCTTTTGAACACTTAAATATAGACATTTTAAATAAAAGAGAGTTTTGCTGAAGTTAACAAAGATAAAGAGAAGACGCAAAACTTCCCTAGAGTTGATTAAAGAAATTAATGATTAGTCAGGAAGTTAAGTACAGGATAGGCTTTGATTATCTGATATTTGTTTAGCTGTGTTTATAATAGGTAATTAATAATCTTAGAAGGAGAAATTCAAAAGAAGGCGTAGAGAGTTACAAATTCTTCCACCTGCAACTTATTCAAAAGCAATAGAGGAGGGAACTGGGGATCTTCCAAGGTCAGGTGTATTGTTAAAAACCAGAGAGGCAAAAAGTTCAAAGTGAGGAAGAGCAGCCTTACTTCATCAGGACAGCCCCCTCCTCATTTTCAGGACCACCGACTTAATTCCATTGCAAGAATTGCGCATGCTTAATGACTTTTTGCTGATTTCCATACGAAGCAGGGAATGGGAAGTGTCTATGCTATGAATAAGTATTTGTGTTTTAAATATGCATTACCGTTTTAGATAAATAGTTCTGTATTGTATTGTAACCTTGGAGCTGCACGTTCGGGAGCGATCCCTGCAGCTTCCCAGCGCTGGAATAAACAGACACTTTCTAACCCTAGCAAGTTAGAGAGTCTCTGTCCGTCTCAGGTGGATATTGATATTAGATCTGTATCCATATTTTAATAAATCACCGCAGCCGCAGGACCAAATGGATCCGCGGTAAATTGTAACTTCGAAATAGCTGTCACATGTTAAGAAATGTATCAATAAACATATGGTAATGAATGTCTTTTGAGTTGAGAAACGACAGAGCCAGGAACCAAGACATCTTAGAGAAACAAAGGAGATAAACCGCATGCATGCCAGGAAGTCTGTTATCTCATCAAAACTCACACCTCCCAAGGGAGCTGTCAGCTCCAAATTAGGCTGGAGCCTGGGGAGGCACCGGAGGGCGTTGCCTGTCTTCAATTCCGCACTTATCCAGAGGTCTGGAGCGGCGCCGTGCTGGGGGAAGGGGCAGGGACGGGAGAAGGGGGAAAGCTGAGTGAAGTGTAAATTACTTTCTGGGCTTAATGAATATGGAACAGTTGAAGAGAGTACTTAAGTCCACAGGAAAATGAATGGAGCGCGCCTCTGGCAATATTGCCAAGGCCCCAGCGCTGTGATATGCCTTTGTTCTACTAATAAATGTTCAATATTATATTGCTAAAAATTTAGCTCCTGAATTCATTTCTTTCTTCTCCTCTTCCCGTGGCGGCTCTCCTGCGGCACAGAACTCTGCCGGCTGCAGGTTTGCAAACGTCCCGTCGAGCTCTGGATGTTGCTGCACAATTTGCTCGAGGTCCTCGGGGGCTGCATCCGATGCATTGTTGTTGTCTGCCCCCTGGGCACGGAGCCCATGGATCCGCTGGCCCCTGGGCAGGGCCTGGCACAGGAGGTGGAAGCTGGGTCCTGCTGCAGCGGCGCCGGGGCAGCTCCAGGACTCGCTGTGGCCGCTGTGGCAGCCGCAGCACAACCCGTTCCCAGGGAGGAGCCGAGGGCTCCGTGGGGCTCTGCAGGACCTCGGCCCTGGGGCTCGTCTGCATCAGCCCGGGCAGCCGGGCTGCACTTGGCTTCCTTTGTGTCTCGGCTCGCCCTGGGCCAGCAGCTGCCCAGCGCCGAGGGGACAGCAACGGGAGCGGGGCAGCTTCGGGCGAGCTTCAGTGTCTGTGCCCGGGAGAAATCCCAAAGCCTTCCCTAAGGAGCAGGGAGCGCTGACAGAGCACAGGATGCTGCTGCTGCTGCTGCTGCTGCTGCTGAGCACGGGCCGGCCCCAGGGCTGATGTCAGACAGAGCCGGGATGGGAGCCACAAATAACAGGAGGAGGAGGAGGGGCAGGAGAGGAGCGGGCAGGAGAGGAGGAGGAGGGGCAGAGGAGGAGGAAGAGCGAGGGGGGAGGAGGGATGGAGGAGCAGGAGCAGGAGCAGGAGGAAGAGGAGGGATATAGGAGGAGAAGCGGGAGGAAGAGGAGGAGGAGAAAGGGAAGGAGGAGAAGGAGCCTCCACGTGCGTCCATCGCTCTCTGTGTCCGCAGCTCTCGGCCCCGGGAGCATCGCTCCCCCCATCCCGCAGGTGACCGGGGAGGGGAGCTCGCCCCAAATATTCTGGGCGGTCCCTGGGGTTGTTTTTTGGGAGGGGGGATTTTTGGACCTTGGAGGACTCCGGCACCGAGCCCCAAATATCTTCGTTGTTTATCAGGTGGGTTTTTCTCAGGGGGGCGGGGGGAGGCGGATGTTTGGATCTTGCAGGACTCCAAATGTGAGTCGCAAATGCCCCTTGGGGGATATTGGGGAGTCCCCGGCACGCGGGGTTTTGGGGGGTCCCGGTGGCGGCTGCCGGGAGCAATGGGATGGGGCGGGATGGGGCCCGGGAAGGGTGGGATGTGGATTGGGGTGTGGGATGAAGTGTGGGGGAGAGGGATGGGTGGGCTGGGGCCTGGGATGAGGCAGCCGAAGGCTGGGGATGCTGAGGCCGGGGGGACCCCAGTCCTTCGGGGCTTGTGGGGTATCGGGCAGCTGTGAGGGAGTTTTGGGGCAGCCCTAATGCTGAGGGGGGCGGTGCTGGCAGCGGGGGGACGCGTGGCTCCGGCAGCTCTGGGCCCCAGCTGCGCCCCCCGTTTGGGAGCGGAATTTGGGGAGGGGGAGGTGGGGGCGGCCAGGCCGGGCCCCCATGGCCGCGCTGTCCCGGCGGGGCCGAGTGCGGGCGGGAGCCCCGCGGGGCCCGGCCCTGCCCGGGCACGGCTGATGCCGCCCGCCCGCGCTCCGCACTGCTCCGGCCTGGGGCTGCCAGGGCCTTGCGGGCCGGGGCCGCTTTGGGGACCCCCCCAGGGCACAGCGCGGCTGCTTTGGGGCTGTGGGCACCGCCCGGCGCTGGGCATGGGGCGTGTGGGGGCAGCTGGGGCCGTACTGGTGGCACTGGTGCTGCTGGGAGCCCCCCCGGCCGCGGGCCAGGAGCTCTGGGCTGAGGGGAGGGCTGGAAAAGGGGGGAGCCGTCGGAAAGCGGGGGGAGAGCAGTGAAAAGGGGGTCGGACTCCCCAGACGGAGTGGGAGAGGGGACTGAGAGCCCCAAACCAAGCGCTTGGGGCACGGAGGCTTTGGGGGAAGATGAGAAAGGAGGGGGATGGGGGGCAGAGGGAGGGAAAAGGGAGTGGGATCCTTCAGCTTCGTGGGGTCGGCTAGGGGATGAGGATTGGGGGATGATGGGAAAAGGGTGGAGGAGGGAGAAAAATGGGGGTGGGACCTTCAGAAGAAGTGGGAGGGCTGTGGGGAACCCCAGAGTTGCCCTCGTGGCAAGGGACTGATCTCCTGTGGGAAGAGCTTTGGCCAGAGCACGGAGCTGATCTCCCAGTGCAGGATCCCAGTGGGGGAGGAGTCCTGTGTCTGCCCAAGCTTTGCCCAGAGGTCCCATCTCAGAGGAGAGAAACCCTACCTGGGCCAGGAGTGCAGGAAAAGCTTTGGTGGGAGCCCCAACCTCACCAGGCCCCAGGGGATCCACACTGGGGAGCCCCTGTGGATGCCCAGACTATGGGAAGGGCTTCACCGTGAGCCCCCAGCCCCTGGAACACCCGTAGGAGCCACCTGGAGGAGGGTCCCTGCAAGTTCTGGGCTGCAGGAAGAGCCCCAAGGAGCCGAGGTTCCCCCAGAACCAGCACCTGAAGCAGAAGGTGGTGACAACTCTGCATCCCGGAGTCCTGGGAACACTCTGGGGTCTCCAGCCTGACCCACCACAACAAGGGGCTCTCACCAGCCCTCATCCTGCCCCTAAAATCCCTTGGGATCTTCCATCAATCTCTGCATTCCCCACTCTAAAATCTCCAGGCTCTTGAGATGAGACCAAAGGGGTGGAAGTCCCCACCCAGGGTGACCACAACCTCCAAGTTTTTGATCTCCACCCACCAGTTTTCCCTCTTTTCCCCTATCTGGGTTCTCCCGCACTGGGTGGGCACAGCCAAGAGCCCCACCCCATGTCCATCCTGACCTGTCCTGGCTCCATTCCCATTCCTCCCGTAGGATGTGAGGGGTCTGAGGAGAACGGGGGACCAAGGGTGTTGCTAGTCCTGGGGAGAGGAGGAGAAGGGATGGAGGAGGAGGGATGAAGAAGGAGCACGAGGAAGGGAGGAAGCAGGAGGAGAAGGAGGGGGGATTATGCAGGAGGAGGAGGAAGAGCAGGGAGAGGAGGCACCACGAGGTCCCAGCACTCTCTGTATCTGCAGCCCCCCTGGCCCCAGGTGCATCGACCCCATCACATCCCACAGGTGCCAGGGGAGGGGGAGCTCATCCCAAACATCCTGGGGGGTCCCTGGGAGGGTTTGTTTTTGAGGGGGGTTGTTTGGATCTTGCAGGATTCCAAAGCTGACCCATAAATGCCCCTTGGGGGTCACTGGGGCATCCCTGAGGGGGGTTTGGGGAGGTCCCGGTGGCTCAGGCTCCAGAGCCATGTGGCAGTTTCCAGGTACCGGCATGGGGGGGACACCAGTTTTAGGAATCCCCAGGAGAGCCAGGGATGGGGGAGCCCAGGAGCCCCGGAGTGTGGAGAGCAGAGAGGGGCGACACCAGAGCTGGGGGACCCTCGGCAGCCTGGAGAGAGGGGGGAGAACGGCGGGCGGGGAACCAGGGACCTGTTGGATACTGAAGTGGGGAGCGCATAAAGCAGGAACCCCTGGGATTCCCAGGAGCGCCGGCAGCCCGGAGAAAGCGGGAAACCCAGATAGGGGGAACCCCAATGCACACGGGATCCCCAGGAGCCCAGAGAGGGGGGATGCCCAAAAGCCCAAAGTGGAGTAAAGAGAGAAGGGGAACTCTTCGGAGTTTGTTTGGCTGAATCTTTTGGGCTGAATCTTGATATTTTGAGAGTTTTGGGGTTATGTCTTGGTGTTTGAGGTTTTTTTGGGCTGGATCTTGGTGTCCAGGAGGCTTTTATGGACACCAAATGCCCAGTGACTTCTAGAGATGGATTTGGGCAGGAGGAATCCCCAACCCAACACACTCACAACCTTGCTTTTCTCCCCAAACCAAGATTTCCCATTCCCCACCCTTGGCCAGATGGAGGAGGAGGCTGTGAGGAAGAGGCCCTGGCAGACCCAGGCAGGTGAGGAGGAAGTCAGTGCCCCTTTCCCCCTCTCTCCTGTTCCATCTCCCAGCCCAGCATCGCCCCCGGCTGCAGGACAACCCCGCTGCCGACGCCGTCCTGCCGGGGACGGACTGGGGGGATCTCCTTCCCCTTCCCTGGGGCACGGAGGCAAATCCCATCCTCTCCTTGTCCTTCCTGCCCCAGACAAGGAGCTGAGGACGGAGCCCAGGGAGGACAAATCCCCGCAGCAGAACCTGGTGGAAGAGGCCGTTTTGAGCGGCTCCACGGCGCAGGAATCCAACGGGGAGGAAAAGCCCCGGAGATCCCTCAGGAGGAGGGGCTGCAAACCCAGCCCAGGGAGCTCTGAGGAGGAAAGACCCACCCTGTGGCGGGAAGGCGGCCAGAGATCCAGCCAGAGCTTGGACCTGGTGGTGCATGAGCAGCTTCACATGTGGGAAGAGCTTCAGGTACAACTCTGACCGTATCCGCCACCAGAGGATCCACACCGGGGAGAGGCCCTACGAGTGTGGGGAATGTGGGAAGAGCTTCAGCCGCAGCAACCACCTGATCCGCCACCAGAGGATCCACACTGGGGAGAAGCCCTATGCATGTAGGGAATGTCGGAAGCGCTTCAGCCAGATCTCCGACCTGATCCATCACCAGAGGATCCACACTGGGGAGAGGCCCTACGAGTGTGGGCAATGTGGGAAGAGCTTCACCCACAGCTCCAGCCTGATCCGCCACCGGCGCATCCACACCGGGGAGAGGCCCTACGAGTGTGGGGAATGTGGGAAGAGGTTCAGCTGCAGCTCCAGCCTGATCATCCACCAGAGGATCCACACTGGGGAGAGGCCCTACGAGTGTCCCGAGTGTGGGAAGAGGTTTCACACCAGCTCCCATCTCCTCGTGCACCAGCAGATTCACACAGAGGAGAGGCCCTTCCGCTGCCCCGACTGCAGGAAGGGATTCAGGCAAAACTCCACCCTCATCAGGCACCGGCGCATCCACACCGGGGAGAGGCCCTATGAGTGTCCCCGGTGTGGGAAGAGCTTCTCCCGCAGCTCTCACTTGACCAGACACCAACAGAGGCACCGGTAAGGGCAGCCCTGAGAGTGCCCCGAGTGCAGGAAGAGCTTCATCCTCTGCTCCAACTTCATCTCCCATCAGAGGAACCACGTTTGGCAGAGCCCTGGTGACCCACATTTCCCGTGATCCAGGTTGGGAAGACCCCAGGCTGGTGCTCTCCACGTCCTCCTGGATCCCTGTAGGCATCTGGGTGAAGGCAGGAATAGGAACATCCATCAGGACTCAGATCAACATTGGAAATTCATTGGGAAAAACTGATTTCTTAACTTTACACTCAAAAGAATTTCATCTATTCTGTCCAATTGTTTCTTCTGGTGGCATCAAGCACCGCTGGATGATCTTGGAGGTCTTTTCCAACCTAAGTAATTTTTGTGTTAATGCTGTTGAAACAACCAAAATTGGGGTAGAAATAAATTAAACAAATTTATCTAAAGCTACACCATTTTCCTGGAATTTGGGGGTGAATTTGGGCTTCAGAAGAATGTTTCAGAGGATTCAGGTGTGTGTGGGGCTGGGAAGCCAGGCAGACTGGGGCCACGATGTCACAGTTGTGCTGGCAGAACGTGTCCACCTGAGCCCGTCTGTTCTCCAGGAATTCCAGTTGTCTGTCCCAGTCCCTGGCCTGGGTCTGCCCATCCGGGGTGTCACCCCCAAAGTGCCCAAATCGCTGCTGAATTTCCCAAGCTGCTTCCGTCTGTGGCTGTTCCTGTCCACCAACCTGTCCTGGTCAGTGCCATGGAATGTGGGAGGGAATCTGGGAGCTCCTGGGAAGGGCTTTTGTGGCTCTTGGGGGCATTTGTGGTAATGGGAGGGGCTTTGGGCAGCTTTTAGGGCAGTCTTTGAGGGAGTTTTGGGGTGTTGGCAGAGCTGTGTGGCTTGGAGAGAATTTGGGTGGGTCTTGGGGGAGATGGGAAGGGGTTTTGGTTGCTCTTGGGGCCATTTCTATTGCAGGGAGTGGTTGGAGGAGTCCTGGCCAGGAGCTGTGGGGTGGTTTGAGGGGTCTGGGTGTGGCTATGGGGCTGGGAGGGGCTTTTAGGGCAGCTGTGACCGCCCCCAGACCCTCAAAGCTGCCGCCAGACCCCACCCCCAAGATGCTGCCAGGGTTTGGGGGTTCCATGTTGGGGTTCATCTTCCGGGCACTGCAGGAGAAGGTGAGGGGGGGTCCCCAGGGGCCGTGTGTGTCCCCCCCAGAGCGTGTGTGACCCCCCATGCCGGTGTCACCCCCTTTTCCCTGCCCACAGGGCTCCTGCCCCAGCCCCTGCTGCCCCCGGGAGGGAATTTGGGGAGGGGGCAGAGGGGGTGCGCAGCCCCCGCCGGGGGATGACCCCGGCCCAGCGCCCTTGGTTCAGCACCGAGCTGGGCTTGGGGCCGCAGCAGGAAGAGGCCGATGGGAAGCAGATCCTGCAGGGGCCACAGGGCTTGGGCTCAGGGCAAGGTCCTGCCCTGCACCCCTGGCTCAGGTGTGAGCCTGCCCCGGGAAGGGAGCGGGACATTCCCATGCCCACGGATCAGGGCTGGGAGCAGCGCTGGGAGCAGGGACATGGAAATACTGGGAGCGACTGGGACCGCACTGAGGGGTGAATGATCCCCCCCAGCCCCTTTGCAGGCCGCCCTGCGAGCTGAGAAATGCTCGCTCGGCCTCGGCCTTGGCCAGCAGCCCCCGGGCTCAGCTGCTCTGAGCTCAGCCGCTGCCGCTCCCGCAGCCCGCCCAGGGCCGCCCTGCCCGTGCCGGGGCTGTGCTGGAATTCTCTGCTGCTGCTGGGCCCCTCGGGGGGTCTGGCCGAGCAGGAAAGGTGACCCTGAGCCAGGAGCTTTCCTTGGCCAGCTCTCACTTTGGGACTTGAGGTGAGCCCAGGGCCACAGCAAGCCCTGAGGAGAGGTTCCAAGCTCCCATTTGGGATGGAGGGATTGAGCAGGTGCCTCCAATAAACTCAATGCCAACCCCAATGTCTCGATGCCAGCCCCAAATGGCCTCGATCCGTCAGCCCCAACCCCCGCCCGTGGGGAGTCAGGAAGCACAGAAGGGGAATTGGTGTCCAGGAGGGGTGGGATGGGGATGGGGATGGGGATGGGATGGGATGGGATGGGATGGGATGGGATGGGATGGGATGGGATGGGATGGGATGGGATGGGATGGGATGGGGATGGGATGGGGATGGGATGGGATGGGATGGGATGGGATGGGATGGGATGGGATGGGATGGGATGGGATGGGATGGGATGGGATGGGGATGGGGATGGCATCGTGGGGCTGGGATGAAGTTTGGGAGGGATGGGGTGGTTTGGGCACTTGGAGTGGGGCACTCCAGGGAGGGAAAGCAGGAGCCACTTTTGGGGAGGCTCCTGCTGCTTTTTGACAATTTTGGGGCCTCTAAGTGGCTTCTGGGAGGTTGCAGTGAATTTGGGGAAGGTGCCGTAAACCCCCCGCAATTTGGGGGGCTGAGGTGAAGTGCCCACATTTTGGGAGGGTGAGGGGAGCCCAAGTGGGAGGGGATCCTGCTGCTTTGCACCCCTTCAGTGGGGTGGAGGAAGGGAGGGAGGGAGGGAGGGAGGGAGGAAGGAAGGAGGAAGGAAGGAAGGAAGGAAGGAAGGAAGGAAGGAAGGAAGGAAGGAAGGAAGGAAGGAAGGAAGGAAGGAAGGAAGGAAGGAAGGAAGGAAGGAAGGAAGGAAGGAAGGAAGGAAGGAAGGAAGGAAGGAAGGAAGGAAGGAAGGAAGGAAGGAAGGAAGGAAGGAAGGAAGGAAGGAAGGAAGGAAGGAAGGAATAGTTCCAGGAAGGAATGATTCGAGGAAGGATTCCAGGAAGGAATGATTCCAGGAAGAAAGGAGTAATTCCAGGAAGGATTCCAGGCATGATTCTGGGAAGGATTCCAGGAAGGATCCTGGGATGGAATCTAGGAATACTTCCAGTAAGGATGGATTCCAGGAAAAATTCCAGGAAGGAAGGAAGGATTCCAGGAAGGAAGGAAGGATTCCAGGAAGGATTCCATGAAAAATTCCAGGAAGGAAGGATTCCAGGAAGAATTCAAGGAAGGAAGGATTCCAGGAAGGATTCCAGGAAGAATTCCAGGAAGGAAGGATTCCAGGAATAATTCCAGGAAGGAAGAAATCCAGGAAAAATTCCAGGAAGGAAGGATTCAAGGGAGGATTGCAGGAAACATTCCAGGAAGGAATCCAAAAAGGATTCCAGAAACCAAACCAAAAAAAAACGAAGGATTCCAGGAATAATTCCAGGAAGGAAGGAGTCCAGGAAGAATTCAGGAAGGGAGGAAGGATTCCAGGAAGGATTCCAGGAAGGAAGGATTCCAGGAAGCATTCTGAGATGCATTCCGAGAAGGATTCCAGGAATAATTTCAGGAAGGAAGGATTCCAGGAATGATTCCATGAAGGAAGGAAGGATGGAAGGAAGGATTCAAGGAAGGTTTCCAGGAAAGACAGATTCCAGGAAGAAAGGAAGGATTCCAGGAAGGATTCCAGGAAGGATTCCAGGATACATTCCAGGAAGGATTCCAGGAAGGATTCCAGGATACATTCCAGGAAGGAAACAAGGATTCCAGGAAGGATTCCAGGAAGGATTCCAGGAAGGATTCCAGGATACATTCCAGGAAGGATTCCAGTACCGTTCCCGCCGGGCTCCGTGGGTCCCGCGTGCCCCCACAGGTGCCCGGGCAGGTTCAGGATTACAGTCAGTAGCAAGGAGTCAGGAAGGAGATTTGCTCGCATTCCGGCAGGAGCATTTATTGCACCTTCACTGCCGAAGGCAGCAGGGGCAAATACCAGAACAATGGCGAGCTCAGGGTTTTTCCCGGGGCCGGGGAAAAGGCGGGATCAGGGAGCGGGGACCAACAGGAGAACTCTGGGGCAGTGACGAGGGGTAGGGGCCGGCAGCCAGGCAGGGAATTAGAGCTGGGGTACATCAGCACAAGCGAGCAGGAGCCCTGGGAGAGGCCCCTTTCCCTGCCTAGAACCGATCAGCCTTTGGCAGCAGAGACTGTCTTAGCAAGAGCTCTCTCTGTCCCCTGCACCACCGGTCAGTCGGCCACTGCACTTTACTCTCTCTCTTTATTCTCACTCTCTTAATTCTCTCTTTATTTATTCTCTCTTTCTCTGTCTTTATTTTCTCTCGCTTTACTCTCTCTGTCTTTCTTCTCTCTGTCTTTATTCCATCTCTCTTGATTCTCTCTCTCTTTGCTCTCTTTATTCTTTCTGTCTTTATTTTTTCTCTCTTTACTGTCTTTATTCTGTCTTTGCTCTCTCTCTCTTTATTCTCTGTCTCTTTACTCTCTCTTTATTCTCTGTCACTTTGTCTCTCTTTACTTCTCTCTCTTTACTCTCTATTCTCTCTCCCTTTACACTCTCTCATTATTCTCTCTCTCTTTCTTTACTCTATTTTCTCTCTCTTTACCCTCTGTCTTTATTCTCTTTCCCCTCTCTCCCTTTCCTGTCTCTGTCCCTCCCCGCAGCCGAGCGGGGCTGGCGGGAGCCGCGCTCCCCTCAGAGCCCCTGAGGGCGGCAGCAATGGCGGCGCCGCCCCCTCAGCGCCGCCCCGGCCCCGGCGGGCGGGGAGCCCTCGGCAGCGCCCTTGTGGCAGCAGGGACCGAGCCCCGGCCCCGGGCTCTGTCCCCGTGGCGCCGCAGAGCCGAGGGGGACACGGGCAGGGCGCTCGGCGCCATCGCCCCCAGCCCCGCAGCCCCTCTGGAAGCCGGCCCGGGGCTCGCCCCCGCCTCCTCCAAGGCCCTGCTGGGCTCGAGCCGCTGCTCAGCGCTGGCTGCGGATCCTGGGCTCGCCTGAGCGGGGTTTGTTTGCAGCCCGGGCTGCTGAGGATCGCTCGGGAAATGGCACTGCCAGGGCACTTTGTAAAGGGATCGGCCCGCTGCTTCTTTGTGCTGTGCCTCACGCCGCTGTTTTATTCCGCTCATAGAGCAGGCCCGGGAAGAGAAGCCCCCCAGGAGAGCGGAGCTGAAAGATCCGAGACCCTCGCCCTTGAATCAGGAGGAAGAAGGGGAATCAGAGGTTAAATGATTTACTTAGATGCTGTTTGTTAAAAACATGGCATACAGCTTCCTCAACACTTATTGTGCCTGCCAAAGCAGAATGAGAAGATATAAGACTATTGATAAAGAGAAGGAATCTTGACCAAAGATCCTGTTTTCAAACCTAAAACTAACTTAAACCAGCCTTAAAGTCTGGACTTGGGCCAGGGACATAAAGAGCATGTGCAGGGAAGCAAGGTGAAAAGTTCAGAAGGAGGAAGACTCTT
This sequence comes from Monarcha castaneiventris obscurior, assembly GCA_026261815.1. Classification (NCBI taxonomy): domain Eukaryota; kingdom Metazoa; phylum Chordata; class Aves; order Passeriformes; family Monarchidae; genus Monarcha; species Monarcha castaneiventris. Next base: position 22,236 of record JAMPIT010000780.1, read on the forward strand.
TTACTTTATCTGAGGAAGACTCTTACTTCATCCCGGAGACCCCTGCCCACGACCACCAGACGACACTGCGCAAGCGCAATGCAGATGCAAATGAATTTTGGGTTGATTATAATACGAAGCGAGGCCAGGTGGGGCTAGGTAATGAACATGTGTAGGTGTATTGGGAGACTTAATGAAAATGGAGTCTGTAACCCGATTTATACCAAGCTGAATGCAGCTGTCAGCACGCATGACTTTGGAGGAATTATCCCCCATGCGTCCCAGCTGGAATAAACATACCTACTTTACTACTTATTCCAGCAGTGGAGTCTTTCCTACACATCACCCTAAGCAAGGGATGGAACAGCTCACACTGCTGAAAAGTTTCCAGCTGCTCTCAGGGCACACAGAGAGCTGAAACTGTTTCACTTGCTGTTTGGCGGTCATTGTCAGCTTTCAATAAAAGGTCCTAGATTGATGTTTCCTGTGCTGGTGAGAGCCTTTCAAACCCAGCCTCTTGCCTGAGCTCTCTGCTGTTGTAGTTCCATGGACAGAGGTTGTTGTCTCTTACCCCTTCCCATGGGCAGGCCGGTGTTCAGCCATCTCCAGGACAGCAGGGCCCCACCCCATGTCCCTGGGACCTGGGAAGACAAAATCCATCCCTCCAAATGTCCCCCCTTGCTCCTTCTTCCCAGGCATTTGGCCCTGGCAGTGGGGTTTGTGCTGGTTGCTGCAGGAAAAAGGAGACTCCTGTGACACTGTGGGGCCACTGGAAGCGAGGGGCCTTTGTGACACAGCAGGGCCTCGTGGAACCTTGGAGCCCAAAGGTGTGAAACATTCCTTGCAGGGTCCTGCCTTGGGGAAGGGGAACCTCCTTGCTGGCAGCTTGGACTTGGTACACACTTGAGGAGGGTGGCTGTTTTCAATGGGGAAATTCACGAGTTTTAGATTGCTTCACACACAAAAAAAAGAAAAACCTCTCTTTGGCTGAGTGCAGCCAGTTCTCCAAACACAGCAGGTCCCAGGTGAGTGAGGAGAGACAGGATGAGGTTGGGAATGTGGAACAGGGTTGTCCACACTGGGTCAGAACTCAAGGCACAGCTTCTGTGACCAGGCCAGACCTCCTTAGGAGAGACCCTGGATCAATATCAGTCACAGAATGCTGCAGTCACCTCTTCTCTAAAGAGAAAAGCAATAAAATACAACCCTTAAAATAGGAATGCATGTTTTTCAAAAGCTCTTTGAAATATTTCTCCATAACTGGAGAAGGAAACCTTCCTAATGAACTGCACCGGAGCAGAGGGAAATCAAGGCAGAGCCAGAGTTTGTCAGGACTTGCTTGATCCTAATGAGCCCCGTGGTGCATTTGGGGCTGAGCCCTTGGAGCTCAGGGCCTGAGAGGAGATGGCACAAACCTTTCCAGCAGTCAAAGGCAGAGGAAATACCCAAAGTGTCTCGAGGCATTGATGGGTCCCACTGAGGTCCATGCCCAACACAGGCTCCTCATGGACTCCTTGGAGGAGAGAATTGGAGGCCAGGATTGTACAAAAAACCTCTCAGAGACTCAGTGTGGGAAGGAAAATCCAAAGTACCTTCAAAACCTTGAGTATCTCAGAGCATTAATGAGCCCCACTGAGTGTCAATGCAAAGCTCTCAAGGGACTCGTTAAAGGAGATAATTGGAGGCCATGACTGGAAAAAACCTCTCATAGAGTTGGTATCAAAAAGGAAGCACCAAGTACTTTAAAAAAACT
>JAMPIT010000782.1:0-10538 GCA_026261815.1 Monarcha castaneiventris obscurior
ATCTGGCTCAGAGGTGTCTTCAATCACAATTTGATAGGTAAGAAGAAGATGTGTATTTCCCTGGGAAAAGATGCACTGCTTTGGAGAAGGCATCTGTATGTGTATTTACCCAGGACAGCAGTCCAGTGGGTTTGTTTGCAACTTGTTTGCAGAAGGATGAGTGGACTGTGAGGTTATTGAAGAGGTGACAAGGGTTTCTCAGATCTGTACTGCAGCCTGGGTGCCATTCAGCCCAGAGCTAAGGGATAATGCCGTAGTGCATTCCACACACGTTCTGCCTCCAGGAAAAGCTTGTCTTGGCTTATTCGAGTGAAAGAAATAGAAAAACAATAAAATGGACAATTAAACTCGTCACTTTAGAGTGATTCCTGCTTTTAAAAGCAGCCCTGTACCTCATGCTCCCAAGGCTTGTTATGAACGAGTGTTTGAGATTGCTTAAAAATTCACTGGCAAGGTTATCGGTAAAAACCAGATTGAATATGTCCTAGGTTACTGTGAAAAATGAGGTTCACTCTCCTTTTATGATTGAAAATTTTAAAAAAGGACAATAAGGGGCAAAGATGATAAAGCAAAAGTCACAGCGCTGGGTGCTTTGGCGCTCAGCCAAGAGCACACCTGCTCTCCTGGAGGCTCCCTTTACATACACATCGACTGAGAACCAGCAGATCGCTGTGGGGGTGAGCCCCTTGGCGACGCATGTTATCTTATCTATTGCTGATGTGCCGTAGCAGGACTCCAAGCAAATAGCTCATAAGCACAGCCTATTAAGTGGGGGTATCGGCCCAGGATCCATTGTTGATCGGTGATCCTGTGAGTACAGGAAACTTGAGCTCATTGGCTCTGAGAAGCCCCACTGAGAGGGAGGTGTCTGCTGGCAGCCGCTGTGGTCCAGGAGAGCTCCAAGGGCTTCCTTTTGGACCACTGTTTATGGGCCACAAGACAGTGGGCTTCAGTCATGAAATGCTTCATCATGGCCACACTTCGGGTCAGCACCCTGTCTTTGCAAGTGCAAGAAGAAGGATGTTATTCCATTCAGGCAAGAGAAGTAGTTTCCAAGACTGTTCACAAAAAGCCCCAGGACCATTTCTCCCCACTTTTCTAAGTTCTTGGTGGCAAGGTCACTTAGGTTAGACACGCAGCTCACAAGAAGAGAGCTCACAAGAAGGTTCAAAGTCCCCAGCAAAAGCTCCTGCAATGGCTGCTCACCAGCAGAGCTGGGCTGTCAGCTGTGAAACAAGTGTTGCCACAAGCAGCAGCTTACCCAGGGCAGCAAATCAGGAGCTAGGAAGGAGCTGATCTGAAGGCCAAACCTCCTTAGCTCCTTCCAAGAGCACTGGAACAGTTCCTCATTCCAGTGAGGTGCAGCGCTGGACACCACAGCTCGGTGTGAGGACTGCACACAAGTTTGCTCCCACCGAGTGCAGTGATGGTTTCTGCAGGAGCTGTGGGCTCCTGTGCCTGCTGCACACAATGAGGAGAGAAGAAGCCAAGAACACTGACACACCTTTGCCTCGAGCAGGACCCGGCCTTGACCAAACACACGGAAAGGTTTCCTCTTTGGCCCATGTCTCGAAACATCAGGCCAGCTCTGTGAGGGATAAAATAATGTTTTGCTTCAGCCAGTGCAGGCAGCCATAAGGAGGAGTGCTCATGTCATGTAGCCAAAGATGTAAGGAGCAGGAGGCCAGGCAGGAAAAACAATAGAAAAACAATAAAATGGACAACTAAACTCATCACTTTAGAGTGATTCCTGCTGAGTGTGGGCGGCAGGAAAAGGGGAGGGAACCCACGCTTGATACTGGGGGAGAAAGGGGAGGGGAAAGGAGGTGTTGGCTGGAGCCTGGTATGCGGGGAAAATGAGACCCCTGTACTACGAACCAATATGATTGTGCAGGAATCCATTTATTGTTTACATTTCTCCATTCTTATACATTTCTCTAAGTGTCATTCACACGATCACGCATGACCCGATTGGACTCTTCACACTGTCCACACACTCTGCATGTACCCTCAGGAAACGTGATTGGTTCTAGTCCAGGTTGGTACAGTCCCTCTTTCTCTGCTTTCTTGCTGCTTTGTTGTTCTTTTCTTCCAACGTCCACTTTCTTAATTTAGCAGTTCTCACATTCCTCAGGCTCTGATAAGGATGGTTACAGAACTTAGCTGGGGCACAGCTGACTGTTTTCCCATGCCTAGCAACATTTCCCCCCTTTTTTCTTATTTGCACCAGCTAAGTTCTTTTTACTATGTTTTCCATTAACCGGATCACTGATGTCTTTATACATAGAATAACACTCAATGCATATGTGGAATAACACAAATAACACAGTAACGGCTAACAGTAATTGCAATATTGTTGCCCTCTGCTATGAAGGCATGGCGACCTGGTTCAAAGTATCAGCACGGCAGCACGGCCTACCCCGTTGCCACTCGGGCCAGGACACACAGACACCAATGTGGTGGATAGTCAAATGGCCTTTATTATCTTATCTCATGGGGTTATATAGTCTAGGGGCTTCTCTAGTCTGGAAAGGGGGATTGTGGGATGGCCAGGGTTAGCAGTGAGTGGAAAACTACTGGAGTTAGGAGGACTACATTCCTAAGGTGATGCTTATCAGTGGGATGAAGGGGGAGGGAGATTCCATGCTGTCCCTGCTTTCCGTTACATCGCGTAATCTTCCGTCCGCTTGTCCCTTACACTTCCCCCCCTCTTATCATAAATGAATGAGGTAGTCATAGGTATAGGCACTGAAGTGAGGTACGAGTAGTAACTTAACAAGGGAAAAAAGGGGTTTGGTACACCTGAGTAAATTTCGCAAGGTGAGTTAAAAAGGTCTTGCGATTGACAGTGTTTACAGTTTGGTTTACAGCATTTGTTGGCGGCCTAAAAACAGAATGTTGGCCCGTTCCAGACGGGTCTGGATAAAAGAAACCAGTTTGTTTAGCAGGCACGGTCCAAGGGTAAAAGCTAAAAGCAACATTGCCAATGGACCTATCAAGGTGGAAATTAGTGTGGTCAGCCACGGTGATTGATTGAACCAGGACTCAAACCAGCTCTGCTGAGCTTCCCTGTCTTCTGTCTCTGAGCCAGTCTATCTCGAAGTTCTGCCATGGAGTCTCTGACAACTCCTGTGTGATCGGCGTAAAAGCAGCATTCCTCTTTCAAGGCAGCACACAAACCTCCTTGTTGCATGAACAAGAGGTCCAGTCCTCGCCTATTCTGCAGGACCACTTCTGAGAGTGAGGAAACTGATTTCTCTAGAAAGGAGATGGATTTCTCGATCCTCTGCAAGTCCTCATCGATGGTCATTTGTAGCTGAGACAGTCCTTGGTGTCGGGTCGCAAGAGCTGAGACACTCGTGGCCGTTCCGGCTGCTCCCAGGCCGAGCAACATTGCAATTGTTACACCTGTTATCAGTTCTCTTTTGTGGAGCTGGCCGGGTTTTTCAAAAAGGTTGTACACCTCTTCATCTGAGTGGTACATGACCCTAGGAACAATTAGAACTTGAACACAAAAGTCAGTGGAATCATTGAATTTGGCAAGAGACACACAAGGACTCACTCCAGATCGCTGACAAACCCACATCCCAGATGCAGACGGAACCACCCACTTATTCTTTCTGTTGGGCTTGGTAACTTTGGTGCAGATGTTGCCTTTCTTTGCTAAGGTCGCATTGCCAAAACATCTGCCCTTGCCCGTGACCTGACTCAGGGTGATTCCTCTGCGGGGAGTATCCCACCTGCACTGGTGAGGTGCGTCGGCTGTGGAGTAACTGAAAGGGATATCTAAAGCAACTCCTTCGTAAAAGGGAGGTTTGACATCATAGCAAAGCCAGCAGGAATTAGTTAGGTTCGGGTTGGATTCATTCAGGGATATAAAGGTAGCTTCTAACATACGAAAGACTGGATCTGGGTCAGGTCCGGTTAAACTTATCTGGGGAGCATCTGCATGACCGATCAGGGTATCAGTGACCTTTGTGGGCAAGGCTTTGGAGTGGGTTGTGTTTTTCCCTTTCAGCACATCTTTAATAACTTTGTTGGGCCCGATCGCCCTGGATGCTCATGGCTGAAGCTTGATAATTCTCACATTCACCCACTCTTTTGACCCTTGAATGACTACTGTCCACGTCCTGCCTGTGGCCCAGCTAGGGTGATTTGGCTGCAAAACGGTCATGTTATAGTCAGTGCACCTCTGAGATTTAGTGAATTTATGATGGTTTCGATAGAATTTTTCTTGGAGGATGGCAGGTTGTTTACAGCCGGTGGGTGCCCAGGTGAACTGTAAAAATTCATCGGGTCTTTGAGGCTCCCACCCAGGTCCTGATTGTCTGGCATCTGTAACAATGGTCTCACAGCCCCAGTATCCACAATACCCCCACCCCGGGTAATTGCAGTACTTCTTTCCTGGGTTTGAGGCTGGGCACCAATAGGATAGATGCATATGTGTAACACGAGGGGAATAGGGGTTTATTTTTGGTTTTCCAGGGAATAGATCAGTAACACGGATCACAAAAGATGGGGTGTTTGGTGTGGTGGTTTCTTTGAGCACCTTGTCATTTGACAGGTGTTGCATGACCCACCTGAATGGCTGATGAGAGTAATGATTTGAGCTGGCTTGTCCTCTGGCAACAAGCCCCAACAGCAAAATCATACAAAAACACTGCTGACGTCTGGGTCTCGCCGGTGCAGGATTCTTAGGCGCTGCTTGACGGCTTGGAGGTCTGTCACTTTCTTCTGGAACAGGGGTGTAGGCATTACGGGGGCGTCCCATGAGCATGTCCTGCAAACAGAAACTCACAGTTTTCATTAGCCTCATTCTGCTCCTTTTGAAGGTCTGGCTTTATTGATTTCAGTGGACACCACCTGATTCTGCCTTCCTTTTTAACAGCTGCGTACCCTCGCCCCGTAAGCACCAACCTCCAGCCCCGTTCCCATTCACCTAGCTCATTTTTAATTATAACCTTTGGGCCCTCCTCTAGTGCTCGGGTGGCCCAATGTTTTTGAGCAGGACTGTTTATTTCATCGCCCCTGCAGAATTGATTCAGTGCTAGCAAAGCAGTTGCTAGTATACGCGCCTGGTCCCCTGAGGGAATGGAATTTTCAAAGCCTTCTGCTTTTGCTAGTACTTCTAACTTGGTTTTCAGGGTCTGATTTGCTCGCTCAACAATGGCCTGCCCGGTGCTGTTGTACGGGATACCTTGCACCAAGGTGATGTCCCATTTTGAGGCGAATTCTTGCACTGGTTTGGAAGTAAAATTGGAACCATTGTCAGTTTTAATTTGTTTGGGAATGCCGAGCCATGCCATGGCTGTCAGCCAGTGCTGAATTGTGGCTTTAGAGTTAGTTTTGGGGTGTTGTGTGGCCACAATTATCCCGCTATAAGTGTCCACTGTCACTGCAAGCCATGCTCGAGGCTTCAGCAGTTGGCATAAAGTGAAGTCTGACTGCCAGATTTCTGAGGGCTTGAGACCTCTCAGGTTGGCCCCACTGGACCATAGAGGTGACTTCTGGCAATGAGGGCAGGTGGCCACTACGTGTTTTGCGTCCGCTGTCGAGATCCCGCATCTCTTTGCCAGCGCTTTGGCTCCGATGTGGAGTGATTCATGCAATTGACGAGCTTTTTGCAACGTCCACACTCCCTTTGCTGCGGCATCTGCCTTGTCATTGCCGATCTGGAAGTAACCTTTAATTGGATTGTGGCTGTTGACGTGAATGACAGACACTGTGCCCTGTCGCGAGGAGAGTGCTTCTTCCAGCATTAGGGCTGCTGCAGATGTTGACACACCTGGTCCTGACATGGCTAGGCAGAGCCTTGCCACGAATATAGAGTCCGTTACGATGTTGAGGTGTTCCTCCTGGAAGAGTCGACACGCCAAGACCACTGCTGCTGCTTCCAGCTGCTGCACCGACAATGTAGGATCACGTGTCTTGATGCAATGCCACTGTTCTCCCACCTGCCACACCACTGCTGCAGTAGAAGTTGTGGAAGAAGCATCTGTGAAGACCGTCGGTCCTGGCAGTGGGCGGTCTGTGACTTTTGGTGGCATGTCTATGTCCACAATGTCCAGTAGCTGGGTCCAAGGTGGTCTGATTTCTCCTCCGAAGCCTGTGAGAGCAAGGGCTAGGTACTCCGGTATCGTGGTTGATTCTATGATTGGCTGCTTGCGGAAGGGGAGGTGGATTCTTGTCGGCTCAGTTCCCAGGTGTCTCAAGGCAAGCTTTCTGCCCTTCATGATGAGGTTAGCGATGCATTCGATTCCTGGGGAGAAAGCACGAGCTGGTTTTCCAAGGACTATCCATTGGATCGGCCGGGACTTATCTGAAGGTCCTTGAGCCAGTGCACCCACTCCTCCCTTCGGTGTGAAGTGGACGTATAAATCAAGAGACATGCTCGGGTTCCACCTGGCCAGAGTGCCAGTGGACATCTGATGCTCGATGAAATCAAGGGAACTCGCTGCTTGTGGCGTTAGCTGCTTGGGTTCCCAGGGGTGCTTTCCTTTCAGGAGGTCATATAAAGGGTCCATGACCTCAGGAGGGATCAGGACGATGTTGCGAAGCCACTGCAGAGATCCCACGAGGCGCTGCACATCATGAAGTGTCTTGATGTTTCGGCGGACCTTCACCTTGGGGGGTGTCACATAGGAATTTGTGATCCCCACTCCCAGGAAGGTCACACAGGGTCCTTTCTTGATCTTTGCGCTCGCGATCTCGAAGCCGTTTGCCTGGAGGGTCTCTGTAATTGTGGACACCAAGTAATCCACCTGGTTTGCTAATGGTGCAGCGATGAGGATGTCATCCATGTATTGGATGATGGTTGCATCAGGATAGGAATGTCGGACTGGCGTCAGTGCCTTGTCCACGGTGATCTGGCATATGGTCGGGCTATGTACAAAGCCCTGTGGCAGCAATTTCCACTGAAAGCGAAGGTTGGGTCTGCTGCCATTTGGGGACACGACAGAAAAAGCGAAACGTTCCTTGTCCTCAGGGTGCAAGGGTATTGAAAAGAAACAGTCTTTGATGTCCAGCACTGCGCATGGCAGTCCTTCTGGGATGGCTGAGTTCATGGGTAGCAGTGTTTGAACTGGGCCCATGGGTTTGGCTGTCTTGTTCACTTCCCTCAGGTCGTGGATGAGGCGGTAGCTTTCTCCAGACTTTTTGGGGATTACAAATACAGGGGTATTCCAAGGGCTGACAGAGGGTTCTATGTGACCCTTTTGTAGCTCACGGTCAACTATTTCTAGCAAAGCTGCCATTCGAGGCTCTGACAGAGGCCACTGCTCCACGTAGATGATTTCTGATGATTTCCAAGTCAATTTAATTGGCAGCGGTGGATGAATTGCAGTGGCCCTCATGATAAATTTGTCATTTTAACTCCCAGCAGAGCAAGGACATCCCTTCCTATCAAAGGTGGAGAGTTCTGTAGAATGTAAGGGTAGATTGCCACTGTCTGTTCTGGTCCCTTTTTTGTGTGAAGTGTTATAGCTACCAACTGGGTGCTTTTCCACGCCCGGGACGGTCCTCCCACACCATTCACTGGAGGGACTTCTTTAAATTGCCAGTGTTGTGGCCAATGCGCCTGGGGAATGACCGTGCAATCTGAGCCCGTGTCTGCCCAAAACTGAAGCCCTATGGTGTGGGGATCCTGACTGCCATAGAGGCGGCACACCCCCCACACCGTCAGAGGCTCCTTCCCTGTTTTCATGGCCAGGGCCACCCAGGGACTCTGCCCTGGGGCGCCCCCTGCTGGCCCTGTGGCACAATCGCGGCTTGTGGCTGCGGTGGAAGCGAGAGTGCTGCTGGCGGTGTTGCGAAATTCTGCAATTGCACCGTTTGTGTGGGTGCAAGACTGGCTGTCTCCTGCGGGGGCATGGGGAATAGGGGCCCCCCACCCCACTGGGGGTTGGCATAGATGGGCCGCGTTGCGTTCGCAGCGGGAGGAGGCTGAGTGCGGCCGGCACGCCCCCTCCCTCGTCCGTTTCCCTGGGATCGGGACCTGCATTCCCTAGCAAAATGTCCCTTCTTCCCGCAGCCCCAACAGGGTCCTCTCGCGCGTGCTTGAGATAGAGGCACCGCCGGGGGAGGCTGTGATTTTTGGGGACAGCCCGTTGCGATGTGGCCTGCCTGACCACATTTAAAACATGCCATTGCATTGGTTAGATCACGTACGGCCGCCTGGCAGGGAGTCAATTGCTCTTCCCTAACAACGTGTTTTATCATATCAGCCCGGCTGGCTCCAATTGGAACGGAGCGCAGAATTTCCTTGGTTCTGGAGTTACTCTGTTGTCTCAAACAGTCCATCACGACCGGCCCTTTTGCCGCCGCAGGCAGCGTAGATGCATCTACCGCCGCCTGTAGGCGGTCTACAAACTGCGTGAAGCTTTCACTCTCTGTCTGTTTTATGGTGGACCACGGGGAAGGTCTGGCAACCACACGGGAAGCCGCTCTTATTGCTTCCCTTGCAGCTCGGGTTGTGGCTCTGATTTCCTCAGCCCGTAATTGTGCAGCTTGCTGCTGAGGAGTAATTATATCATCGTGTCTTCCTGTCAGTCTAGACAGGCTTGAACCATGCAGTGGTTGCCCCGTGCCAGAAGACTGAGCCAAAAGATTAGTACATTGGTCTCTCCATTCCTGTTTAAAAACTATCATACCAGCCCCATCAAAAATCATGCGACCTATTTGTATAATGTCAAAGGGGAGTAGGTTATCATTACAGAATAGACCATCTATGAGAGTGGAGACAATGGCAGAGTCCATCCCTTTTTCTGAAATCGCTTTGACTATTGTTTGTATGTCTTTAGGATTAATGGGATTGTAAACCTGTTGCTGGTTCCCGTCTTGCCCGGTGACTCTCACAGGGAAGGCATGGACTGTCGCCGAGGGGGCCCACTCGGCACATGCTATTTTTATTTTTCCCCAGTCAGTAAATTTGTATTGCAGCTGCTTTCCGGCGCAAATTATGCTTTATTTGTTTTCGCTTTAAATTGTGTCTGCTCTATTTCTTCTGAACTCTCATCTCCGTCAGTTTCCGATGTCTCAGAGCTGGAGGAGCTGCTGTCGAACTCAAAACCGGAAGTTGAGTGCCACAGTACTTCCGGGATGGCCCGGGTTTTCCTGCGGCCCCGGCCCCGCTCCTCCCCCTGGGGGTGGCGCCGATCCCGCCCCCCGGGCTGGCCCTGCCCCCTGCAAGGGGAGGTCTCTCCCTTAGATGGAAACAGCATTGAGCACGGCTCTTGGCTGGGCATGCGCCCTCTGCTGCTCTCCCGCGCAAGCGCGCCCGCAGCTCCCCCTTCCCACGCCTGCGCAGCAGCGAACACCCCCACTCTTTGTTCGTTCCCGCCGGTCAGACCCTGGCCCCGCCCGTCTCTTTGCTCGCCCGCGCCATTTTGAGCCGGGTATGGCGGGGGGGCGGCCGCCCTCACCCCTTCCCTGTCTCTTTTCTCGTTTTCCCTCGCTTCGTTTGTTAATTCCTCCCAAAAAGATCTCGCATATTGCTGCGCTTCCAGCATGGATTCGCTGGCCGGCGGCGGAGAGACGGATGAGGAAACCGCGGACGTTTGGGAAGGTTCCGCGGGGGGGGGGGTGGACCCGGCGGGCTCGGCGGAAGGGTCAAAAAGTTCTCTGGGGGTCCCGGACCGTTTGAATTCGGGTTTGGGGAGGAGGGAAACGCGCCCGGTCCCCGCAGACCCCCGCTCTCTGATGGATCGCCCTCGGGATCTGTCTGTGTCCCTGCCCCCACCCCTAGCTTAGGGGTAGCTAATAAACATGCACGCGTGGCAGTCCAGGTCTCTTGCTCCTCCATCGCTTGGCGTAAAGCCGTTTCTACTTTTCCCCACGCTTTAAGACTTTTACCGCTGCCTGAGGATTTTGTAAATTCCGCTAGAACATTAGTACATTTCTCCCACACCTCCGGGTGCAAAATTTCCATGGGGCGTTCAATCGCCCCAAGCTCTAGGAGTTTTGTAATAGCAAGATAAAAATCTTTAAGCCTACACCGAATTCCCCATTGTTTATAGAGTGAACTCACGACCTTAGCTAGCGCTTCCATGGTGACCGCGGATCCTCTTGGGAGCGTCCTCCCCGCCGGAGAACAACTTTGTTGCCTCGGCCGCTGATTTTGTCCAGGTGATCCCCGCTGCCCGAGCTTTTCTTCTTCCTTTTTCCTCCTTTTGTCGTCGGGTTTCGGCACCATAAATGTTGCCCTCTGCTATGAAGGCATGGCGACCTGGTTCAAAGTATCAGCACGGCAGCACGGCCTACCCCGTTGCCACTCGGGCCAGGACACACAGACACCAATGTGGTGGATGGTCAAATGGCCTTTATTATCTTATCTCATGGGGTTATATAGTCTAGGGGCTTCTCTAGTCTGGAAAGGGGGATTGTGGGATGGCCAGGGTTAGCAGTGAGTGGAAAACTACTGGAGTTAGGAGGACTACATTCCTAAGGTGATGCTTATCAGTGGGATGAAGGGGGAGGGAGATTCCATGCTGTCCCTGCTTCCGTTACATCGCGTAATCTTCCGTCCGCCTGTCCCTTACACA